>NQMI01000070.1:202340-227434 GCA_002270565.1 Stenocarpella maydis
CCCTAGACTTCTTGCAAGGAGTTACCCTAGACTTGCGAGTCAGGCGAATTTCGCTAAGTACGCCCAGTGCGTGCGCGACGCAAGATGAGTTTGGTGGCCGTAAGTCGATTATTTTGGTCTGCATTTGCACCTTAATTTAAGACCTCTGCATTACCCTTATTTCTTATTCAAATAGTATATAACTTAGTTCATTAGATAGCTTGATTTCTAAAGTTTATATATAGTTAATTTAGGCATTACTAGGGCTATGGTTGGCTGGTTACTTGGAACCAAAGATGGTGTGTTAGAAGGACGAATTTTCCGGCTTTTGTAAACTTGCACCAGAGCCTACCGCAGCGTGCCCGCGGGTGAGATAATGTCGGAGGGTATATAAGGAGGGCTTACAGAAGCCTAACTTAATTCAATATAAAGTTGTTTAGACTATTATCAATTATCCTAATTCGCCTTAGAGCACTATACTGCGACCCTGTTGGAAAACACATGCTGAATTATATGCTATTTTATAGTATATCTTTTCAGAAGTAACTATTATAATACTAGGATAATTTAATATATAGAGTAGTAATATAAATTTGAGGTAAGAAGGAGTACTATGGTAAAATAGGAGTAAATAAATAGTAATAAGGAGTAATAAGTAAATATAACTAAAGTAGTAGTATAATATATATTAGCTAGTAGATTAACTTTGCTTATATATAGCTTTTACTAAAGTAATTCCTAGTATAATTGCTAAGGGAAATTCTAAAGTAGTAATATTTATAATCTTAACTTAAGAGTATTAAAAAATTATATAGCTAGAGGTACTTCTTAAGTAGTTACTATTTTTTATAATGCTTAAGGTATAATAAATATATATATAAATAAGATAATTTATAGCTATAAGTGTATAAGTATCTCTTATATTTTATAATAAGTAATAAAGATATTACTAAAGCTACTCCTTAAGTAATAATCTCCTTGAAACTATTAGTATGGCTGCTATTAAGTAATAAAAAGTCTACTTTTTTAAGCTTACTAGTCTGTAGTTGCCCTTATAACTATTAATTAATATTAGATAGGTTCTATATTATAATATAAGTAGTGGTAGTTATTGTATTTAATTTATTTAGGAGGTAGTAGTTTAGTAGGTATAGCCCTATATAGCTAATTTAGGTATATATACTATAAGGTAGTTGCTTAGTCATCTGACTTAGTTAGCAACTATACTATAGTAGTAGTCCATTAGTATGTTATATATATTACTATTGCTATAATATATAAATATATAAATATTATATAATTATAACTTTAAGAACTACTTTTTAATACTTTATATTAATAGTTTTTAGTTTAATATAAATAAAAGAAATAAAATAATCATTATTTAAATTATATAATATAAATTAATAGTTTATAATTTCAATAAGTTATTTTTTATTACTTTAAGGAAATTATTAATTTACTATTTACTAAACATAAATATTTAAAGTTTTTTATTATAAATAATTTAAAACATAATAAATTTATTATAGTTTAACTTTTAAATATAGATATATTATAAATTAATTAGGAAGTTATTTTTAATAGTAGTTATTAATATATCTTTTAGAGGTGAAATGGCTAGCCTAGGCTAGCTTATAGTGGGGCTAGGGTAATGACCTATTATGGTGATTTTTAATTTTTGGTTTTGGCGATGGGGGATCTTTGTTATTTTCCTTCTAGATTGAAACTAAAACTTAATTGTTTTGCTCGGTTGGGATGAGGTGCTTATGAAGAGCGACCAGCCAACCAGTCAGACAACACGCCTCGGCTCGCCTTAATATTCCGTCTGAGTGTGATGGAGAAGATGACAGATAGCATACTGTAGTAAGAGGCAGTTTACATAGTGGGCTGTCCCCGAACCAGCGTGTCACCGTCTCAAAGATAGGTGAGTTGCCAAGCTGAGTGCAGGGCGTGAAACTCGGCTGGCCGGGAAGAAATCCTCTCGGGGTCGGCTGTAAGTGACTACTGAGCCATCTGTTATTCTGTGTGGTCCCAACTGCGTTTGTGGCTGCGCCACGGGACAGCGTTGCTACTATGGTGCTGTAGTAAATAGAAAAAGAGGGTATAAGATGGTGCCGGTCTAAAATGTCTGGTTCGTGTCCTGCGGGAAGGGTGGTGCTGCGGTGGAAGAATAAGATGGCTCTGTCATGCAGGGTGCTATGGCCTCGGGTCAGGGCGTTGTCTGCGACGACGGCGTGAGAGGAACTTTAGTTGGCTGCCATGTGTATGGTGTTCCAGATTATTAACTCTGGCGAGCGCAAACCCTCGACATGAGAAAAATGGCCCTTTATTCTTTTAACGCCTTGGGCAACACCATTAACTTGGCCACAGTGTTATGGAGCATTCAACGATGAAGCCCGCTGCCGCTCCGTCGATCTGGGCATAGACCCGATTCACTGTAGTGCAGGTTGTCTGCTTATCTTTGCAGCATGCACCACATGTTCCCACGGTGAAATCAGATTGCCGAGCCTGCAGGCGGCCTTGAACTTTGGAAGCGGGGCCCTTCATCTCAGCCACGGAAAGTTGCGGCGGGACACACAGCCTGTATACCATATTCACGTAACTTGCAAAAGGAGATTCATTACTACCGGGGCAGGTAGTATGCGGCGTGCGGAAAATGTGGCGCAGGCCGCCACAGCGTCAGCACTGCGGAGGAGGAGCTCAGCGGTCTTCATGATATTCCTCTTTTCCTGGTCCTCTCCTGACTGACCTTGGGGTAGTACCATGCATGCAATGAATCAAGATGGAATGGCCACGTGGTACGGTCAGCGTCCAACACGGGGGCGGCATGCGTTGCCTGTGGGAGAGGGGGAGCCGCGGAAAGCGGGGGATCATGTTTCAGCTCTGCATGCGCGTCTCCCAGGTCTGTTGCTGGTCGAACTGGTGAATGGTCTGACTAGACGCAGGCAGAGTGGTGCCTGCTCGTGGGTGTGCAAACCGACTGAGTGGCGCATGTCTATCTACCTACCTGGGCAGATATAGAAATCGGATTATACCTTGGCTTAGATACGCGTACCTGACGACTGAGTCGCGCAAGAGGTGCCAAGACGGGGGACCGTGATTCACTTTTACCACTGCCACCTTCCCTTCTTGCCCTGCCCTCTCTCACGAGCATTGTTGTTCTTGTAGCCACTAGTGTGGCCTGCGTCGGAACGTCTACGACACTGTAGGCTTACTTCCGGCGGCTGCAGCCCAATGCGGACTGCAAGACGTCCTTCCATCCAGGTCTTGGAAGAGACACATGTCTGCGACGCTCGGTTGCAGATGTATTGTTTTATTTCTCCTTCCCCACCCCGCACGGGCCCTCCCCCCCTCTTTTTCTTCTTTGTCACTTCTTGTCTCTCAGCCCTAGCCTCTCGCTGCATGCTATACACAGTATGTACTGGTTCCAAGCCTCGCTCGACTACACACCTGGACGGGACTAGAAGACGACATCACTCTGCCAGCCTACCAGGCTGCCCGTGCGTATCCTGGCCCCTCGCCATCTCCTCATCCATATGCAAAATCCCGACTATCTTGACCTTGTCCAAAAGGAGCCAGCTCGCAATTTGAGCGCCCGCGATTGAATCCCGAGCCTTGCCGCTTTTGTCGTCACAAGTCGGCGTGTCTCGCGTATCCCTCCTTTTGCTCGTGGGCGTAATTTAACACAAGGCCGGTAGTGCATCTCCACCGCAACGCTGCTGCAGGGTTCTGGCTGGCACGTCTCTTTGGAACACCATCAGGATTGGCCCGGCCCGCCCTGCTGTGCGCCCGCCGTCTTGTGCCCGTTGTCCCTGGCATCTGTATGCTGTAATCTGTCTGCTCAGCCAGCCGGCACCACACGCTGGCTCCGACCTTCTTCACCCTCAGTGCACGACCGACCCACGCGACCTGTCACAACGAGCAAGTCTTGTGGGGAGCCTCGTCCCTGGGTCCGTCACGTCCCACTGGCAGTCTTGTCAGGTTGGCGTGGCCCTGTCGGCTCATTTTGAATTTTCCACTCGTCAGGGTCAGGGTCAGGGTCAGGGCCAGGGCCAGGGCCAGGGACTTGCTTCTGCATACCTGCCTACCTACCCAGGTCGACCTGCCCGCCCACACCTCTCTCGACATTGACGTTTGTTTTGACAAGCAATCTCTGCGGAATAGGAATACCACTCTGCTCTGGCAGCTGCCCGTGCCTCCCTGGGGGGCCTGTTCCCTATTCTCCGCCTCACATCTGCTCGCCCACTGCCCTCGCTCACGTCCACTGCCTCCATCGCCATCGCCATCGCCATCGCCATCGCCATCGCCATCGCCATCGCCATCGCCATCGCCGTCGCCACACAGCATCGCAGACACTCTCTCTCCCAAGTGCAAGCTCCACCACTCCTCACACTCCCTTGCCCCCCCTCCCCCTCCTGGCCCTCCCGGCACACAATCGACCCTCTCCGGCGCCTTCGCTGTCGGCCATCACCCTACTCCCCTTCCCTCCACGTGCCATTCATTCACCAACCCAGGGCCAGGACCCACCCACATCCACGCATGCTTTAATGAAAGCGGTATCCTCACCTCACCCTGGATATAGGTACCCACCGCTACCCAGCGTCTTCGCTCCTCTTGTCCCGTCTTGTGCTGTCCTGTCCCTCTCTTATCCGGGCCTTTTCCTGGTCTCGGTCCTGTATTCTTGGGGTTTGAGGAAGCTGTCTTCTGGGGTCTGCTGCCCTCAGATGGATCCAGGGGAGGAAACCTCCTCTGACCTGTCCAACTCCCGCCCACCACCCGCCGCTGCGACAGCTCTGGGCACGCACATCAACGGCTACCGAGGCAGGCGATAGCGACGCGCAAGGGAAACGCTGGGAGGCGGGCTCAGCTGAGTGAGGTTCCGGGCCTTTTTGGTAGGCCATCCTCAAGATGGGCGGCACCACCAAGTTTAAGTTTCCCATGCCGCACCGGCGCCACAAGGACAAGACACCCGAGGTCCAGAGCATATCCGCGCCAATGACCAGCAAGGCCAGCAAGCTGCTCGGTGCGGCCGACATCAACATCGACACGGCCTCGCCCATATCCAGCACTAGCGATCAGTCCAGACTTTGGGAGACACACTCTGCCGTCTCGGGCGTCAGCGCAATCAGCGTCACCATCTCTGAAACCACGGCGGCGTCAGGCAGCGTCTCTAGATCCCGATCGCCCCTGAGCACCGTCAAGGAGAGTCCAACGGCGGTCGCTGGCAGGCCCCACGGCAGGACGACTTGGGAGCAAGAGTCAGATATCATACCGAGGGGGCTCGGGGTCGGCGACAGCAACGCCGGGCGCAGTTACAACCCGGACGCCACCACGGATGCGTCGAGTCTGAGGCGGCGCCGGTCGAGCTCCACCATCGTTTCCTACTACGACAAGACAAAGCTCCCACTGTCGATATCTCAGCAGACCGCGAACTCGGCAATCGCCAAGGGCCTGCCGGACAAGGCATGGGAGCTCTTGGATCTGGATTCCCCCAGGCCTGCCCCGGCGCCGCCAAAACCTGACCGGAAAAAGCCCAAGAGGTTGGACCTGACACACCTCTTGCCCAGCACGGGGGCATCGCCTAGGAGGGCTTTCACGAAACTGACGCAGAAGGGCAGCAGCATGGTATTGGGACCCGACTTGATGACACGATCGCCGTCGTTTATGACATCGTCCTCACCGGCCTCGTCCCCGTCCGAGGACGAGCCCAAGCATGAAAAGGGCTTACGAAGAAAGCTCACCAAGGAGAGCCTGCGCAGCCTGAGAGGACCGAGGCCGGATCCGGCCAGCGCATCGTCCAGCTCCGAGCTGAAGATCGCAAGCCTGCGCAAGCGGGCCACCGACACCGGCACCCTGTATAATCTGTACCAGCACTACGAGGACGCTTCCTTTCGCGACACCATGGGCGGCGATGAAGCCGGTGCAAGGCCGGCCTCGCGGCAGGGGGCCCGCGACCCTGAGCCAGAGCCATCTTCTGCTTCGAGACCAGGTGTTAGGCAGAGCATCTCGATGGCACCGCAGCCGGCGCACAAGTCTCGCCACTATGTCTCGCCGTCCTTGTCTGCAGTTACCCGCCAGCCGTACACAGTATTCCCTCAGGACCATGGTCATGCTTCAACGTCGGCTTCAACTTCAGACTCGCCGCTAGCCGTCGCGAATTCGGGTCTGGCTTCGCCCCCAACTGACTATGCCGCCAGTGTGTCCAGCAGACATACCCGCACCTCCAAGGCTTCCAAGAGGACGGACCAAAGCTTCACCGACTTTGACCCAAACACGACTAGTCTGCTTTCACTTTCCTCTGACTCCGAGGATGACGACGCGGAACCACCGAGGACAGCCTTGTCCATCCCGAGCGTCACCTCGCTTGAAAGCGCCTCGAGTCCCATCGACAGTCGGAGACCGTCCAGTACCACAGCCTCGCAGGAACTGGCACGAAAACACACGAGCAAATTCCGTCCTAGTATGAACCCCCAAGGTCAATTCCTGGCGATTCCCGAGAATACGACAAGCACTGCCGCGGCCCCACTACTAATAAACCCTCGCACCAGCTCACTCGCGAGCGCGGTGGCGCCCAGCAGCAGCAGCCCACGGCCGGGAGCTGCTCCTCCCACGTCTACCACAGCTTCTGCGGTGCGCTCGCCGTCTCGTCTGTCCCAGGTCTCCACCTCAACGTCTGAATCAATCGCCAGTCAACTCTCACATCCTCGTCCCCCACAGGCGCTGGCCTCGAGACAAGTCTCGAAGGTGCACCACATTGCCCTGCTGCAGTCCCGTGCTGCGCCGATAGGACAAGGTCATCAGGAACCGGCCAGTCCAGATGAGAACCGACAGGACGGTCTTGGCACCCGTCTATCACCTCGAGTGGTCCAACCTACATCTTCCGGCGCAGAACTCGTGATCAAGAGCCAACATAGTTCGGCCCCTGGACCTGGCGGTCCAATCTTGACCCTCAGCGGTACGGGTGCTTCTGAAGACGAGAGGTTCATTGCTGTCACACGTCAGGAGGAGCTGCTTCTTGCCGCCATGAGGGCAAAACGGGCACGCATGCGTGAGAGCCACCAGATTGCCGAACCATCTGAGCTTTCCTTCGGTCGCGGGCTTGATGAGAGGAGGGCCACGAAGAAGGAGTCTCTTTCAAGCATCAAGACTATCAATGCCAAGACTTTACACCTGCCGCCAGCCAGTCTCCACGTCTCTGGCGCCACCGGCGGCTGCCGCAACAAAAGTGACGCCACGGCCATGCTCTTTCCAAAACCGCCTTCCACGAAATCTAGCTCGATGCGCCCCCTGAATGCAGGCCCCAAGGCTGAGAAGCATGAGCAGGTTTTATTATACCTCGGTGGCACAACCAGCGAGGTACACGTTGAGTCAGGGTCCAGGACCGGAGGACGCGATTTCTTTGTCGATAACACCGAGCGCTTCCCCGCACCGGCAAGCTCGTCAACTGTCACAGCGAGCACATCGAAGCCCTCACACAGCCGCGCGTCATCTGCTGCAGCCGTAGACAGCTATCACACACCCCCAGAATCCGCACGTCAGCCACGAACGGGTCACAGCTCAACGAAACCCCACAGCAGGCACTCATCAGAGCATGGACACTACAGCAAGGCATGTCACGATCTACGCAATGCTTCTCGATATGATGTAACACCCGTGATGGAAGGGCCCGAGTCGCCCTCGAGAGACTATGGCGATGACCCAGAAATCGAGGAACAGCACGAGGAGTCACGGCCCAAAATGAGAAAGAAGGCCGCAAGGATCAGTGCTGTAGGATTGCTCCCGGAGTGGGGCGATGACGGCTAAATTTCTGATAATGATTTCCCTGTGGTGACGATACAGCCATTTCTTTTCGATCTCTCTTCATCTTTATCATATATTTGTTACACAGCATAGCGCACCATTATATTTGGACAGGTGTTCAAGGGAAAATACACGAGCGGAAACCACAGGGAGGCATTAGTCATGAGAATAGGCGTTTCGTTATACATTAGGAAGGGGTATATATGAATATATATACCTATCTTTAGGCAAGGGTTTAAGTTAAGCTAGGGCAGGGCTAGGCAGGAATGTAAATGTAGATTATGATTTATATTTGTTAATGAGACGCTGGTTGTAGGAATAGTAGTATTATTGGGAATTAAAGGTTTAGCTTTATAGATTAAGTTAGTTAGCTAGTAACCTAGCACTAACTAGTGACTAGCCAGCACTTTAGCTGCCTTAATACTAATAGCTAAATTAATATTAATTAATTTAAAAATTAAAAAAGTATTATAAGTTCTATTTAATAATAATTATAACACATTATTCAATTCTTTTTAAAAAGTATTTATTTATAAATTATTAATGTAATTTATTAGGAAGTTGGTAGGTATTATATATAGCTATCCTGATTTTCTATATAAAAAACGTCTGTGCTAACGCTGCTAAAACTCTCAAACTAAACCTAACATAAATGCAAATTTCAAGGTAGCTTAAATTTAATGTACTTTAGTTACTATTTTTTTTCCTGGAATTTTGGAAATTTATTACATAAGATATTTCAGAAAAACTAAATTATAGAGGTTTAAAATCAAATTTCTTGAATATTAAGCGAAAATAATTCTAAAATTCGAGAAAACAATACTGTAACTTATTTATATACTTATAATTAAACCTGAGAATTTGGTCCATTTTAGGCCTAGTTTGAGGGTTTTAGCAGGGTGTACATGGACGTTTTGTATATAGGAGCAGGGTGGCCACTTCCTGGTCCTGGCTACTTACTGGTCCTGGCTACTTCCTGGTACCCTATATTATTAAAATTTATTTTATATATATGTAAGTTTATAAAATAATAAAAATATTATTAAATATAATAAATATATTATTAAATATTTTATATATATAAATTATTAAATATTATAATATATAATTATAAATATATATATATATATAAAAAAACTAATATAAGCCTTAATTAATTAATAATTATAGCTAGTTTTTAGTTAATTTTAATAGCCTTTATAGGGTTTAATAACCTTAAAAAAAAGAAAAAAAAATTTAATATTTTTTAAATTTAAATTTTATTATTTTATTATTATTTTAGAATTTTAATATAACTTTCATAAATTTTATTATTTTTATTTAGTTTTATTAATTTTCAATATTTTATTCTTAATAGAAAGGTATATTATATTAAATTAATTATTCAATAATTCTTTTATATTAATTCTTTAAGTAATTAAAAAGTTTATATAAAGTATATAACTAATAATATATAAAACCACTTATTCAAGTAATTAAATTTACATTTTCAAAAAGGCTAATATTAAGTTTATAAATATTAAAGAGCTAAAAGAAGTTAGTTTTCTTAAATAAATACTTAATATTAAAACTTTTTTAAGAATTTATAAAAAAAAAAAACCTTAATTAAATAATATTTGATAATAATAAATTTCAATAATAATAATTAAAAATAATATATAATACTTATAATAATAAATTAAAGAAAAATATAAAATATAATGAAACATAAAAGATATAAGAAAAAATAAAAATATAAAAATATAAAGAAAATATAGAAATATAAGAAAAATAAGAAAATATAAAAAATTAAAGTAAAATAGAGTTTATAGATAAATTAAATAAACAATTAATATTTAATTATTTAATAGTATATATATTAATATATGGTTTATAATAATAAAAAAAAAAAAAAAAAGTAATTTTATTTAATATAAAGCATATTTTTTTAATTAAAAGTGACTTTTTTAAGGAAATTTATACTATATTTATATTAATTATTTCAAATTTATAAAATTAGTTAGATTTAAGTAATTAAGTATAATGTATTCCACAAGTGACCCGGCCATATAAGTGACCCGGCCATATAAGTGACCCGGCCATATAAGTGACCCGGCTATATAAGTGACCCGGCCATATAAGTGACACGGCCACTTTCCGTTATTTCCGTATAACCTATCTTCTTTCTTAATTTTGTCTACTATAAACTATACCACAATAATCATTTGAAAGCGATATTATTCTAGCGCTAAATGCGCTTTAATTAGACCTAAAATTAAGCGTATAAAAGGCTGTACGGATCTATAAAGTCCCTTATTTAATACTCCAAGACCAATAACGTGGCACTTAGTGCAAACGTAATACCCGTCCACCTTCCCAAAAATTGATCTTATATGAAGAGGAGAGCATTATATAATATATAATTAATCTAGATTTGCGATTATTTCTACCTCGCCTTAATAGTGTTTGAGAAATGGCTGATTAACTCCTTCGCAAACGCGATGCGCTATTCGTTAGAACCAACTGGGCTGCAAACTTTATATAATGATAACCTAGGCTCTAAATGCATTTTAATTAAAGAATTAACTACTAGAGAGTCCTCTACAAGAATCCAGATGCATATTACATATAGTTTTTATTTATATAAAATATAATTATAAAATATAAGATTTATAATAATAATATCTATAATTTTAATAAAATAGGCTTTATAATAGGCAAAATCTCTATAGAAACTATTATTATAACCTCTAATTAATATAGGAAGCTAAGAGCTATATAATAAGGAAACCAGGAATGGGTTATAGTAATCTAGGGTATTATATTATATGGCTATTTAATCCCGCCCTATATTATCTTTACTGGGAAGGTCTATCTTGACTCCTGGACTGCAAATAGCCCTCTACTATATGACTGGGTAATCGCGCTTTTATAAAATGGTTGGATAACAAATGAGAGAGGCTTAGAATGGGCAAAACACTTTAATTTCCATATAAAGCGTTATATGAAGGGTACCTACTGCCTCCTTATCCTTAATGGCTATAAGAGCTACTATTCGGTTGATTTCGAGCTCTATTATAAGGAATAGAACATCATAATACTCTATATGCCTACTCATTCATTATATAAGCTCTAGCCTCTTGATGTTAGGTGCTTTAGACCTCTGAAACGGGTATATGGTAAAGAAATTAAAGGTCTAATGCGGGCGCGTATAATCCACATTTTAAAGAAGCACTTCCTCCCAGCCTTTTATAAGGCGTATGATGCTGCAATAACCAAACCAAACATTCAGGCAGGCTTTTGAGTAATAGGCCTAATATTATATAACCCGGATTATGTGATTTTGTAGCTAGATATAAAGTTTTATATGCTAATACCTCTAGTTTCTGCCGAACAACTACCTCCCTAGGTCCTAAAGATACTAAATAACCTAATTGAGGCTGAGTTATAGACAGAGTATATTCAAAATTGCATTATATAACACCAGAATAGCTTATTATTATCTATTGTTGTAAGCCTTAAGCAGCTAAATAAAGGCATCTTAATAATAGTATATAAGCAGACCCTTATGCGCTAAGACTTTATTAAACTTTGAGATGCAAATAACTGCCTTAGCTGCTGTTATTATATGAAAAAAAAGCAGCTATAGAAAGGAGGGTCCCTTACTACTAATAAGGTAAAAGATTTAAAGGCTTAAATTAATGTAATGCAGCAGTTAGTAGGGGAAATAAGTTAGAGTAGTGGTTATATAAGGAGGCCTGTAATATATGTGCGATAATATGGCATCTGTAGTGAGCCCGGCTATAATGCTTGTATGTGTTAG
The DNA here is from genome assembly GCA_002270565.1 of Stenocarpella maydis. Lineage (NCBI taxonomy): Eukaryota > Fungi > Ascomycota > Sordariomycetes > Diaporthales > Diaporthaceae > Stenocarpella > Stenocarpella maydis. The sequence goes on from NQMI01000070.1 coordinate 213,925, forward strand.
AAAGTTGTATCTACCTCTGAAGAAGAGGATTCTGAATAGTTTTAATTGATTTAAGGTGTTATGGTTGAATTATCTTACATTTTGTTGTATGGATGGTTGTAGGGTGGCCGGGTCACTTGTGTGGCCGGGTCACTTGTGGAGAACGTTAGTTAGTATTAATTAGTGCTAATTTGTATTATTTATTTAGCCCTAGGCAGGTATTGGGGTAGACTAAAGTTAATAAATTTGCTGAAAACTAGCTGCTTCCTGGTTCTAGCTACTTCCTGGTACCTTATAGTATTACTTTTCAAGCTTTTAGGTCTTTATTATATAATAATTCTTTTTTAAAAACTGATTTATCTTTTTTATCTTCTTTTTATTTAAGTTTACGTTATATGTTTCAAATATAATTAGTTTTAAGTTCATAATTTTATTAAAATAATCTTTATGGTTTTAAAGTCATAATTAATACATTAGTTTACTTTAATACTAAATATTTATTTATTAATTTATAATTGTTAAGTTTTAATATAGCCTTTATTTTAATTTGTATTCAATTATTATATTAAATATTTATGTTATTGTTATTCTTTTATTGGTTTTATTTACTTAGCTACTTAAAGTAAGCAAGTATAATACTTTATCTTAATTAGGAATTAGCTATATAAACCTAATTAAATTAAATATATTTAATCTTAAAAAAGTAAATAATTATTCTTAACCAATTATAAATCAAAAGGCTTTTATTACTTAATATTATAAATATTTATTAAATTAAACTATAAATAAATTATATATATCTTTTATATAAGCATAAGTGGTAATCTTAAAGATTATAGCCTTTCTATATTACTTATGTAATTAATTTAAAGGCTTTCACTTATATAATAAATATATTTATATATAGCTCTTAATATTTCTAAATTAAATCAAAATAATTATAAACTTAATAACGTAATAGCTTATTAACAATAGTAATATAAATTAATAAATGCTAAGACCTATTTAGTTATAATATAAGATTAAGGCTTATAATATAAAATAATAATTTAAAATTTAATATTCATCAAAGTAATAACGAAATAATTATTATTAGAAGTATATATTATAAATTAATTATTTTTATTCCTTAGGGGCAATCATTATTTATTTCAATTAAAAAAAAACTTAAAGAATATAATTAGTTTATATAAAGTATATAAGTAAACTAAAGCCTTTTAACTAATTTTATTATTAACCTCAATTTATTGACCCTTTGATTATTATGTCCTTAAAATGAAGTAAGAGCCAATACTTATCCGTTATGTCTGGCTTGCCCTCGTGAAGTCAATGGTCGAAGTCTTATTCAGACTTGTCGTTGCACTTGATTTCGCAAGGCCCACGCGCCGTGGACGGAGCCCGCACGATCTCGCAGATGGTCAAGACCATTGGGAAGATTGGAGGCTTGAGCCAAATGCACAGTAGAAAGGAGTGGCCCGTAGCGCGCAAAACCTCGCCAGGACCAAGGTTGATTGCCACCTCAGTCATTCCTAGAGACACAGGGGAGCGCAGTAGCTCTCCGTGGGCAGTGCTCGTTAATAATTCGGTCTTCTAGAGATAAACTGTAGTGGTTCTTGACATGAATTGTCGCGCAGGGAGATTCCAGCGCAATGACTGCCGAGGTGGTAAAGGATACTGGGTGTTGGACACCAATTTCACTCTGAGTGCGCTGAGATCCACTCCGGTGCCATCGTTATACGTCGGCAGACAGAGATGGAGAGTCGCTAGTACGCAATGGTCAAAATGCGGAAGAGATCGCTTTTCAAGACTTCTTTGTTCCCGGCAAAATCGTCGCGCAGGATCCGGTGCTCGTGGGATCGGCGCAGAATCAAATACCAATCCAGATGCGTGCAGGCGGAGAAACCGGGCACTGGGGTGTCGGCTTGTGTGGCTAGTCAGCCAGTCCACCTTGACGAGGACATTGAATTAGTGCGGAGCGCCTTCAAACTCGGCCGTCGCCACGCGATAATTTCTCGCCACCTCCCCCGTGAAGAGTGTTCTGCACCGACCAACTGGGGCCGCCTCTGCTCATCATGGCGTAGCGGAGACAAGGAGATAGATAAGCCGCGTTGAGGTAAGGCATGCCTATTTAAGTATAGACTATATGCGTCCAGTATTACTGTTCCCGCTCAGACCTCCAGCGAAAGCGAAACTATCAGACCTTGACATAGGGAGCTTGACGAAGTCAATTCATCCAGGTAGCTAGATACAGACGGTGCGTTCCAGGGACGGCTGGCATGCAGGGCATGGAAGGCGTGAGGCTTCTTGGTTTGTTGTGAAACCTCTAGCGGACCCGATATAGCACGAGCTCCTGAAGTCCCTATTCGGGCAGTGCCGGCAATTACGCAGGTCAGAGGAAACCAAAGGAAGGGAGAAAGGAGAGAAGAGGCCATGCAGGAAGCATTTGCTGTCATGTCCCCGGAGCCCTCACCCAGCCGGTGACCAAATGCGTGCCGCACAGACAAGTGGATCTGGATCTGAATCAGAATCTGGATCTGGATCTGGAAGTTCACTTGGAATATGGAGGAGGGCATCAGAGTACATACATGATGGGGTGGAGAACGAACACGGCCGCATCCCGGGCTGCTTCCAAGGATAACGAAAGTCGTAAGATAATCACCAGATTTTCTTGATAGCGCCAACCTTGTATCAAATGGTACCTACAGCCCGTACAGGTTTTATTTCTATGTTGAATGGCCATGTGTTGTTGGCAGGTTACCAGCTTACCATAGCAGCTCACCATACCAGCTTACCATACCAGCATATCCATTTTACGATGAGATCATGGGGCGACACCAGTGCGTGGTGATGAGAGGACGAGGATTCAAATGCCCCAGGTCACCACCCAGCCCATGGACTAGTGTGCAAGGTGGTCCCATCGTCAAGGCACCCAGGAACCGTGGCGTTCTCATACGCATGAGGTTCCCAGCACGTGGTCGTAGCCAACCCCCGCCCTCTGAAGCCAGGGCAAGTCTTGTTTTGCTTCCGTACGGAGTACAGTGGTCGGCCGCCACACAGCAGTAGTGCATCTGATGCCTCCACGCTCTACCTAGCAGGCGGCCTAGGTAGTCTGTCTAATATGTGTGTACCGCAGCAGCACATGCAAGTATCCACACCACTCATGCGAGTCATGTCTGCCATAAGAGCTGGGTGGCATTGGGGGGCGGGGGCTTGGACAATGTGAGAAGCGATAGCCTTATTGCTCACGACATGGAAAGTGGCTGCTTCTCGACAGGCCACACTCGAAGCCCCTCCTCCCGCGTCAATGCTGTCCAGCATCCGTCTGAGACGCCAACATCGAGCAGACACATGGCTTGGACGTTGCCGACACAAGCTGGGGGGAACAGGATGTGCAGGTTACATCGGGCGTGATCCCCGGACGTGACAGGAGGGCTCTAGCCTAAGCCGGCAGAAACCCACAGGTTCGCGGGTCCGTGAGGAGTTTCCCCGGGTGGTGTGCATGTGTGTTGCATGCATGCAGGCTAGGATGCCGTCGTCACGGTCCGTCATGGCACGTCGCAAAGTATGTCCTTTCAGGTGTGGGTGGTCCTGTGGCAGCATGGCACAGCAAGGCTTGAGCCTATTGACACCCAGAGAGGGCTGGGGCTTGCCGTGGGAAGGCAAGATGGCATTGCATCTGGGCCACCACGCAGTCAGATGCTGCTCCTCGCGTCGCCGCGCCTGTTTTCAGGGTGCTCTGGTAGTCGGGCACACTTCCTGAGGGTCAAAGCTGACAAACAGTACTCCGTACACGCCACTGTGGAGACGCCAGCCGGGCCTAATTTTTGGTGCTAGCTCGCCAATCTCCCAATTGACAAGATCAGGCAGTTGGTGGCTCCTGGGCTAACCCATAAGAAATTAGGCGTGTTGGCAGTTGGTCCCAACATGAGTGAGTAGTCTCAGTAGTCTGTCTCCCTTTGGCCCTCTGCCGGCTGGGTCCTGTCCCGCTTGCCTCGGCCTTTTTATTATTATTATTATTATTATTATTATTATTTAATTATTTAATTATTTTTATTTTTATTTTTATCTTTTCGAGCTTCTTGCTTTGTTCGAAATAGCCGATAGCAGCAGCCGCCCACAGGGGCACGCTGTGTGATCAAGAGTTGCGGGTGTCGGCCTGGCATCAAGCTAGCCCCTGAAGGCCCTTGTTGGGCACATATTAGTATGGGATTGCTGAGCAGAGCGTCGGAAGGACACCAGTGGCCTAGCCAGTAGGCCGGGCTAGCCACGCCCAGAGCCGCAAGGGTACCTCGTCCGAACAAGTCGATATTTCGTCGAGCTGCAACTCGAATCGGATTGTCAAGATCCCCGATTCGACAGCTCACATCTGGCCCGGCAGGCCGGCAGGCTGGGTCCCTGAAACCTGGAGATGCTAGCGGCTATCGATGGCACCGCAATTTGCTGTGCCGAGGACCCAGATCTTGCTCGCAGTCTGGCTGCCTCTCCCCCGCTTGTCACCTAGGCCTCTGCTGACTGCGGCCACGAGGGCGACGGCGCTGGCTGTTTCGACCGGGGATTATATTTATTTAGCTGGGAGGATGGAGGTCAGTGCGGCCTGTGTTGCTCTCCTGGTCAGCCGGGACCCGAGAGTGAATGGAGGCTCCAACAGGGGCCTCGAGGCGATGTCACCCCAGGCGGAAGCCAGTCCCCTCCAGGCCACCCCCCACCCGGGGCGCCCTCGGTGCCCCTTGGTGCCTTGGACATGGTCGTATGATAACACCAAGATCCGGCCTCGTAATGGAGGACCAGAGCTGGACGACATGGCAGCCAACAAGCCAGGATGGCTCTGCCATGGCCTCGTCAGCCGGGGCTGCTCCTGCGAGAGTCTGTTCGCGTCTTCGACACGCGGGAAGCTCCTGGGAGGCGACGTTGACGGTGCGGGGGCGGCTGCAATCTTGGACCCCATGCATCTGCCTGCTTTGTCCAGGCGGCATCCTGGAACTGCTCTCATTCGATGTGGCATGTGAATGTCGCCACCCCACGGCCCTGGCGAACCCGGCCGTGCGGTGGTGTAAAGCAGACCAAGCCTTGTGATGATGGGCACGGTATCCTGTCCCGCCTGCTGGCCAGGCCCGATCTGGAGAGGATGCGTACCGGGAGATACTAGACCGCACAAGCAGAGAGCAGCAGCCCGGATCCCACGACCGGGGAGGCCGCACGTGCACAGTAGGGCCCGGCCCAGCCCAGCCCAGCCCTCCTTCCTCATACCTCGCGACAAGAGAGGGAGGTCCTCAGCATCTCTCCGTTGGCTGTCACCACCGCGTGACCCAGCGAAAGCCTTAGTCTTGTTTTCACACCGCGGGCTCCGTTCCGGCATGTCTGTTGCCCCCAAGCAGCTGCAAAGTACCATACTTGGAGCCGGTTAGTATGTGTGCGCTCCCCCCCCCCCCCTGAGCCCCGTTGCGCCTATACACATCTCGTTGTGCCTGGGTGATAGGTATACTGCAGGCTACATGGTGGATCCGTACTGGTCGCAGGCCCGGACAGGCTCGGGTGCAGAGTAGTGGGCAGAGATCACTCGCACAGAACACAATAGGTGCTACCCGACCACCGTGACCACCAGCTACTTACACCATGTACTAGATAAGCCGGCGGCAGCATCACAAGCAGCCTTCTGTGCCTGGCCAAGGGTCATATCAGGAAAGCCCCGTCTCCACTGTTCGTGCGCAGCAGGGGAGATGCCAGACCCGACTGCCAGGGATTTTACTTGCAGTCGCACTCGGAAGAGGCGCGCTCACAGGGGTTGCCTGACAAGACAGAGAGCGCAGTGTCTTGTTGCTACCTGGTGGGCGCAATCTCATCGCCATTGCGATTTGATGGACGAGAACGCTGCTTGATAAATAACCAAGCAGCGCTCTCCCCGGGCCTCTCTGAAGCCGGCCCTCTATCCTCCCTCTCCTCTCCTTCCTCTTCGTCGCTGTTTGCTGCTGCTGTTGTTGCTGTTCCTCCTCCTGCTGCTCCTGCTGCTCGCCTGATCTGATCTCCTCCCCCCCCCCCCTTCCTTTGTCTTCTTTTCCCATGCTTATTACCCCCAACCTCTTCCTAGGCCCCTCATCGGTCCTTTTCTCACAAGGGTGTGACACATCTGTGTGTAGTTATACCAAACTCGCTGCCGGATAGTGGCCCGCCTGCCATCGTGCCTCGCCTCCCCCGTGGCCCACACGAGCTTGAGCAGCGGCGGTATCCTGTTGTCCTTGCCAGGAGTCCCGAGCCGGTAGCCAGGGCACGAGACTCGGTCGTGCGAGCCCCCACCGCCGGCCACAACCAGCCATGGCTCCCCGGAAGAAGGAGACAGCTCTGGAGCTGTGCGACAGGGCGACGGTGCTCGGCAACACCATCGCCATCCGGATGCTCGAGTACCTCAGCACGGTCAAGCACCATGTCCAGGGCTTCAGGGAGCTGGCCAACGAGTTCCTCGAGGTCTGTCGGATCCTGTGGGCCATCGAGACAGGGCTCAACACCAACAAGCACTCGAACCTGCCGGCAGACATGACGGTGGAGCTCGAGAAGCGCTTCCGCCAGGCCAACGACGACTTTATCGTGCTAAACCAGCTGGTGACCAGGTTCCTCGACAACGACAAGAAGCACGGCTTCGCACGGCTGTCCAAGGGCTTCAAGATGATGTTTGCCGACTCGGACGTGCACAAGATGCGCGCGAGCCTCGAGAAGACGCGCGAGGCGTTGAGGATGTCTGCCCTCGTCTTCCGGTGGTCCCTGGGCGACTCGGATGTCGACTCCACCATTGGCATCGGGTACACGGGCCTGGCCGCCGCCCTGGACCGGTTGAACGGCACAAGACGGACCGATGCGGCACAGGCGCCGCAGCCGGCCGAGACACGCTCGCAGCACGCGCCGTCGGCATCGACGCCCCACGCGGCCCCCTCGGAGGTAAGCCGGCCGGCGACATTCGACCAGGGGCACGACCAGCCCCCGGCGCTGCCGCCCCTGAACATCACGGACCGGCAGTCGACGACGAGCCACGACTTCATGGGCAACCGCATCACCGGCACGACCGCGGCCGGCGACCTGCCGGACCTGCCGGACCTGCCGGACCTCGGCGGCGTGATGCCGGACCGCGCGCCCTCCCGGTCGATACGAGACGGCCCTGGCAGCCTGCGGTCCTCCAAGGGGCCGGCGCAGAGCTTGGTAAGGGAACTCCCGCCATCGGACTTGTCCAGCCCGACGGGAAGCAGCAGCCGTGGTAACAGCACCACCCAGACAGACAACGCGTCCACCCACACGGCCGAGACGGAGACGCTGCTCGAGGATCTCCTGTCCGAGGCGGACCTCAACGAGGGCGGCGGCAAGGCACCACAGCACGTCACGCGCCTCAAGGCGGACCCGGCCACGGTGCCGCGGTGGACGCCGCGGTACAGCACGGGCAGCAACGTGCCGCAGTACAAGGCCGCGCTGGCCCAGGCGGTGCAGAAGAAGAACCACGGCGTCGTCGAGCAGCTGCTGGACCGCGGCGTGGCGCCCGACTCGCTCGCCGACATCAACCTGCTGCGCGAGGCCATCATGAACCGGGACCCCGAGTCGGTGCGCCTGCTGCTGCTCTTCGGCGCCGACCCCAACGGCGTCGACCGCAACGGCTTCACGCCGCTCTTCACCGCCACCGAGCTGGCCTACCTCGACGGCGCCAAGATGCTCATCAAGTACGGCGCCGACCCCAACCTGAGCGCCGGCCCGGACGCCGACTCGCCGCTGGCCACGGCGGTGCTGGAGAACAAGCTCGAGATGGTGCAGCTGTTCCTCATGTACGGCGGCGACCCGGACCGCGTCATGGCCAACGGCAACACGGTGCTGATCCGCGCCATCAACCGCAAGACGCCCAGGCGCATCGTCGAGCTGATGCTCAACTACGGCTGCGACCCGGACGGCAAGAACGGCGAGGGCGAGCCGCTGTACCAGTGCGTCACCGTCCAGCGCCTCGACCTCGCCGTGCTGCTGCTGGACCGCGGCGCCAGCGCCGACCTGCCCGGCCCCAAGCACCTGCTGTGGCCCAGCGCGTATCAGCCGCAGTTCCTCAAGCTGCTGCTGGCGCGCGGCGCCGACTTCCGCAAGGCGCCCGGCATCATGGAGCTCGCCACCAGCATCAACAACATCGAGTCCGTGCGGACGCTGCTCAGCGCCGGCGTCGACCCCAACGCCAAGAAGGACGGCGTCTACACCCCGCTGTGCTCGGCCATCCGCGACAACCGCGGCGACATCGTGGCCCTGCTGCTCGCCAGCGGCGCCGACCCCAACCTGCCCGCCAGCGAGTACCCCTGCTTCAAGTGCGTCACCCACCACCGCAGCCACTTCCTGCCCCAGCTCATCGAGGCCGGCGCCGACCCCACCGAGCCCAGGGGCATCGTCGAGAAGGCCGTCCACCACAACAACAAGGACGCCCTCGTCTTCCTCCTCGACCACGGCGTCAGCGTCAACGCGAAGTCGCCCGAGGGCTACACGCCGCTGACCACCGCCATCCGCGAGGACCGCGCCGACATGGTCGACCTGCTGCTCGCGCGCGGCGCCGACCCGGGCATCCGCGGCCAGGACTGGCCGCTCTGCATGGCCGTCAAGCGGCCCAACATCCTCAAGAAGCTGCTGCCCGCCGTGTCGAACCCCAAGATGTTCAAGGGCGTCGTCGAGATGGCCGTGTGCGCCAACCAGCTCGAGAGCATCAGGCTGCTGCTGTCGGCTGGCTTCTCGGTCGAGGCCAAGAACGGCGGCGTCTTCTCGCCCCTCACCAGCGCCATCCGCGAGGGCCACAAGCACATCGTGCACTACCTCATCGACGAGGCCGGCGCCGACGTCAACGCCCCCGGCGAGCACCTGCCCATCATCAAGTCCATCCGCCGCATGCGCAACAACGACACCGAGATCCTGGAGCTGCTGCTGGCCCGCGGCGCCGACATCAACCTCATGTACCGCGGGTGGAACGCCGTGCTGCAGGCCGTCGAGAACGGCGACGCCCACGTGCTCAGGATCCTCGTCGAGAAGGGCAACGGCATCGACCTGGAGCAGTGCGACGAGAACGGCCGGACCGTCATGGATATCGTGCAGGGCCACGGCTGGGACGAGGCCGTGGCCATCATCAACGGCGGTGGAAGGCGGTAGGTGTTGTCACGCCATTGTATGTTGGCTCCAGATCCAGTCCGCCCTCCACACACACACACACACACACACACACACACCCACACCCTCCCCTCCCTTGGTCCGGCCTTGGCATCATGCCCCGACAGGGGAAAACCCACCTTGGCCCCAAGCCCGCACAAGCCTCACCGATGCCTCTGGCATGTCACCAGCCGAGCAAGTCACCATTCTCACACCCCGTTACACCTTTCGACTGATGCGATCTGGCGTCGCCCTGTCATGGGAAGCCGTGCTGACATCGAGCTTTGTTCTCCTCAGGCTGAGTGTGTTCTCATCTTTGTCGTGGGGCGTAATACTAGGCGAAAATGGAGAAACAACGTCAATGTCCAGGACGTCAATGGACACAATACAGGAGCCAGAAGACGAGTAGGCGACGGAGGGGGCGCACATGATCGGAATCATCATGACAGACGCCGTCGTTGGTATAATAGGGTTGCGTGACCCATCCGTAGGACGGGGCCACATGTCCCCAATTTCCCTTTGTCGCCGTGAGCAATATACCACGAATGTATTGTATGATGCGATGTCAAATACCTAGTACCTGGTCAATGTTGCCATTGACGTGCAATGCAAAGTGTCGCGCCTTGTTAATGCCATGTTGATGTCCCGTCTGTGTGCCCGCTCACACCGTGACATGGCCGGATCTAGGCGTTAAGGCTGGCTATTGGCATATGATGTTGTATGAAATGAATTGCTTGCTTTAGTGGTTCCTTGATGGGGTGGGGGGGTTACCAAAGTGAGGAATAATGGACTCGGGGGGTAGGTAGTTAATTACGACTGTCAGATTCTACATTATATTTACCAGTAAGATCTAGTAAATTAATGATTCATTTATAATATATATTTAGAATAATAATTCTTTAATTACTTTTATTACTATTAAAATAATTTATATTAATATTATTAATAAGCTATTAAGCCTAAAGTTGTTTTTATTTACTTTAATATTATTAGAAAGTTATATATAAATAATTTATTATAATATATACTACCAAGAACTAGCTAGAACATGGAAGTACCTAGCTAGTTTTCTATATAGAAAACATTAGTATATACCCCACTAAAACTCTTAAACTAAGCCTAAAATAAATATAAATTTTAAGGTAGCTTAAATTTTATATAATTTAGGAACACATTTTTATAGACATTTTGGAATTTTTTATATAAGCTATATTAAAAAAATAAATTTTTAAGAATTTAAACTTAATTTATTTTGAAATATTTAAGCTAAAAAATTGAAAAACTCCTATAAAATAACTATAGCTTATTTATATATGTATAATTAAACCTTAAATCTTTTATTTATTTTAGGTATAGTTTAAGAGTTTTAATAGAGTATATACAAATGTTTTTCATATAAAAAAGTAAGGTAGCTACTTTTTAATCCTAGTTATTTTCTAATATCTTATATTATAGCTTTAAAACTTTATAAATATAATTTATTAAATATTAGTAATATAAAAAAGATTTAATCTTTTCAAATACACTTTATTCTTATATAATTATTCTTAAATCTAAAATATATTATAAATTGAAAATAATTATTTCATTTATAAAACTTATATTATTTATATTTTAATTTACTTTATGTAATAAAGTTTATAAAATAAATATATTAAATAATATTATTAATATTAAATCATAACGTATTCTTTCATAATATAACCCATAAATTTAAATAATAATAATTTATATAACTGTTATTCATAATCTATTAATTTCTTAAGTTTAACATTCTTTGAGTTTAAGTTAATATTATTAATAATTATATATAACTAAATTTATTATATAACTTAAGGCTTTTTATTTTTAAATATAAAGGTTATCAAAGGCTTTAAATATTCTTTTATAACTATATTTTTTTTACTCTCAGATATTTAGAAAAATGAATTAAATCTTATTTTTTAAGCTTTTAAATCATTATTATTTAGTAAATTTATTGTAAGAACTTTATAATTTATTTCTTTTATTTAAAGGTAATTTAATATTATACATTCTTAATTTTATTTAGTATATGTTTTAAATTTATTTTAAGTAGTCTTTAAATTCTTTTTATATAATAATAAAAGCATTAATTTAATTAATAATATATATTTACTTATTATATATAACTCTTAAGCTTTAATATCATTCTTATTTTAGCTTATACTTAATTATTATACTTAATAAGTTATATAGTTTATTAATAAGTTAAATAGTATATTAATAAATAAACTATATTAATAAGTGTATTAATTTTATAATATTTATTAGCTTTTACTAACTTTAATATTTATTTAATGCTAAGTAATTAATAAAAGTTAATATTAAGTAGGAATAATTATACTTATTTACTTAATTTGAACTAATTTTATTAATTTAAAGATATTAATAAGGTTATATTATTAATTTAAATAAGCTAAGTTTTACTTAAAAACATTATACTTTATAGTAATTGATATTAACTTTATTCTTCAAATATTAATATATGATAAACTATATATATATTTATATTACTTTATAATAATTAAATTATATTTATTATAATATAATTAAAACTTACTTTATTAAACTCTTTTTTCTTTCTTATGTAGTTTTGTATTATAATTAGCCTTATTATAATTATTATAGCATTATTTACTTAATATATTATAAATTGTCTCCTTAATATTATTGGTAAAGTTTCTAGGTAGCTATTTTTCCTTTTTTCCTTTTTTCCTTTTTTAATTATTATTTAAAAGTCTTTAATATTAAGAATTTTTTAATTATATTTAAATTCTTTCAGTTTTCTAATATTTAAGAAATATTATATCAATCTTTTTGAGAATATAAATTTATAATATATAAATATACATATACATTGTCACAAATCTGGCCACATGTGTGATGGGTGTTGCCTAGGGCTGGTTGTCCGGCTTATGTAACCGGACTCCAAGTATTTAGATATGTTTCCCGAGGGCTCCCTGCAGGGACCCTTTATCTCTCTTTTCTTTATCTTTCATACTTTATATTAATGCAATTGGATTCTCTGGACTTATCTATAAACCCCGCGATATTATAAAAGACCCTCTTCTTTACTTAGCTAGTTTAAAAGAGTATTTATTTTCTATTTCTTAACCTTTATTTTTAAATACTTTATTTCCCTTAATTTTCTTATACCTTCCTACCTACTATACTCCCTCTCTAGAGTCTATAAGATTTAGAAATATAATAAATTAAGATATGTATAAAAATTACTATAAATATTAATATAATTAGTTTAAAATATATATAGTTATATTATATATATAGCTAATTAATATTAAAATCTAATAAATTTAAAATAATTAATATCTTTTAAGCTTTTATAATTTAGGCTAAAGCCTTAGAAAGTATAGGGTTTAGAGTATTAATATAATATTTTTAATTTCCATTATAAAGACTATATATAAGAACTTAAATAATAATAAGAAAGCTTGCTAATATTTAGCTAATATATAATAAGTAGGCCCTATAAACTTATTCTTTTATAAGTTTGATTCCGCCCTTTTTAAAGTAAAAGCTAATACTTAGCCCTTAGATACTAAGGTAATATTATTAGTTATTACTTTTAAGAAGGATATAAAGAAGAGGTTAGAAGCTAAGGACTAGCTAGAAGACTATATAGAGTTTTATACCCTAGCATAGAAGCTCTTTAGTATACTTATAGTAAAACCTAAGCCTCCTCTCCTAACTACTAACCTAATAGAGGTTAATATAAACTTAGCTTACCTATAGTAATAAGAAAATCTATACTTAGCTCTTACTTTAAATATAGAAAATTAGGCCATATGGCTTAGAATTATGAGGAATTTAAAATAATAGTTATATAATTCTTAATACCTATTATAATAAGTCATTAAAAGGGTGTGAAGGATAATTAATAAAGGGAGTAAAAGGAGTAGAGAAGTATTATATTTATATATTATATTAAGTTAGATACGGTAGAAACTGGTTAAGGGAGGCTTATCGTTTTACTAGTAGCCCCTATTAGTAGCTTTATAGTAGTTTAATTTACTGAAAGATGCTAATTAACTTAGATTGCTAATAGAAGCAGGCTGAGTAAAAACTATATAGTGCTACCTAGTACAATTATTATTATTTATATAGTATTATATTTTCAATTTAATTTATCTATTAAATAATATATTATATTTACTTCTAAATTATATATATATAGTAAAGAAATTAATAATTTTATTTAGGCTTTTACTGATTATATTATTAAGTATAAGTTTTTTATTATATTTAAGGTAGCTTATAATAATATCTTTATAAAGGATATTATTAAAGGTATATCTAGGTGAGCTAAAATTTTAGAACCTAAATTTTATTATTTTTAAGCTTAATACTTACT
>NQMI01000071.1:0-89690 GCA_002270565.1 Stenocarpella maydis
TTCGAAGTAATTCACATATAGATATTATTAAATTAAAATTGATTAATCTCTTAAGTTAAAATTTAATAATATCTTATAACAATATAGGATCTGATATAGGAAATAATAAGACGTTCAATGTCATAATATCAAACATTATTATTAATCCTCTATGAATAAGAGTATAAATCATAATCATGTTATTTACCAATATATTCATTCCAATAATTTATTTTATAAATTAATAAAATAACAAATTAAGCAAACCTAAATAAGTAATAAAGTAATAAATAATAAAAAACGGAAGAGAGGTAAATAAAAAAGAAATAGTATAAGAAATAATATATAATATTAATAAAAAGTAAATATATAATAATCAAGAATAATATAATATATAATAATAAAATAATATATAATATAAGTTAATATATAATATATAATAAATATTATATTAATTATATTAATTACTTATTTCTAATTAATTTAATTAATTTTTATACTTAATTATATTATTATAAAATTATTTTATTATATTATATCTATATTATAATACTTTTATTAATAAATTATTTATTACTTATTACTTATTTTTTATCATTATTTAAATTTTATAAATTTTATTATATATTTATTATTTTTATTATTATTAATTTTATTAATAATAATATTAATATAATTATCATTATAATTATAATTATTAATATTATTATTAAATTAATATTTTATAATATATATATATATATATAATAATTAATTAATATAATTAAAACATTTTTTATCACTTTTCACGTATGTAAATGACTGATCAGCATTGTTCGTATTGTAGGTATCTGATGGTCTAGGAGTATTGTATGGAGACTTGTTGTAGGGCCTTGTTCGACCCTGTACAGAGCCCTCCAGACGTGTCCAACCCTATCAAAACCTGTCCACGCATAACTCCTTGTCTATGGACCTGAAGACTTCCGAGAACCCTTGGGTATCATTTGAAAATGCCTGAAAAACGCCAAATACGCCTGTCCATGTCTCTACAGAGACGATCACTCCTCATCATTGTAGTCCCCATCTGTACCAGTCGTACCATCGTAGCCCCGGGCCGGACCACGATTGAACAGGCCACGCGAGTCACACTCGCGATGGAGCTCTCTGGACAGGGCCAGAATGCACTCATCACTAGCCAACTGCACCCAACTGGGGGTGGTGGGGACTGGACGAGCCTGCAGGGGATTGGTGACGGCAGTACGGGCCTGGACACTGCTGTACGGGAGCGGGCGAGCCTGTTGGGGGCTGGTCACAAGTCCGGCAGTGTCCACCACGGGAGCACGGCGTACAGCGGGGGTGGTCGGCACGGCACGACGCTTGACGGGGGCCGGAGGGGCCTGTACAGCCTTGGTGCGCTTCGAACTGCCCTGGCGAGTACCCTGAGACTTCTGGCCACGCTTGGTGGGGACTGTAAGCTCCTGATCACTATCGTCCTCCACCAAATCATCATCATCATCACTATCCAGCTCAATGGTAGCGGGGGTCTTGCGTGGCATAGCTGTGAACACATTAGTACAGCTCTATACAGGGGTGTAGAATTCCATACTCTTGCAGCCGCAGTCCTTGGCGGTTGATTTAGCCTGGCAATTGGTGCAGGCGCCGTTGAACAGGGCTGAACTGGACACGCAACTCTGGAATGGCTGCGGAGACTTCTTGCAGGTCTTGCAGGGGCCCTGTATAGGGCCGTCCAGCTTCATAAAGATGTGTCCAGCCATGCCCGAGAATTGCTGCTGACGAATAGGCCTAAACTCGTAGCAATTGGGCTTGCCGAGCTGGCCAGTACGGGTGACATCCAGTAGACGCTCAATCTTCTATAATGATATCAGTACATGCATGTAAAGACCTGTACTGGATTGTACACATACCATCTGACTGGTAGCATTCTGAATAATGCGGGTGACGTCGTTGTACTCCTGCCTAAAGACCTTTGCAAGGTAGTACGAGGTAACCTCCTGGTCCGTACTGCTGATATCAATGCTGATCGGGGCCGGAGGAAGCAGATCACCATTGTACTCCCAGCTCTCAGGCTGGAGAGGGTTGGCCTGTCGCGTACGGAGGGAATCAAACTTCTTCAGGATCACCTTAGCCTCGGCGTACTCTGCACGCTCCTGTGGAGTCTTCATGGCGCTCTCATCATCGTCGTGCACGGGCGAAGCGGCGTGTCCAGAGCCCTCCTCCTCAAGATCCTCCTCATCATGGCTGTTCATGGCGGGGTGGGACGGGACAAGGTCCTCCAGGTTGGTGGTCTGATCATCATCAGTGACCAGCTCTGTACCGTCTTGAACAGGGTTGGCGGGACCGGTATCGACGTCCTCCATTTTGAGGGCTTGCTTGGGAGGCCGGCGAGTCTTGCCCATGGCGGTGGAGGCCTGTACTACGCTGTACAGGGGCGGAGGGATCTGTAGAAACATTAGTAAGCTTAGCGCATTGAACTCCCCTGTAGACCCCTGGAGCGACACGAATGCAGCTGTATGAAATGGCATGCCCCGATATAACGAAACTAGCGCCATTTTTGAGAAAAAAAGTATATAGGGGTATACTTTAGTGTAAAATGAATCGAATGGGAATGGTCTCATGGGCTGTAGGGTATTGTTTGGGGTGTTTTGATACGTACAAAAGTGGTTGTTTTTGATGGAAAGGAAGCGATTCAGAATTGGGGCTGCTGCAGCTGTTTGAGCTTGAGCGGTGGCCCCACCTACTAGCGTGCTTTGCGCTCTAATTGGCTGGTGGAATCACAGACTTGTCAATGACTCTAAAGGGGCAATTGATTGTCTCTATCTGCATATGTATTTAGACGACCTTAGGGGTCTGATTAGGTGGGTGTGATTCTAAGTGGTTTTGGGGTTTTTGGAAAGTTGCCGCTGTCGCGCACCATAACTTTGGCGCCCTGCAGGCCTGGGGCGCGGGTGGCCGACTGCAAAGCCCCAGTGAGTGAGCCAGGCAAGTGCTTGGCTCAACACTGTGCAGCTGCAGTCACTTCTACGGCTTGCTCACTTCCATGGCTTGGGACATCTTTGCATTGCGACATTTCGAGGTGCCACCACCGCCTTGCTGACAGTTGTGCCACCGAAGAATCTGCAGGTCACAGACCTTATATAGCTTGAGAGTTATTTACCCCATGCCGAAGTCCATAGCAAACCCCCTCAGGCGAAATTGCCAGGGCCATGGCTATTTCATCAATCTAGTCTAATCTCAACCCCGACCGCGTCCCCACCCAAAGCTCAATTGATATCTCTGTGACACCAACACCCAGGCCATGCAGTTGAACTGAATTTCCAACACATCATATACATCCCACAAGAACTAGCAGGCAGGAAAAGTCACACTCCTGTCCCTTTCAACCACGACCCTCGCCGTCCCAGACTAGGCATGCCCCTTATCACAGTATCCGGGAAGCTTGGGGCCCGCCTCCCCACTGGCCCAGCTCTGAACGGTCAGGGTCGTCGTATATGCCATGGCAACAAAGCCAAATATGCAGAGGCAAATGTCGGATATCTTCCAGAGCGCACTTCTCGCCACAGCGCGGTAGTGCAGCATAGGCTAGACGTCATGTTAGCAGGCCCCTCGTGTTGACTCCCGGGGGTGTAACCTACCGGGTAGATGTAGACAAGCGGGATGCAGGCAAAGTTGCCCACCAACGCCACAAACTTGTCCAGGTCGTCCGCGCCAGCCCACGCGATGACAGCACAGAGGATGACGAAACAAAAGCGGAATACGTTCTTCTGCCACTTGATGTACGGGTTGTACTTCCCGCTCCGTGTGAAGAGGCCGTTTTCCAGGATCCTGATCGCAGGGAAGATTTGGAGCGGGATGGACAGCATGATTGCAATCGAGTAGAGGAACTGCACGGCATTGACCAGCTTGCTGTCCTGCGGCAGGTTGAGCAGGACCACGGTCTCGGTCTTGGACCCGTAGGCGGCATACGAAATTGCCCCCATGACGGTGAAGAGCGTCGTGATGATGATCATGACAACGAAGAGAACCTTGGGGAACTTCGTGGGGTTGGCCATCGACTCCTGGATCGGGATGATGAGCCCGATGCCCTCAAACGTAAATATAGCCGTGCCGATAAAGAGCGTCCAGTCATTCTTATTGAACAGGGTGATGTCGGCGAGGCCGAACTTTTCGAGCGTCAGGATGTCGTAGTAGAAGAGATAGCCCAGGCCGAGGATGATGAAGACGTCGGCGATCAAGGCCGTGAAGCTGAGCTTGTTGATATCGCGGAAGAGCGAGAACGGCAGGAAGATGACCATCTGCATCAGGATCAACCATTTGACGTGTATGTGGGTCTGGCAGTCCGAGACGGCGAGGATGAAGGCCTGAAGGTTCTCGGAGACGAAGACGATGTAGGCCGCGACAAAGCCAATCTGGCTGACGACGATGGAGAACAGGATCAGGAAGCGAAGCCATTTTCCGTACAGGATACCGCCCATGTCACCAAAGGACCCATCGACCTTGAGCCGCGACGTGACCAGGAGGACAAAGCAGTAGTAGCTGAGGGCGGCGACGCCCAGGAGAACGGCATTGCTGAAGACCATGCCGCCGTTGAGGTAAGCCCGAGGGAGGAAGAGCACGCCGGTGCCAACGAACGACTTGAGCAGCACCAGAGCTGCGCTCGTGGGGCTGGCCTTCCCGCTCCCGCCACGGTGCTTTCTCCTCCTCTTCCTGCGGGACGGCGTCAGCAGCGCGCTGTCCTCCATCGGCTCCCTTTCCATGTCCGAGTCCTCGTCGCTCTCCCACTCGTCCTCGCCCGAGGAGAAGTACTCGCCGGGCTTGAGCACCTCGTCATCTTCCTCGAGCTCCTCACCGGCAAAATGGCCATACATGCTCAGGAACTCGAGGAAGCTCGAGGTGAAGACCTGGGGCTGGTGCTGGGGCCGGCCCTCGCTGTAGTCCCTGCCCGCGGCATTCGGCGCAGGGCTGCCGGCCGCGCGGCGAAGGTAGTTCCGCCTGAAGCCACCGGGGACCTTGATGTTGTTGATGTCAAGGACCTCCTCCTCGGGCTCGGGCCGCGGCATGTTGAAGCTCTTGCTGCGTTGTACCTTGTTGGTAGCCCCCTCGGTCCACTTGTAGACCTGCCTGGTGATGTCTCCGCCCTGCAACCGCAAGCTTGAGAACTCCTCGTCGTCGAGGGCGGGGTTGGCCCCGGTGTCAGGCTGCTTGCCCTTGCCGGCCGTATCGCTGGGCTTCCTGTTCGCCGAGTCATCGGACTGGTAGGCTGTGTCTGACGGCTGTACGAGATGCCTCTTGATGATCTCAGGGTCCTCATAGGCGGCATTGCGGCCTCTCGTGTCGAAGGACCCATAGTTGGTAGGGGTCGCAGACTGGGGGATCTGGCCGCTGGAGGCGCTCGGGGACGAGGGTCGCACGGGAGGGGTACCGAAGCGAGGGGGAGACGCGCCGAGGGAGTTGGACAGGGCAGCGGCAAGCGCAGAGGCGCCAGGGCCGAGCATGTGGCTCGACGAGGTTGCGCCGGCGAGGGGCGTAACCTCGTCGCCGGCGCCAGGGTCGCCGCTTACATGTGCGGATCCAGGTCGGGGGTTTGGAGGGGTGCCGAACTGCTGGCTCGGGATGGGAGAGACAAGGCGGGCGGTGGACTCGTGCCTGGGGACGGAGGCGCCATAGGAACGACTGCGGAAGGAGCCCGGCGAGTCGGGCCTCCGGATGTCCAAGGGCGGCTGGCCGGACTGGTCTCTGCCGCTATTCGACATGATAGCTGCCTGGTACGGTCTAATATCTCTGGGGTTCTGGCAAGGAACACGGTTGGGAGGCGTGTGTCGGTGTCGAGCAGCCCGTGTCGCAATTGCTAGGCCCAATGGCACGGAATGGGCGAGGCTGGGAGCTTATCAGAGAGGCAAGGCGGGTTGTTATCTCGTGTGGCGTGGGAGGAGCAGCGAGGCAGTTCTGGCCGGGCAAAGAATCAACTATGACACACAATGTTGGGTCGGCACAAGACAGGGAAGAGGTCGCAGGAAAGGGAAGGAAAAAGTTCAACTGATGCCACGGCCGGCCATCCGTACGTCACGGCCAGTGAGGTGCAGAACAAGCGAGGCGAGGAGCAGAGGAAGACGAGGGAGTGGCTGTTGCTACCGTACTGACAACCTTGGAAGTCGAGGAGGGCGAGGAGAGGAAAACAAAGCCCAAGGTTTGGTAAGTAGGCAGGCCGTGCCAGGTCCAGGTCCTGGTCCTGGTCCTTGGTCACTGGCGCACAGCGTCTCTGTCTGGCCCGGGGATCTGACTCGGCTTACCTTGTGCCACTGCTAGTGTTGGTAGATACGGGCACCAGCAGACAACTTTTTCTCAGATGCAGCAAGCTCGTGATAGGACCTGCTATTATCGGCCACAAGGCCCAGCTGAAGCAGTCCTGCCTGGTTGGTCCCCGTCTTGGTCCCCGTCTCGTGCCCATTTTCCCCTCTTCCGCCCCCCCCCCCCATGATGCCTCACCACACCGCACCGCGGCGACATCTGCTGAGCAGCGCGCGGTGCATCATAAGTCGAGGCGGAGCCAGGCCAAGAGTGCAGTGGCTGCCCGCAAAAGGTGCCCCAGTCCCCCTACTTAGGTACGAGGTACGGGATGCTGTACCCCGTACCGCAGCACCACAACATTTACCCAGCTGCAGGTGTCGCACATTGTGTACCGCATCAAGAATCCCCAAGACTGTTTTGTTCCGGCCAAGGTGGGTTTAGCCAAGTGGGCAGCAAGCAGACAGACCCTGTGAAGATCAGCGTCCCGCCCCCCACTCGTCCTGGGCACATGCGGATGGATTCATCAGTACATATGTATCTAGTGTACCAGTACCGTGCACTCGACCGCCGCCATCAATGCGTCTCCCGGCCGAGATGGCATCTTCTGACAGATTTTCCAGCGTTGGCTTCGCCATTCATGTGATATTCCCCCTTTACCGACGAGTAATATCCAGGATCCTATGTCATGTCCAGAAGCTCGCAGTCAGACGACCACACGTGTTGCGGACCAAGACCAGGACATGTCGGGCCTTCCGGAATGTACCACCGAACAACCACTGCCAGCTAGTCTACACTAGTGTAGATTGGCTATCTACGAGGTGACCCCAACTGCCCGTGGGGGTCCTGCGATCACCACACCGATAACTCTGTTTCGGTAGGGTTCCACAACACCTACTCCCAGCTGGGAGTGTCAAAAGCTTGCCTTCTGCCTTCTGCCCTCTGCCCATACTTTCTCAGCCTTGGAGGAGACCCGGTTTTTTTCTTCTTTTCTTTTCGCCAGCCATCTCCATCGCCTCTTGGATGCGGGGTGTGGGACGACTTGGAGGGCCTTGATGCGTCCACAGATGCCGCGGCGATACTCCACTAGAGGTGTGAGATGGCTATCCACCAACAGTCTCACATGTCCACCTACCTTTCATGGGAACACTCCGCCGACTGTACCTATCACCGGCATATTGTCGCACGGGATATCCAGTAGGCGCGGACACCATAACGGCTAATTTCGAGCTCTCGGTGACGAGGACTGCTCCAGTGAACACGCGATATGCGACATGATATTCGCATGGGAGGCCGCACGAGTCACAACTACTCCAAGACCCAAACTGCAAAACCACAGAGAGAAACCCCACTGAGAACATCTCCGTCATGATGTATCCACGCTGCCAGAACCGCTAAGAGAGTGGATCCATATGCGCATTTTCTTGGCAACAGGATGTGACGGTCTGGAGACAGGCGCCGGTGCACGAGACAGCGCTGTATGGGATGTTTCGGCGGGCTGTCAGAGCAAGCAAGGAGGTTGTGTCCCGGGCATATTCATAGCCAGGAACTGACACGAAAGCAGCAGCCGACATTCCAACACTCTGGAATTGAGAGCGCTTGCATGGCACTTAAATCACCATATAAGACCGAACCTAGGTTGACCCGGCACACCAAAAACGATGAACCAAGCAGTAATAATTGCGGTCGAAACCGGCATCGACGTGGCAAAAGTTGTATTTGAGAGGCGTCGTGTCTTGAAGCCACAAGGGAGGGTGATATGGCGGCCTTCACAACAAGCCGTACTTTATCCGATCCTAATCTTTTCGCATCGGAGTCGTGGGAATTGGCAACGCAGAACTTGGCCGTACGGACAAAGCAGAGTGACCAACGCGACTTGCCGTCCGTCACCATCCTTTGTTGCGCACCCACGAGGGCTCACTTCACCGGGACCCTCGACAATATTATGAGCTCCTTGACTGTGTCCAACCCCACCTCCACGGAAGACCACATACTGTGAAATCAAGACAAACCTACTCATAATCCAACACACGAGCAGATGCGCCGGAAAAAGGCAGAATCTTCGGCCTCGAATGTCAGTGTCTCGAGCCACAGCGACGGGGGCAACAAGAGCAGAAACATCGCTACCGGGGCCGCTAGAGTCTTTAACAGCATAGTCCTCAAGTCGCTCCCGTCGACAATAAAAAGCCCAGCCAAAGCGAACTCGACCAGCTTTCAAATATTGCACGCGCCTGATAGATCACCCGTAGAGATGCCCCTCTCCGGATTTCCGACGAATAATGACGAGTTTGACGAAGCTATTTCGCGTCTGAAAGCACAGGCGAAGCTAAGCGATTCAAATGATTCGGTCGGGCACAGAAGTGCCAGTGCCAGTGCCAGTGCCGTGAGAGGAACTCCACAAAGCACTCATAGTCCGAGGTATGTTGGTGCAGTTATGGACACCCAAGGTCGGATCGTCAAACCTGATAGAATGCATAAAGCAAGGACGGCCGTGACTGACAAAGAACATGACAGCACAATACCGGGAACGGCTGTCGCCTCCTCCCCAGGCTCAACGTCAATGTTTCTAGGCCCAAGGGGTAATGGCCCCCTGGACAATCCGGGCAGGGGAGCTGACGTATCAGCTCCGATCCCAGCACCTAGGGGTTCAGCAATGGCCATGCCTTTTTCGAGGCGAGTCGCAAGTGATGGGGTCCCTCCTCGCCCACTGTCCGAGCGACCCCTGATTTATTCTAGCGTGCGCACCAGACCGAGCCTTCAGACAATGCATGGGACTGCTAGCACGCCGAATGTTCATTCTGCCTTGAGAAGCAGTGCTTCTGGTATAAAAGGTGGCTATAGCAGGATCACTTCTGGCGGCGGGAATGGCCATAGGCCAGCACGTCGCCCGACCAGCGCCGACAGCACGGTGAGTAGCTCCTGTGAAGACACCGACAGTTTTGGAAAGGCCACCAGGCATGGAGTGTTGTCAGCCAGGGATATAAGAGACTCGTTGCTGAAGACCAAGGGCTCCGAACCCGTGGCGGTGCAGCAGAAAAATATATGCTACCTTTGCCAAGAAGACTGCCAGCCAGGGGACAACCTTTGCAGCAATTGTCGGACTCG
The DNA here is from genome assembly GCA_002270565.1 of Stenocarpella maydis. Classification (NCBI taxonomy): domain Eukaryota; kingdom Fungi; phylum Ascomycota; class Sordariomycetes; order Diaporthales; family Diaporthaceae; genus Stenocarpella; species Stenocarpella maydis. The sequence continues at coordinate 9,367 of NQMI01000071.1, forward strand.
GTTCCAGCCCCAGGGTGACGTGTTCGAGTACTCCGGGTCGGAGTATGAAGATGACACAGAGGTGGACGAAGCCCCTCATTTGTCACCGGTGTCCGGCCAACCCCAGGCCAGTCCAAGGTCATCGAGGCGGTCATCAAGGCGGCGGAATACCCGGTACCGCAGACCGGGCGAGAAGTCTCGGGACTGGTCGGAGTTGTCGCCCGTCTCACAACTACAGCAACTAGCCTCGAGATCAGCCAGTTCCTCGCCCACCCCACGCGTCGCCTTAGAGCTCAAGGTGATCCCTCCGCAGGACATCAAGATCCGCACGGTAGTCTCCCCGGCAAAGACCAGCCCCGGCGACGGCCGCTCGGCCTTCCACCGCATCCAGCAGGCCATGAAACCTAGTGAGCCCATGAGCCCCGGCAGACAAGGCCGCAACTCCATCCGCCTCGGAAAGATGCGGCCCGGCGAGATCAGGCGAGTGGACATCCTCGACATCATAAAAGCGGAGCCGCCGACGCCGAACGAGAAGAGCTTCCAAGTGGACCCGGAGGAGCAACACTGGCAGAACCAGCGCCGTGGCAGCTTCGAGAACTTGCTCAAGTACTACGATGAGGATGGCGGGGCCAGCAGTGAGAGACACAGCGGTCCTGCCCGATCGGATCGTGCTGATGTGCGCCCCACCGGCGGCGAGAACATCGCAGCCCCGGCGACACCCGGTACGTACGATCGCGTCACCTCGATATACGATTTGTACGCTTCATTAGATGACGCTTAGCGAATTTGCGCTGATTTACCTCTGCCGCACCGCGACGTCAAGGGGGCCTCGGGATTTTACTTCAGCGTTTCTTTTCTAATTCGCATTCACAGACAAATATTTTCCGTTTTTTCTTCCTGCTCAAGTCCTTCAGCTCTAGACACAGCCAGGAAGAAGTTTTGCCTGCTCCTTCAGGTATCCGTAGCCACATAGTGTACATAGTCCTCGTCTCTCAAGTAGAAACGAATGCAATATTATTCATATAGTAATTTGTGTTGTTTTGTTCGCCCGTAGCTGCTGCCTTCGTCTTTGACATTGGTGGTGGTAGTGGTGGTGGTGTTTTGTCGTTGCCTCATTCCCTGCGGAGCCGCTGCTCCAGGTCCGCTATCTGAGCCCAGAGATGGGTGTTGTGGGAGTGAGTGTAGTTGATCCGTAGGAGTCTTTGGCGTTCTTTTCCTTCTCTTCCTTTCCTTGAACTCACCCTTCTTCTTTTTCTTGTTCTCCCCTTCTTTCTTCTCTGAGTTCCGATCCTGGAACTGCCCCCAGAATGTGTGTGTGTGTGTGTGTGTTTCTTTTTTTTTGGTCTTGTTGTTCTGCATCCATCCCCAGCTCTATCAGTGCGCGAGTGTGTGTGAGGTGTCGACTTTTAATAGTTTTATTATTGTCGGTTGGCTAGGGTCACGTATTCGAATACGTAGGGGTTGGTGATACTTGGTCAATTCACTGTTGGTGTTGAGGGGAAGGTTGCAACGAAGCTGCAGCCCCCTCAAGATCTAGCTATGGGTGCCCGGGGCGCTATTGATAGGCGCACGGGCTACTAAGTGCACCGTGCTCAGCGCCCTGGCACAACGCCCACTGGTCGTGGGCAGACCCTTCCAACACTACTATTCCAATTTAAATAAGAATTCTTTTAAAACCCAGTGTCATTTTAATAAACAGTGTTATCATTCAAGTTAAAATCTATTTTCAGTTTAAATTAAAAAATTTATAAGATTATTTAATATCACTAAATACTATACTATAAATAGCACTAACCTCTTGGGTAGATGTTATAATTCAGCTGCATAAGTTCTCTGACCCGCGTGATGTCATGTGTTCCCCCTGAGCCAACTCTCCCAGCTTTTCAAGGAACAGCCTTTACGGCATAAGCTTAGGATTGAAACTTTTAGACAAACTCTAGCTGCCAAATTTATTTCCCAACTAGTGCTCCTGAGAGAAGCATAGTCCAGGTCATTTTTCCAGAGAGACACCACTACCATGTCACAGGACAAGACGACCCCGCCGACCTACAAAGAGCAACTGGACGAAGCCGCCATCAAGGTGAAGGACCCACAGGGCGGGAACAAGGATGCAGGCGTTGTTGGTCAAGTTGTGGAGAAAGGTAATGCTTCAAAGGTTGTTCATTTAAAAAAAAAAAAAACCGGGACTCCAGAGGACACTGACCGGCATGTGCTGCACAGTTGCCCAATATGTTCCAGCCGTCGTCGGGAAGGCCCTAGACAAGGATCAGAAAGACGAGGAGGCTTCATTGAGGGAGGAAACCAAGGTCCCGGGGCCGCCAGAGCGACCACACCACGACACACAGATTGAGGAGTTCATCAGGGACCAGCACCAAAGCAAGTGTGACGATGGCAAGCTTGCTTGAGAGCGAATACTTTGAGGTCATCGATGCTTTTCGCAGAGGGCGGAAGCAGATAGCCGGGGTACACAATCCGGTGTGAGGCGGTCATTTTTGCCACATGCTAGGCACGGCACACAAGGTACGGCTTATGATTAAGCCAAGGACGGTCACCAAAGCATCGTATTCTTGTTTGGGGAGAATGTGGTAGTGGAGTTAGCATTGTGGCAGGACTCGAGGTGATGATAATATGCTGAATTGAAGTGCTACATGTTGGATGAGCCAAGTTCCAACATGTGTTTTAAGCCTTGCACAATCAGGCCTCGGAGGAAGATCTCGTCTCTTCTGGGATGCGATTCTTGCTGCTCTTTCCACCACTGCTTCGTCTTCTAGACAGCTACAGCAGGATGGTGCCAAGGTGAGCACCTACATATGCAGGTAAACATTAATAGTACGGAGTACTACAGGGGACCATGTCGACGATAAGCAGCCGATAACCTTAAATTATTTTTAGCCGCACCGGTCGGCGGAACAGTCGCTTTATTCGCGTCATTTTCCAAGACCCGGGTAAGATCAGATGAGAATTGTGAGAGTTTTGCTTCTACCATACACGCCCCGCCAGAAAACATGGCGCCCATCCAAATCACCATCATTACGGGCTTCCTCGGCTCGGGCAAGACCACGCTCATCCTCAACCTCATCCCGCAGCTAAAAGCTGCCAACCCGGACTACAAGCTCGCCCTTCTCAAGAATGAATTTGGCGACCTCGCCGTCGACTCACAGCTCGCATCGTCCAACGCCATATCCGGCGTGCGTGAGATGCTCAACGGCTGCATATGCTGCAACCTTGTCGGCCAGCTCGGCGAGGCCCTGAAGGAGCTGCAGGCCCAGGTGACACCGGACCGGATCGTCATCGAGACATCAGGCTCAGCGTTCCCCGCAACTCTTGCCATGGAAGTCAACCGCCTGGCCCGACAAACAGGACAATATGCCCTGGATGGCGTTGTGAGCGTGATCGACGTGGAGAATTGGAAGGGGTACGAGGACACGAGCGTCACGGCGAGATTGCAGGCCAAATATACCGACTTGATCGTATTTAACAAGTACACAACACTCACTGCCTATCATCTACAAATCCCAGCGGTGCCAGGACTAATGTTGTCAACAGGTGGGAGAACTGCGATGAGCGGAGATTTGACGAGTGCCTGGACCGCGTTGGCGACCTCGAGGTCCAGACAGCGTGGGTAAAGAGCAACAAGGGCCAAGTGCCGATGAAGCTCGTCTTCGGAATCGATGGTGGGCTGGCCCAATCCCTGACGGACGAGCCGAACGGGCACGCCCATGATCACGATCCCGGCCACGACGACAACCACCAGTCCGAGGTCGAGTTGCTGTCGGTCGAGCTCACTGGCCCCAAGGGCTCCACCGTCAACGCGGCAGCCCTCCAGAAGCTGCTCAAGGCGGCACAAAAGGACGAGGTCTACCGGATAAAGGCCGTCCTGTCCTCCTCATCCGCGCTGCGGGGCTCCGATGAAGATCAGGCGACCCCAACGCCGCCGCACCCCCAGAGCAGGTACATCTTGAACTGGGCCTTTGGGCGGTGGACCTTCACGCCTGTGCCGGAAGCGGTCCAGGAGCACGTGTCGAGCGGCCAGAAGACCCTGCGCATGACCTTGATCCTGGCCCGGTACGAGAGCACGAAATGGAAGAAGAAGCTTGAGGTCGGGGGCCTGCTCGAGCTCGAGGGAGATGCTGCCCCGGGGCAGTTGACTGTCACCAAGGTCGCGTAGAATGCACCAGATGCGCAAAATTGCGACATTAGAAGCATAGAGATTCACCACATAAACAGATTCGTCGTCGCATGTAGAAATTCGTCACAGACAATCTTGTGACATGGAAGGGATTTATCACGTAGAGATTCGTCACATAGACACCGTGGGGTGTTAAACCTTCAGATGGGTCAGGAAATGGATGTCGTGCACGCCTTATAAATCACAATATAAGAGTTCTGGGCAAGTAGCTCTATCAGTAGCAAAAAAAGGGGCCTATCATACATGTACGGTCTAGAGCCAGGCACGGGAAGTCGCGTTACATCATTGTCAGCTGGATTCGTACGAAGCATTTTAAGAGATACCAGGTACACTCAGGTGTGGAGACAGACGTTGATGCAGTACGGCAAGCTCATGAACTGACCGATCTGCGTTGAAGAGTACTGGGAACACCCAAGTATTTGGGTCTTTGTGTTTGCGGAAGAGGTTCCGCAGCACCTTGCAAAGCGTTTTGAGGTACATTCAGGCCCTATGATATTACAGACGTAACTCAGGACCCAGATGGTCCCGAGTCACAAACTCTATATGAAAACAAAACCACCCATCCATTGTTCCGGAAGCCCACTGTGCCTTAACAATAGATTAAAGAGCCAGATACGAGGGCAAACATTCCTGAAACAAGAAGCAGGGCGCGCTTCAAGGTCGGCGCGCCGGCGGTGACGTATGGGGAGCTTGCAGCATCCGTGCCGGCATTTGACTGAGGCGTGACCAGCGTCGGGGACGAGCCACCCGCCCCTCCACCGCCAGGCGCCGGTGCTGCGCCCCAGCCGGAGTCTGGAGCTGCCGGGGATGAACCCGAGCCAGAGTCCGGCGCCGACCCGGGTCCAGCGTTGTTGTTGGGAGCGAAAAGTGGAGCAGCGGCCGGGCAGTCACCTCCTGCGCCGGTGTCCGAGCCGGGGCCGCTGTCCGGGGCCGCCCCCGGAGCTGCAGCTGGAGCTGGAGGGCCGGGCCCTGGACCGCTATCCATCCCGGAGCCAGGGGCATCCGTCGCCATCGCCGGGACCGAGGGCGGCGCGGCGGTCACGCCGTTGCCGTTGATGGTGACGTCGCCCGTCTGGATCGCCTCATCGACGGGGCAGGTGATGGTCTGGGTCTTTGCCTCGCATACGTCGCATGTGACGACCGTCTTAATAAAGTTGGGCGGGATGGCTGGCCGGGTCCAGGTGGCCGGGTCGCCCGTGCAGACCGAGGTGATGGTCCATTCTGCTTGCCACTCTGAAGTTGGGCAGGCCGCCCAGGCCGGGAACAACCACACCGTGGTGAAGGTTGGGCAGGAGGTGGTGGGCGTGGGCGTGTGCTCGTCCGGGCAGTATAACAGCGCGCTCGAGGTGAGTTGCCCGAGACTGGAGCCGACGGGTGTTAGTCTGTGCCTTTCCCCAAATGTGTATAATGACTAGACGACTCACGACATGTTGCCGGTGTGGTTTGTGCGACAGCCGAGTGGGCAAAACGAGAAACAAGAGACTGGGTGCGATTACTGAAACTGAGAGGTGCGAATCCTGGTCAGAAGGGCATAGCACCGCGTGGCCACTCTGGTCCGAGGTTCAATTGGGAAGAAAGAAAAAAAGAGAGAGCCTGGTCGAGCGGGCGACCGATACAATAGGGCTGGGATGGCGAGCGATGGTCGCCCGCAAGCAGCAGTCTCATAGGGGCCTCTATATAGACAGGGCCTGGCTCGTCACGTTCGCGGCGAACGACAAACAGTCACGACATGCGCCATGTAGACGGGATGGGAGATGATGAAAGCCACGCGAGCGCCGGAATGACGGCACACGAGGACGCATTCCCTGAGCCGGCCGCGGAATCGCAGCCGCACGCGTTCATGGCTGGAGGGTGCAGGCAGGTGGGCTCCATGCTCCGACAGATGCTGCGCTTCCAGAGCTTGCGCTCATCGACGCGAGCCCGTACTTGGGGCGCCTGCCAAAGCGCATTGAGGCTGAGTGAGACACGCTGCGGACCCGACAATTGGCATGCCTGCGGCGTCACAAAAGTCATCTCCTGGAATTCTTTAGGTGCGTGCTTGGTAATCTCAAGAGGACAGTCACGATATGAAGCGCACCTGAGGTCCCAGCCCACGAACCGCCTGCGCTCTACGTTTTGAAATGTATCCCGTCATTGGCATCTGGCACCCATGGAGTAGCAGGGTGTAAGACTTCCTAATCGAGGAGCGTTAGTCTCCAAAGTATTCTCCGTAGAAGAATATGGCAACACGCCGCTGTAGAAAGCGAGGCGACGGTCGTGGCATCTTCGTGTATACTTTTTGATCTGAAGAAGAAAGGAAGAGAAAGCCAGCTGAAATTTTCGTCCGCTCGCCATGTTCAAGTAGTCGAGCCGCAGATCTCATAGGGGTGTCTGATTGGCCCGTCTCGTAGACTGTGGGGCGCTTACATACACCATGTGCCTCCAGATGTCTGGTGCGGCCAACCGGACACGGGCTCAGCCCACTGCCCGCCGAGCATCAACCTCTCCTCCGACACCGCCCCTCCACCACCAACGACTCTCTCTTGCAAAGCGACAACACCAGTACCCATTCGCCTCCTTGGCTATCGTGCTTACACCGGCTAGCCTCCTGTTTCTCAGCTCGCATTTTGACAGTAACCGGGGGCGAGGCCACTGCGGTAGTCGGATCGGCAATGCCATCCGAGGAGTACAAGTCAGCAGGCGGCGGCGCCCTTCGGATCAAGGGCGCTAAGGTCAAGAAGCATAAGAAGAAGAAGGACAAGACTTCCCTGGAGAAGAACTTGGCCGAACCGAAGAAAGAGGCGCTTCGGGAAGAGGATAGGGAAGAAGCTGAAGAGAACGACGAAGAGCCATCCAAGAGCCACAAGACAGAAGCTGAGCGGCGGTTCGAGGAGGCTCGCAGGAAGAGGCTGCTGGAGAGGGTGGAGAATACCAGGCCGGAGCTGCTCAAGACACACAAGGAGCGCGTCGAAGAGCTCAATACATACCTGTCGAAACTTTCGGAGCACCACGACATGCCCAAGATCGGTCCTGGCTAAGGACAAGAATCCAAGATGCCAAGCCCTGCGGGAGGACCAGTCAGCCCAGGTTCGGCAGGCATATCGATGCCGCTGTTTTCCCTCTTCACGTCATTTTTGACATCGGGCCCCTCCGCCTCGTCACCTTGGACTGCTCACTTCATCAGGCTGTGGTACAAAGGCCCGGCAATCCGACCGCTTGAGGGACCTGCGTGACCGTCAACTCTTGGGTGGCCAACCTGAGGCGGACAATGACCCCCTGTCGACGATATCGGTACCGCTGCCAACACCATCGTGCTCCCCAGAAGGGCTCCTGGGATAAATCACGTGCAGCACAGGTGTAGGGTACAGGAGTTCGTGCACACGGTCCTACCATGCTAGACTTTGAATCTGCCGATCAAGCCTCTTAGACTTCAGAAGGCAGGGCTTTTATTCCCTACTAGAGATACCCATACACAACTACGTTCCTACCGCACAAGTCCTCTTCATGCGATCCGTCCCGCTGGACCAAACCTGACGAAACTCCGCTGCAGTCATAATTACCAACAAAGAAAAGGACTGAAGCTCCCTTCTTGCTATACTACTTGGACGCCGCAACCTTTCAGCCAGCGAGCGGCTATACCACGCTATGATGCTGTTCCAAAACCCACCGGCCATGGCCGCGTTGAACCTGCCACGCAGCCAGCCATAGTTGACTTTGACGGCCGACAGGGTGATGTGTATGGGCATCATCTCCTGCCGAGCACGCTCCTTTGTCCCACAGGGGGCCAATATGGGCCAAGAATAGGAGACCAGGTTGGGGGGGGGGCGCCTGGTGTGGAAATTTACGATGAGGTCGGCCCGTAGCCTGAAACTTGGCGTTCAGAAGGCGCCGCGAGGGCCGAGAGCGGAGCGGACAAGATGAGGCCCAGGGCACTGGGGAGGAGCACCATCACGATGCCGAGGAAGACCACGGCGAAGCAGTTGTGCTGGCGGAAGAGGCGAGTGACGGCCATCGCTGAGGTGATAGTGTCCTGGACTGGTGTGGCGATCAAGAGGGTTGACAAGTTTTGCTGGGCATTTCTCAGCAGGACAGGAGAGAGGGAAAAGGCACTCGAGGACCATACTTGGTAATAGACGGGCCCCATATGTATTTCCCAACACCATCAATGAAAACATGTCGTCTATCCTTACCTAGTCGTGATTTTTCTGCATCATAATATGCTGATTTTGTTGAGACCGCCGTTTGAGCCCAGTACTCACGCATAATTCGACAGAGCTGGCCCAGCGCACCCCTCTTCATCTGACTCGACTTCCGTGAGCAAAGTTCCTGTGTTAGTGGAAGTCACGGCTATGAAGCTGTCAGGAACGGGAAGAGCTTCGGCAGCAGTCATGACTGACATGCTGAGCCCGAAGACGGCTGGATCCCAAGGGTTATCGTCTACCTCCCGAAAGGGGTATTTTGTAGCTCACTTCCCAATAGATCTCTTCCCAATCGGGAACAGGCAGCCGGCGTATCTCGCGAGCAGTCAGAACGACACTGACAATGAATCGGAACTCATCGCACTAGGCGTACCCTTTGATGCAGGGCCGCCCATACCTGGGCAGTCCTGGAGCTGGGCCGTGTCCCTTGTCCGGTGTCTGCTGGTTGTAGGCTGGAGCATACCAAAACTGTGCTAGCCCGACAGCAAGCTCCTGTCATAGGTACGCTCGGGCAGGATTCTAAGAGCTAACGTCATGGAGGCAGAGCGAGCGAGCGTATGGTGTGGATTTCCGACATATCTGTCTGAACCCCTCGGTTCCCTATGTCGCTGTCCCCTTTTGTCTTTGCTCCTTCTATGGTCATGATTTGCGCGCTTTCCCTTTTTTTTCTTTGTTTCCGCGCTGGCTCTAACGCTTAATGGTTATTCTTCCCAAATCAAAACTGAAGGAGTGGCCTGATACTGTTGCGCCGTATCCCGCTGTGCCCCAATGACGCTATGCAAATGCTGTGCAAGCCGCAGAGTGATAATCATACCTGCGAGACAAAAATCCAACGCTGAAAACAAAGGGCCAGGACAGCCTGTATTATCCTGATTACACCGCCTCGGCTGAAGTGCGGGGGATCGCGTAGCTAGACTCGACTCCAGCACCGTCCCCTCGATCAAGATCAAATTACTACCACAAAAACAACCAGAGTCCTGCGAACAGCGTGGCGGCGCCTGGGAGGGATGATCCCGCAGCAGGAGCGGCATTTGTCTGCAGGCTTGCGGCCGGGCGGGTCGTTGAGCCGTCCGTCGGCTCCGCATCAACGTAGGAGTATGAGGTTTGTGTCACGACCGAGATGCCCCCGTCCGGCATGGTTGACGTGAATGTGGTGGTCACTTTCGTCGATGAGGGCGAGGCTCTAGTCCTGCTCGTGGATGAGGCCGCGGTAGGGCTCGCCCTGGAGGTGTCCAGGGTAGTGCCTTGTGATGTCGCTTGTGCTGCCAAGCATGTCAGTCAAGTCTGTCCAAGGTTCGGAGATGCAAGCCTCTGGCTCCTTCCCCAAATTTCTACTAGTACAGTAAACATCACAGATAACGCAAGGCAAAGCAGACAGAACTGGAGCCTGAAGGGTGTCCGGAAGTCCGTGGCACCAGCACGCCGCGCGTGGCAAATAACACGTTGACATACCAGATTCGGTGACAGTCAACGTTACTCTGGACACACTAGGGGATTCACCAGCACTGGTGGATGAGGAGGAGGACTCGGGGTTTGAAGCAGACGGCTTTGGGGTGGCAGATAAAGATGGAGAAGAGGCAGACTGACTTGGAGAAGTAACAGTCGGGGTTGACGAGCCAACGGAGACGCTCGTCTGTTGAGAAGTGGACGAAGACGGCGAGGATGACGGCGCTGGGGCAGAGGCAACTGGGACAGACGTAGAAGGAGAAATGACTTGGGACGTACCAGAAGAAGCAGCAGTTTCTGAGGGAGTAGGAGTTTGGACAGCTGTAACGGTCTGGGTGGCCTGGTCTTGGGTCTGCACGGTCGTTTGCGTCTGGACCACAGTCGAGGTCTCAACGCTCCGCTCAACGCTGGCAGACGTCGGGGTGGTAGCGGCAGTTGTTGTGGTCTGGCTTGTTGGGGTGTGGAGAGTGGTGGTAGCCACGGTGGACTCAGACGAGAGGGTTGTCACAGCAGTGGTGACGGCGGTCGAGACAGTTGTGTTGCTGTCCTGGCGTTTGGCGATATGCGAGTCCCGGTGGCGGTACCGCTCAGGCACATATTTCCCCAGGAGCTCACGGAGAGACTCGGCCGAATTAGAGGCTAGCAAAGACGACAGCGAGGAGTGCTCAACGTTGACCATGGCGTGGTCCACGCTGGCAGCATCCTTGTGACAGTCTGCCCTGCCCTGGTGGGCCGAGGCAAGACCCAGGGCTACCATACAGCACACCAACAGTGCCAGCAGGAGTTTCCGTCCAGAACCCATGGTTGGTCGTCGTCGGTCCGTGTGCGGTACAGCTTGGCGATTTGTCTCCCTCAGGGTGTGCTTCTCCTGGATGTCCTGGGCCAGTCCTGTTCCAAGAGCTTCGACATCGTTCTCTTTTGACGTAGCCATGGCGGCTGGGGAGGAGAGTGTTGAAGAAGAAGGGAGAGTATGGGGCGGGTGCTGCAGGATAGACAAGACGATGGGGAGGCCAGCGGGAGAGATATGCAGTAGTTGCAGGCGCCGGGCGGAAGAGAAGTGCCGCCGAAGTGGAACCGCCACAGGTGAGGAGGGAGCCTCAGGGAGAAACAAAAGCGGACGATCAGCGAGCGGCTTCTCTTGGTGTCTCAAGGTGCATGTTGGGGCCAGTGGACATGCGGTTGCAGTGTGGTGCGAATTATGATGTCGGAGGGTGGGCTTGTACTCCAGTAATAACGAGCGTGGGCTGCGCGTGTGCGTGTGCGTGGGAGTGAGCGGTAGGGGTGCCAGGGTGCGGATACAGGAACAGGAAACAGAGGCCGGAAAACTCTCGCAGGCCCTCTGTCAAGTTCCAAGGTGGGCCCAGCTAAGCTCCAGGATGGTGGATAAGCGTTGCGCTGGCGCTGCCCAGGGAGCCAAGATGGGAAGCCCGGTTGTGAAGGCGACCGGACGGGTTCCTGGATGAGACGCTGCAACGCCAGAAACGCCAGGGACTGTGGGACCGGACGAGACGATCTGGAGGTCCAGGGCAAGGTCCGTGGCGACGAGGATTGAGTTTGACCGGGCCCCACAGGATAGCAGGCAGAAAGGTATCTACACTGCTAGTGTGGTGTCAGTCGTAGGTTCTGGACCCTGAGCAAGTGTCAGTTGTTGAGCCCGTCGACGATGAGGCCTCTCGGGGTGGGACGAAGCACATAAGCAAGCGCAGAATGTCTAGCGTAGTGTAGAGGAATCCCCTACGTAGTGTATTTGCTGACTGGGCTATGAGACTAGCATGTGGGAGACAGACCAGCATGCATGCGAGGGGATGTTGGCGCATATAAAGACTTATACCTCTAGGTGGACTAGTAGGGAAGAGGCCTCATCAATCGCGAAGCTTCCTTAGCCACCGAGCAGCCGCAGACCAGGCTCGGAGCTGGCAAGATAGCGGCACGGGTGACTGGTACGGGGCGACTGTGCGTGAAGCCAAGCATGGATCACGAGGGAGGAGGGAGGAGGAGGAGGAGGAGGAGGAGCAAAGAGGAGGCTGATGCGAGCCGTGCTGATCACTCCCGGGTGGACAGGGTGGGAGCTGCTGGTGGCAGGGATCACTGATGTACACTACACGGAGAGAGGACCGTCCCATCGTCACAATCCTACCCGAGACAGGGTTGCGCAAGACGTACTGTACGGACTGTCTCCAACAGTAGTGTAAAGTGCAGGCGTACAATCAGTAGCACCGGCAAAGGGCAGCCACACCGAGGCGAGGTAGACCATTGCACCATGCACACCATGCGGGATGCAAGCCCCAAGCCCCAAGCTCCAAGCTCCAAGCTCGAGCCCATACAGGCGGCTGCAGGATGCAACCTGCCTGCAGCAGCTCAGTGAGAGACAAAAAAAAAAACCTTGGTATACTCTGCGCCTCAGTAGGCCCCGCCCGGGGCTGCTCGACGGTCTGTGCCAACCCAGACTCCCACCTGGGCATCATCATCTCCTGGACTCCTGGACCTGTCCACTCCGTTCTATCCTACGTACATACACTACTTCGTACCGTACTAACCATCCCCACGCATGCATCCCTGCTTTCTCGCGACATTCCAGGACAAGGGAAGGGAGGCAGGGAGGGAGGCAAAGCTGTCACCAGGTTCACCTCGAGTGTATATAGTTACTATGTTTGTTATATTCCTTTTTTATGATCATTACGGTACTCCCACCCACACATCTACTGTGGGCAATCGGCAATGCAACCAGCAATACAAAAGGCCATCACGTCGTCTCGTCAATGCTTTCGTATCCGGCACGACACGGTGACGTATCCAACCACAGTCTTTCGACTTGGTCCCGCACGCAGAAACACGTTGCCCGTCGTATCGCAGCCCACATCACGCCGCAAGGCCGCAGCGTGCTGACGAATTGGCCGCGGGCCGTGGCGAGATAAGCTGCAGACTCTGTTTGTGTCTGCATCTGTGGTTAGCAACATCGTGGGCTGTTTCAGAGCCCGCTCCAAGCGTCGCCAGAGTGTGCCTCGTATTCACCACGCCCATCACCAGCAAACCCCCCGTCCAGACAGCCAGATAGGCACTTGGCTTCTCGACATGCTCACGCTTCTGCACGCCCTAATGTGGACTCCAGCACGGTGGCGGGTAGGTCCTTGACGGTAAAAGCAATCGACATGTCTTTTTTTGCCCCCCCCCCCCCCGCGTCGGCCATGACATGTGAGATGGCCCAGTCCCTCGCCCCAGCCTGCAACTCCACTGGGCGACACGGGCATCGGGTGTCGGCAACAGAAGGGGCTGTCACTACTGTCACTACTGTCACTATCACGGCAACGGCCACGGCGAGATAATAAAGGGCCAGAGACCCTCCTTCCTCCAGCGAGGCCATCGCCCATGCCTCCCCAAAGGCCTCCCTCCAGTGGTGAAGCTTCTGGCATGGGCCATGATTCGTGAGCAGTTTCGGCTGTGGCCGTGGCAGCTCCACTTTGACGCACCGCGTCGGCGAGTCGGAAACGTCACTGGCCTGAGCCTCAACCGTCAGCAGCCCCGGTTCCTAGCTCGTATTTCATCTTGGGCCGGAAACCAGGGAGTGGGCCCCTAATATGCTATCAACCCAGAGCGGTGGGAACACAGCTACAACACACGCCGTAAACAGCTAGACAGCCAGTGGCACGGCGGGCCACTAGGGCCACGCGAAACTACTAGTTGCTTGCGTGGAATGTCCCCGGACACCGGTACATCCTCACACCGTTTGTTTTGTCGGCATCCTGCGCTGCTCTCGGGGCCATGTCTATACACAGAACACTATCTTCTATGTGGCTATCATGGTGGTTTAGACATGGCCCCCCTGATTATGAACGACCACGACATGCCCATATTCAGCCAGCATCCCACCAGCACAGAGTTTAAACCAGCTGCAGTCAGCTGGCACTACACAGATACACTACGACGGAAAGCAGACGAGACCGGCTGAGGCTCAGACCACCACGCTGCAAGACTCAGGCAGATGATGGCACCAGCAGCCCAAAAACCACCTATTTTTGGTAACCTGATCTGCAAGCCCGACAGCCAACACTGCTTGCAAGTTGACAGACTGGCGTCGGACTAGAAGAGGCATCTCTTGCAGCTGGCAATTACATCTTCTTGTGGAAAGGCCTTGGCTTCCCGGAACCCACGGATAATTGTCAGTCACGTCTGATCCAGAAAGATCCAACGCTCTGTTGGTCTTGTGGTTGACCCACAGTGTCTTGAATACTAATGCAGCCTTCAACAAGGGAGGCACTCGAGGCACCGCGGCAGGGGCAGAATTCAGTGTAGCTAGGGAAGCTCGGAGCCATCGTTTCGGCCGGCCTCACAGATTGACTACCTGTGGCTTAGCTGTGCCGAACTCTGTCGACTCTGACACCACCGCAATTGGCTTCGGCAGAAAAGAGCTTGGGTGTGGTTTTGGCCTGTTTGGTTTGGCCACAAGCCGACCCTTTATCGATAGCGCGGTGCGAAATGAGCCAAACGGGAATGGCTGTCGCAGGGCTGACGCAGTGGGTTTTGTTGAATCTTGTGCCCGTAGCCAGCGCCAAGCGAGGAAGATTACGTGCATGTGAAGACACTCAACCCGCTCCACCACCACACCCAGACCTCCCTGACTGCTCAACAACACAGGTCAATGCAAAACACACATACCAAGTCCCACGCCCAGGATCGTCCTCAGCCAGGCGCCAGAGCATAATCCTCAACCCCAGCTAGCATCCAACCACGCCCTCCCAATCCTCCACCGCCCGGGGCCCTAAAGCGCGGCCGCAATCCCGGCCGAGCTCCATGTCCCCAATCATCTCCTAGCTTGCGCCCGCAAGTCACGCCATGTCCTCGTCCCTCAAACCTCCCAGACCCGAACCTCTGACCGTGTCTCCGAACGACGATCTGGAGGACAAGGAGAACCTCAGGACCCTGTCGCGATCGCCGCACCCGTACCTCCGCCACAAGTGGGAGCTCCTCGAACCGTCCGACAGCTTCATCCCTAGGGCCAGCTCCATCCCCACCCACGGCCCTGGCGATGCGCGCGACAAGCTCATACCCTCGCCCGCCTTCACCAAAGACTCTACACCCAATACCGACAGCGGCACCGAGGCCGACGATGAGATCTTCGTGAAGAGACTGCCCGCGCCCCGGGTCCGACTACACAAGGGGCTTCGTGGCAGACCTGAGCCCCCGTCCGGGGTAGCCACCCCGCTCCTGACTCCCTCGTTACCGGATGGAGACTTGGATACGGCCAAGGGCAGGGGAAGGAGGTCAGAAGACGAGAAGAGGCACCGCGCAGAAAGGTCAAGGCGTCGGAAGGAACTCTTCAGGCGGGCGACAGAGGTCTTGATCCTTTCCGGCCTGGGCGGGCTCGTCATCACCAACCCGGATGTGAGGCCAGTCGTCGCATCGCATCGAAGAGAACTCGGCCTCCAAGGTGCACTGTACGCAGCGCTGCTGGCTCTGTATCCTCTGCGCACGGCACTGTGGGCTTATACACGACGAGAACCGTTGCGCAAGAGACTACCCCTGAATGTACCCTCGTCCTTCGATCCCGCCACGCTCCTGTATCCACCAGTTCTGCCCATTCTCGTCTCCCTTCTCACGGCTAAAAATGTGAAGAATGCGTTGCTTCCCAACCTCGTTCTCGGCATTGCCTCCTTACCCAGGGCGTTAATTCTAACGACCACACCTTCCGAAGCTTTCAACCCTCTGCATTGGCTGCTTTCGAGCTTGCCTCTCCTGGCGGCCGAAAGGAACCGAGAGCGGGCGTTAATAAACGACTTCCGATCAGCGCTGTACCCTCGAGAAGCCCTGGTTTTAATCTACCCATTACACCAGGCCCTATGCCTGATACTCTACCACTTGACAACTACCAGTCTTCTGCCCGCGGAACTTCAACTACTCTCAATATCTCTTGCCGACATCCTGATACTCTCTACTTCACCACAAGCTGTGATATTACAGGCTATCCTCTGGATGGGCGGACTTGGTGTCATCATTCTATGTGGCCCAGTCATACGGTGGGGTATAACACTTGCCAGAGTGCCCAAGTGGCGCTTCCGACGGGTGGTACCACATAGCAAACAACTCTCAACTTTCACTCTGATTTCGAGCGTGCTCTCTATGAGGAGGCCCAGGCTCGAGCCAGGTTCGGACAGCGAAGGTTCTGGTGGCGCTTCCGCTTACACAACCGACGAAGATGGCATACAAAAGGCCTCTGTGGCCCGCCTTGTGTCGGTCGTACAGCCTGAAAGAGCCCTGAATGAATTCCCAGGGCTGAAAAAGGCCGACACGATCTCCATGTCACCCGCGAAAACAGCACGAGCCGACGTATCCACCGATGCCGATGGAGCAGCATTTCAGTCTCCCTCCCGGCGGCACACGCTTCCTTTCGTTGACAAGATCATGAGCCGGTCCAAGACTCACACACCATCGGGCCGGCGAAAAAGATCGTCTTCCTCGACAGTTCGTACCTTTTTCTCACTGACGCAGTCACAAGCCGCCACGAGGAAGTGGTTATACGCTGGGTGGCTCTATCTGGGCATCGTCATTATCGTTCTGGGGGTTGTACGGACGTGTGTCCAGTACCAAGCGCTTGATGGAAACGAGCCTATTGGATGGGCGCTAGGCTACATCTTCGGTGACATGCCGTGGTTCAGATTCCAGGTCGTACAGGCGAATCTCGAGAGATGGATTTGCCTCCCTCGTCGTGACGACGACAACAAGTCATGTTCTCTCGGCTGGGTGCAGCATCTGCGAGATTCTTCTATCGGCGAGGCGAACACGAGACTGGTCCTTGCCGCTTATTGGGCCGCCGTCATCTCCATCGGGTTACTGGTGGTGTTCCGGCTGTCCCCGTTCTACGAGGTGGACACTCGCCGCAAGGTCTTCCACTTCATGATGGTAGCAATGTTTCTACCAGCAATATACGTCGACCCAGGCTGGTGTGCGCTGGCACTTGCCGTTGTCCTCGCCATATTCCTGCTGCTTGACCTGCTCCGCGCAAGCCAGCTGCCCCCTCTATCCAAGCCGATAACCAATTTCCTCCACCCCTACACAGATGGCAGGGACCACTGTGGACCGGTGGTCATATCCCACATCTTCCTCCTTATCGGCTGCGCCATACCCCTGTGGCTAAGCCTCGCGTCCCTCCCCCGGGCGGGCACCGGCTACCGCCGGGGCTGGGAGGTGCCAACCCGGGACTTGAGCATGGTCGCGGGAGTCGTCTGCGTGGGGCTCGGCGACGCGGCGGCCTCGCTCATCGGGCGGCGGTACGGGCACCACAAGTGGCTTTGGAAGGGAGGTAAGAGCCTCGAGGGGAGCGTCGCATTCGCGGTGGCTGTCTCCGTCGGCCTCCTGGGTGCCAATGTCTGGCTGAAGGTCGGTGGGTGGCCCATCACGTCACGGCCCGATGCTCACGGGGGGCACCATGGCCTCGACGCGGCATTGGCTGGCCTGCGGGACTGGGACTGGCTGAAGGTGGTGGGGGCGACGGGGCTGTGCGCCACGATGGCTAGCCTGACGGAGGCGGTCCTCACGGGCGGGAATGACAATGTTGTCGTGCCTGTGGTCCTCTGGACTTGCGTCAAGAGCACGGGACTGTGATGAGGCCAGCTGATCGAGGCCCCAGCTCATGAGCGAGGTCTCTAGATGACGGTTTAATTCAGACCAAGAGGCAGCTTGGGATCTAGAGATGTGACCACGGAACGCATTTCCTGGTGGTTCGGGCGTCTTGTGACTCGCAGCTATAATAGGCCGGGATTAGATACCAAATAATTTCAAAAGTTCGGCAGATCCATGACAGAATCTATATAATGCATCATATGTGCAACCATTTCCTCGCCAATCCCAGGTAGGCCCTTCCCGCCTATTTGACCCAATATTACAGATAGGTCGATACTGTTTGAAGTCAAATGACACATGAGTGGAAAGAAGGTGGCTTTTCTGCAAACGACTGGGTTTTGTCATCTTTGTGAGCAAGTTTGCAAATAGGCAAGCCAAACCATAATAGCTAGAGACATCAAAGGAGACACCTTGGCCAGGCTCAAGGTCTCGGATATCGACATTGCCCTCAAGGCAGTCTCGCTCCTGCTCGGTGCAACGGCTACACCGAAACCATAGACCAGGCCCAGCCCTCGAGGTCAGAAGCGCTGTGGAACATACCGGGCCAGTGAAACTCGAATACAGAAGGACGAAAGGATAACACCTGTACCCTTTGCTAGTGGGATATCACGCCCATGAGCCAGGGTTATGAAGAAGTGCGGCTGACCGCTGAAGATGTCCAGAAGGACAGGATGAGACCCCTCTGCTTACCAGCCTGATTCGCGGATGCTCAATGTTCAGTATGGTAAATTGATCATTCTTTTATGCTCACGAAGATTACCCCACCTGTCTCTCCCCCTTTGGATTTTCAATTGTTGTGGAAGTTGGTATACTGTGGCTTGGATAAATCTCGCCCATCCTCGACTCTTCCCCTGGTGTACAGACTTTACCCTGATCTGAGGTCGGGCTATAGTTTCACGGTGACGCCATATGGATACTCAGTGATAAAGATTCCGGGTTCGTTGACTTTGACCCGGCAGAATTGATATACCTTGCGGGCTGACATGCAGATGTGTGCGGTTGAAGGCACCTGTCGCGTGGTTTACGAGAGCGGGGATTTTGAACGCAGCCAAGCTGACTTGTAAATTTTTATGCTTGCTGCTACATATCGCCTCACTCTGTTAGGTACCCGACGGTTGCTGGCTGAATCGCCCGTAAGTGAGCTGTCGTCACTGTCAGGAACGGCATGCGGTCCGGACCCAGATCAGGTTGGCTGATACGTTGGGCCTGGGTAGAACCACCGTTTCCTGGCCCTGTGCTGATTGTGTACCCAGTGCCGTTCCATTGGTACCTCTCTATGTGACTGGCTATGTATAGGTGTCTTCCTGGCGTCCGTCGTCCGCCGGCAACGGTGCTCGCTTCGGCAATGTACACCTCACCCCGCGTGAGACCATGACATCAAGTCTTCTAGGATGGCCTCGAGCTCTTCCTTCTGGAAGGGCAAGCTCAGCAGCTCTGTACCCAAGACATCCTTGCGGCTGGTGATCATTTGGTGATCGTGGAATCTGGAACGACAAAGGTTAGCTCTCAGCAAAAACCGCCGGCATGCGTGGCATGACAACAAGTCGGGTGACTAACAGATACGAGAAAAGAAAAGACAAGGCAAAAAAGGCTTACTCCTTCAGAAGTGTCCTGAACGCCATCTCCGAGCTGCATATGAACTCCTCGACCGCCTTGTTATACAGCATCCGGTACTCGACGCCGGGGTTCTCCCCGCCGGCGACGACGCCCTCGCCGTCGAGCGCAACCAGCACCTCGCCCACCAGCAGCCTGAATAGGTTCTTGGCGTTGTCGGGCAGCGATCTGAGCACAAAGGCCACGCCGTCCTTGCCCCCCACGCGGCGCGCCTTGCGGCCGAGCAGCTCGTGGACCTCGTCGACGACCTCGAGCTCGGCGGCGCCCCGGCGCGCAAAGGTCGTGCAGTCGTGGAAGGCAAAGTTGAAGGCCGCGCGCTGCCCGCTGTCCCACGTTAACGGGAAGTCGGGCGTGTCGACCGAGCAGGCGAGGCGGATGCGCGGATGCGCTGCCAGCTGGGAGAGGATGGTGTAGAAGGATGGCTTGCGCAGCGGGGGCGCGTCGGCCGAGTTGAGGATCAGTGTCAGGGTGGTGTCTGACGATGTGAGGAGGGAGAGCACGTCCTGGAGGAGCGCGACGGGGTTGCCTGAGGTGAGCTTGTAGGATGGGTCGATGGCGCCGCTGATGGTGGAGAGGACCTCGCGGATGCTGATGGTGCGGACATAGCCGTTCAGGATGACTATCTTGTGGTGGGGTTGGCTGCCAGATATCTTGCTGTGTAGATGTTTGGCGAAGCGGCGTAGGAGAGGCCGTTTGGATCCGTAGCCGTACAGACAGAGGCTGAAGCCTTCGGCCAGCTCGAAGCCCCATTGCCCAAAGGACTCTGCGTGAAGGTCCTCCAGGAACTTGATATCCGCATCATGAGGGTCCTTCAGATCCCGCACAATTGAGAAGTACTCGTCATGGGTGAGCAGGCCCAGCGCGGCCAAGGTGTTATTGGATGTTTTGGCAAGTCCGGGTTTGTTCTGAAAGAAGTACATCTCATGCGGCGGCAGGTCTCGTGGTGGCGTCGGAGATGTCTTCGTGGCCGCGGCCTTCCTCTTCCGGCCCCGTGCGGTCTTGGACGGTGTCGCCTGGGTACTCTCTGCACCATCCTCGAGGTCTCCATCCTCGTTCTCCTCATTCTCTTCTTGTGCACCCTCATCGCCACTAGACTCGAATATCTGCCGCGCAAGTCCCTCGTCACCAGCCTCATCATCGCTTGTGGCATCATCAAGCACACGGTCGATGAGGGCTCGGGCACTCTTCCGACGAGCTGACCTGTCGGCAATGGTGCGGCGGCCCGGCGTGTCGATAGCCCTGACTGCGCTCTCCCTGTGCGGGGTCTCAGGCTTTGGCCTGGACAAAGTTGATCGTGGTCCTCGGGGCGATGACTTGATCTCGTCAGCCTGGCTCGATCTCGCCGGAGCCGCTGCAGCCTTGGCTTTGGCCGGGCGCCCACGCCGTGCTGGCATCGCTACGATGGGCTCTGCTAGTTCGTCCTCCATCGCGTCGTTGGGTTCCTGGCTCGAACCGGCCCCGTCGAACTCGTAGATATCACGAGATTTCACACTGCAAGCTCACCCCCGGGTCTTCACCCTTGAGCTTATCGATGGTGGTGGAGCGTCTGACAGTTGGGTGGCGGAGAAGGGAATCCAGATGCAGCACTTCCCGCCGCGAACCTGGTCCCCAGGGCTGGCAGAATGTGCTGCGTTCCTCCCTGCTGGTTCTGGCACCACCACTGCGTGTGGTGGCCGTGCTCAGCCGAGCGCTTTCGCCTTTGGATGCGCCCCAACTCACGCTGTACTCGTCCTGCGGTCAAGCTCCTGCCTCCGCCCCAGTTCCTCCTCCGCCCGTGTATGCGCTGGCACTTCCCCCGGCAGTCAGAACCTTGCGTCCACCTCACCTCCTCTTCCGGCCGTGGTTGTGCTCACAGTTCCGCCGGCAATCTTGCTCCGTTGACTGTCGTCTTAACGTTTGCACTCACGCAGGTGCCGTACTGTCCCTGGTGTGGATGAGATTTCGTCTGCACTTGCGCTGTACTGCCCCTGGCAACGACGGTCGATCACCAATCTCACCCTCGATCTCGGTGCTTCTTCCCTTCCCCTGCGACCGTGTTGGTTTTGGCACACTCTCTCCCTACCAGGCCAGTACTGGCTTCCAGGCGGGTGTATCGGAATCCTGCAGCACCAAACTTGTCCGAGGCAGCCCTCACTATTCCATGACTGAGGCCTGAACGTGATGGGACGCGTGGTCTTTCACGTGGCAACGCGTCAAAGCGTCCAAACCCCAGCAGCTTTATTTAGCGCCCCACTCCCCAGCTACTCAGGCGCTTTGACCAGGCTTTATTTCAACGTCGACAACTCCAATATATACCCAGTTCGCCCAGGTATATATTAGGTAGGTATTTACCCCAGCCAAGCGATCCAGAGGTATAAACACCAAGCAGCACCAAGGACTTCCTCAGCCGCTCAGCCGCGGATTCACGCATGCACCGACCATGGGCGTGAATCTCAACCTCTCAGCCTCCCTGAACATATTCAGGCTCCTGGCAAACCCCTCTTTGTGTCTGCCTCATGCTGCTGTGTCAAGCTTCAAGGACCTGCCAGTCCCTCTTGACTCAGCCTTCGCGCGGAAGGGTGTCGATGTCAAGATAAAGGCAGTCGTGCTTGACAAGGACGACTGTTTTGCAGCCCCAGAGACAAACGAGGTCTACAAGCCGTACCAGGTATTACGGTCATCTTCTTTCATACATGACTATGCGGGCTCCAGCTGAACCCTGGACAGGAGCGATTTGAGACACTGAAGGCTGCATATCCGGGGCGACGCATCCTGATCGTCTCCAACACAGCCGGTGCGCTCAGCCATGACCGGGACGCACAGCTGGCATCAGAACTCGAGAAGGCGACGGGGGTGAAGGTGCTTTCCCACCAGACCAAGAAGCCCGGCTGTGGGTCCGAGATCATGGAGTATTTCCAAAACCACCCCGAGACTGGAGTGTCCAGCCCAAGCCACGTCGCCGTTGTCGGTGACAGACTCTTTACGGACATGATGCTTGCCAACAGCATGGGGAGCTATGGTCTCTGGATCAAGGACGGCGTCGTTCCGCTCCAACAGAAGAGCATCGTAGGGTCTTTCCTGGCATCAACATTCCTGTCAGCTGGTGCTGACTGGGTGTCTTAGTTTTCGAGGATGGAGCAGAAGCTTGGCCCCTACCTGCTCGCTCGGGGCTACCGTCCTCAAGATCCTGGTAGCCCGTTCGAGTAGGTCTGGCTGGAGACGACAATGCCGAGACCTCTCGCATTGGGCTCCGCTTTTGTTGGGCTCAGTTGTTGCCCTTGAGCGAAGACGGCTGGGCTTGAGCTGTCGACATTGTAGTTTCGATCAGGGTGGCAAAGATGCAAGGCCTGGCGGTTTGCCAGCGCCCTACCTCTCAACGTAGTGTCGAGGGGGGTCCAGCTTGCTGCAGATGGGGCTGCAGGCCTGGCAACACCACATCTCACCTCGGGCCTCATCTGAAAGGGATGGGGTGGACAAGGAAGCCCGTTGCTTACCGTCCACCTGAGTGATTGGTATGCGCAATTCCTTTGTTGCAGCCTCCAGCCCATGCTGATGTATGCATGGTAACTGCACATCGCGGTGCACATCGCGGTTTGGCATGTCCTCCTGAAAAACCATCTTGGCAGAAAATATTCGGGTTTGGCCTGGTTCGCACAGCACAGGAAGCCCGGCCAATAACGGGGGTCAATTCCAAGCATCCTCGAGGGGGGGGGGCATACTCAGCCAGGGGCAGGCCCTCAGAATAGCCCACCCACGGTCCTATGACATCGTCGAATTCCTCGATCCTATGGCATCGCGAAATTCCACAGCAACAGTGAATCACTCTGGGTCTATTACAGGCAGTGGACCATTGTTCATCCTTGCAGGTACAATCAATTCTAGTCCGGCCAATGAACCGCGCCGTGGAGTGACTCCAGAGGGGCCAGTCTGCCATAAAACCCCAGCCCCCTTCCATGCCATAAGTTCCTTCTGACTCTTTTCTCTTCCCACAAGTTGCGCGGCTGGACTGGACAACACGAGATGCACCCTCCCTCCCAGCCTACAGAAGCAACATCACTACTACCTTTTGGCAACTTCGCCTAAAGCTTCATTCATCTGCATCATGGGTGGCCGTGTCTGGTCAGAGCCGGAAGAGCGGATTTTTTGGTGTTTGGCCAAGAAATTCCCCACCGGGATGGACCTTGAGACCAAGGCGGCCAAGAAAAATCACAGGGACATCCATGAGGAGTGGCATCCTTTCATCCAGCTCATGATCAATGAGTGGCACAAACAGTTTCCAGGAACGGATCCTCGACGGAACTACACAGCGATCTCCCTGTGTAAGTCCTGGAAACCGGCAATTCCGTGCTTTGCTGGTTGGGTAGCTGATATAATGAGTTTCTAGACGAGCATTACTTTCAGAACTACATCCTCAGCACGGCCTCCCCGAATGCGGGACCATACCTAGCGCAGTACCACGACTGGGTGAAAGAACAGGCTAGAAATGCAAAGGGCGGTTAGTGACATGCGAGTGAATGGCTGCGGCTGAGGCGATCGTGTACTGATCAATCAACAGCTTCTGAGGCTCAACACGCTGGGCTCGGCGAGTCATCTGGGTCGGCGGCCGCCAGTTCTCAGCCCATGGCTCAGGACTCGGTGCTTCCCGTCTCGATCCCACAGAATGCGGTGCCCCAGCGCGAGCGAGGCCAGAAAGCGAGTCCTCAGCGCCGGCTGCCTCGACCGGCTCGCACGTCCGCCGGTGGCCCATCCCAGGCTCTTGTCCGTCCTCGCCACGCTCAGCGACCTGCCGATGTCGATGCCCAGCCGCCTTGGGATGCCGATCTGGAATTCTCCGACGACGATTTGTCGCCCGCAAAGATGGCTAAGGATCTTGTGAATATGAAGCGGGCCTGGGCAGAGATGAACAGTCGTTACGCTAAACGCCTTCGGGCGATGGACGCCGCGTGACGGATTCTCGGCGGCCCTCTGGAAGGACGGGATGAGGAGTTTCATTGGATCAGATGGTCCCACCGAGTCGAGCTCAGGTTTCAGGTCTTTCATATCATAACTACGCGTTCTCTTGCGTAGGATGAAATGCATCTGAATTATTTGCAGAACATAAGTATTTCGCTCCAGTGACCAAATCTGTGATGCCCCCCAATGGAAGGCCTAATGGAAGGCCTCCACCGCCACTGAACCCATAAAACGTTCTCCTGCAACTCAACTCCAACTTCCATAGTACTCAATCCCACTGGTACACATACCCGACGCAAGTGTGAGCGGCAACACGCACTTGAACACGAACACGAAGCCGTAGTTAAGAGGCTACCTGGTCGAGTAACCGCTCGGGTAAGGTCCTACTTGCAGTCCCAGCCCGGATCAACGACATCATGAGAAGCGCGTACTTCGGAGAGGAGGAGAGCTGGTCCACTGGACAGGCCCATCTACGTGACCGGATTGCTGCGCCCGTGCAGGGACACTGTGCGGACCAGGCCAGGTAGGGCTTCTCGTCCACGCTGGGCAACGTGGAAGAGACCGTCTGCATCTGCGAGGGCTTGACAATGAGGAAGATTCTCCGGAGCAGCTTTGATAAGAGTTACCCGGGATCAGTCGACCCCCAGGGGGGATCTTGTCGTTGGCTTCTGCTGAAGGAGATCATACCATAGCCGATCACTCCGAGGCAGGTCGTTCAACAGCGAGTCGGGTCTCAAGACTTCCAAGGTTGTTTCCAAGAGATGTGCTCATCAGCGCCTCTCGTCAGCTGCCACCGCGGATGTTGTAACCGGCTCCATTCCTACAGAATCAACACATCAGCTTTGTATGGAACGGCGGCTGGACCAAGTCACAGGAGCGGCAGTTTCGCGGTGTGCCGAGCCAGCTAGGGTGACAACCAGAATGTCTTGTCTACCTTGGGACGCCAGAAAAGGACCCGGAAGTAGGCCACGGACTACATGACGGTATACATATAGTGCGATGTCTCCCCGTATGGAATCGTGAGACTACAGCGGGGGCATTGCAGAAGGTAATATTCCGCCACCCACATACATATATCTAGGGTTTTACCCATACCATGTACAGCCTCAGAGCAGTCATGCCACAGCGCCTTGGGCACACACAGAGGTCAGGACAATATAACCCCGAGTCTGTTCAACTCATCCACGTCAACGACATCAACAGACTCCTTGGTCAAGCATGACGAGTGCAGCCAGACCCGCGAACCCTCAAGCCGTGGCAGCATCTCCCTGAGCGCCCGCGCGTTGGAGCTCCTGACGCCGCCCCCCACGATGACCTCGAGCCGCTCCCCGGCAGCGGCACGCACGACCCGTTCCAGCACGCCCAGGTTGTCCGCCGCCGAGCCCGGCCCCCCAGACGTGAGCACCCCGTCGAACCCACACGCCCTGACCGCACGCACAGCCTCGTCCGCCGGGGCTCCTCCGCCACTGCCGCCCAGGACCTCGTCAAAGGCGCGGTGGAACACGCACCTGAGGGGGCTCGCGAGCCGGACGAGCTCCGAGTTGCGTGCGGCGTCGACCAGGAGCGGGCCAGGGCCGGCCCTGCTGCTGTCCGCCTCCAGGATCCCAAAGACGAAGCCGTCTCCCCTGTCTGTGCGCAGGTATCCCGATTCTTTGAACCTCTGGATGTCGCGCCTCATCTCGTCGAACTCGGCCGGTGAGTAGATGAAATCTGGGCCGTTTTCTGGGGGGCCACGTGGCCTGATCACTGCGGCGCCCTGCGTCAGCTAGCAACGATCCAAGGGTCAAGTATATTAAACGGGCGTGGGCATGAGAAGGCCGTGTCCCCAAGAGCTGCACCACTAGGAGGAGGAGCCCAGGGGCGCACAAACGGTGTCAGGGGTTTCGAGACTGTCAGAAAATGCTTACTGATCCTCAGCGGGGAGGGCACTGCAGACATGCTCTGAACACTGGCCAGCTCAGGTGTGAGGCCACCATCAGGGTATGAGCCCGCTCGGTTGAGCTCAATGCGGCTTGCCCTGTCAAGTGCCACCTGCCCCGACGCAGGGGAGAAGACGGGGACCTCGAGATTCATAGGAACCATGGCTGCCGCACAAGCGTGCGGAGGAATGGCATTCAGATGCAGAGATATCAGTCAGTTTCTTGCTTCGAGGCCAAGAGTTTGCAGATCAGCCAAGGGTGTGGGCTGTTTGGAGGGCTGTGACTGCCAGGCTGGTGTGGGTGAGCGGACGATATCTGCTGTGCCCAACGACTCGCTGGATCCGGGGGGGGGGGGCTCTTGTCCCCTGCCCGGCCAGCGGTGCTAACCTGCTAGTACCCGCAATTTGGTTCGGTCCGAAGAATTACCTCTTCTTATAAAACACGGAACAAGGTGCCCGCCCGTGATATGCCTGGTTTTATCTCCTTGCTAAGAATTCATGGAGCTCCCCGGCCAGAAGCATAGGCGGAGGCCAAGACACACACCGCGCATTCCGACACGGCGCAACGTCTTCGGATCAGAGTACAGGCGGAGCTGGCAGCAACCTGCAGGTTGTTCTGTCTAATGCGTCTACATGGCAATAAGACCTCGGTGTGTCTCAAGTCTCTCTTGCCAACTTGCTCAGGAATACTCTCTACAATGATTTCACAAAATCTCCGGGCCGTCCTGTTGACATGTTGCCGCCTCTTACGGTATACTCAGTGGTCCCACTCGGCGTCGATCTTCTCCCAGTTATCGAGGAAGCCCCTAAACCACTTCACACCCAGGCCGGGGTCCAGGGCGCCGGTCGTGGCTCTCACGGAGTGCATCGAAAGCTGCGGGAGCCCTGCGTCAACGGCCCTCACGCCCAGCATCGAGCTCAGACTAGGGCCGATGGTGCCACCTGATCTTGAGTCGTTCCGGATCATAAATAGCTGGTTTGTGGTTCCGCTCAGCTCGGCCACACGTCTGCAGATAGCTGTGCTGACGCTATCCGTTGTCACTGTTCACGAGTGTTAGCTCTCTGATACGGTGCTCCAAGTGCCGGTTCCTAGAGGAGTCTCGTGTGTAGGAATCGGTCCATGCAGACAACAAACAAGAAAAGAAAAGAAAAGAAAAGAAGAAGAAGAAAAAACGCCTCGTACGTACTATGTCCGTTGCTGTCCGCGCAGATTGTGACCCCTACGTTGAGCAGGGGAAGATGGTTGGGCTCATAGCGCTCAAGGAAGTTCGGGTTCGCTGCGTGCGTGACGTCGGCGGATACCAGAAACGAGCGTGCATACGTCTGACCGAGAACGCCAGGCCCGAAAGCCTTGCCAGCACTGGTGGACAATGACTCAACGGTACGCTCGATGACCGATGGCAGGAAGTTGCTCTTCGCTCCCTGTCGGAGCAGGCTGCCGATCTCCTCGTCGTCGAAGAGAGCCACCAGCTTGATCCCCCCATCAGATGGTGCGTGGTCTCCGTATAGCAGACCGGTCAGGGCAGCCCATGAGCAGAGTTTGTCATCGATGCGCCCAGCAGAGATGAACTCCTTATCCATGCCCGCAACCGTAGCAGGCTGGAAGTCAAACAGCTCAAGCTCCCAGTTGGCAATGCTGCTGTAGCCCTGGGGCTTGAGACCGAGCTCAGAAGCAATGAGCTTGACCAGCCTGGGCGGCTGTGAGGATATGAAGGTGCCTGCCTCGCCGAGCACCTCTTCTGAGGACGAGGATTCGAGCCCAATCACGGGGACGGCCTGCGTTTCTTTGTTCTGAGAACCCATCATCCCGACTCCGAAATGGGGAGCCAGTGTCGGGATCTTGGCGATGGGCCAGTCCAACTTCACCAGCTTAGAAGTGGTCTTGCCCGTCTCTGGGTCACGGAGAATCACACGGCCTCCGATGGCAAGGTCCCTGTCCCACCAGGTCTCGTTGAGAGCTCCGGCATAGGGGGTAACACCCAGCTCCAGGTAGCCAGCCCTGACGGGCTTCTTGCTCACGGGCTTCAATTTCGCGGTCAGGGCGTCTATGTGACCGC
Organism: Stenocarpella maydis; assembly: GCA_002270565.1. Lineage (NCBI taxonomy): Eukaryota > Fungi > Ascomycota > Sordariomycetes > Diaporthales > Diaporthaceae > Stenocarpella > Stenocarpella maydis. The sequence continues at coordinate 37,294 of NQMI01000071.1, forward strand.
CGATGATGGCCACGCCATTTCCAGGCTTATAGGACTCGCCGACCACGAAGGCCGCGATGGTGCTATCGTTCCGTGTGGCAAAGTACTTGCCGCCAGGCTTGATTTGACCTGACCAGTCCCCCCGGGCGGGCAGCTGGAGTCGAGCACGTCAGTCCCTGGGCTCACCCCCGTGTGTGTCCGACTACGGCGGCTGGCTTACCTCGGTGAAGCCAACAGCAGCCAGCTTCTCCTTGAAATAATCTACAGCGTGGAAAATAGTAGGATTTTCAGTCAGGAACTGAGTGAAGGGCCTGGTAAAGGCCTCTGGCTTCAAGGACCTGAGGTGGCAGATGTTGCAGGAGGGGCGGTCGAGCAGCTTGTAGTCCTGGCCCGACTCTGCCCTGACAGCGTTGTCCCGCTGTTGAGGTGTCAGACCCAACATGCAGCCCCTGCACACCTTGTTCTCGCTCCGTGGGGCGCGGTCCATGCCAGCGAGAATAAAGCATTGTGCTTCCCTGGAGAGCTCTCGCGCCGACGCGGGAGAAGGGGCATCCATCGTGGCCGAGGCTGCGCGCAGGTGAGCAGCCGACTCGTGGAGACGCAGAGGGAGAGATGGGGTGTTTCGCGTCATGTCCGGTGCTGAGGCGAGGGGGGAAAACAATCCGTCGAGGCGAGAAGCTCCAGGTGCGGTTCTTGTGGGGAGGAGAGACCACTCTGGCGTCTCCAGGGCGCGCCAGTGTTCATGCTGTCATGGGTTCGACATATGGAGCCTGTCGTGCTTATGACCGCGGCCTTATCAGCGTTATCGCAGGTGCCGCCGCTGCGCCCAAAGGAGAAGCAAACAGCCAGTCTACCAGCCTCTCAATTTATCACCTAGGTCTCCTACGTACATATGGGCCACTTTATTAGCCAGTCAGCCCCCACGGCCCCCCTGATCCAAGCATAACACTCGCCTAGTTTCCCGCATCTCGTCTCGAGAACCGGACCAGGTAAGCTTGAGATGGCGTTCCAAGGTCGGATCGCGGAGTCCCAAGGTCGCATGACTCGGTGGTTTGGGGTTTCAAAGGCCGGATGAGCCAAGATGCTTGGTTATTACCCAGGTACCTGCTAGGATGTACGTGCAGCCTGCAATAATAAGTTGTTGTTTCTGCTCTCTTCGCCTGTTCTCTGCAGGTTTCGAAAGGAGCAATGCGAGAGGTGTACTTTCAAACTGGACACTGCCGACACGAGCTGGGCAGATTCCATCAAATGAATGGCAACCCGGCGATGCTGTGTTTCTCCTACTTAAGTAGAAGCTCATATAATTATTTCAGATGGGATGTCCAATCCCACCTCAAACACATAGGCCCTGGCAAGCAAAACCAGAAAAAGAGATAGAAACGAGAGAATATAATAGTCAGACCTGGTCGTGGAGTGATGCAGCTGAAGGTCCAAATCAGAACCTCCAGCAGGACACTAAGATTTCGATTCCAACTCAGTCTCACATTAGGTAGCATGGATGTCTCTTATGGCGCCCAGTGCTTCTCAACTCTGGGGCTCTACCTATAAGTAAGTATCTGGGTTGGTATAGATATTGAAGGCCATCGGCCAAAGACCCACCCGATCCTAGTTTGGAACCTATAGTGTTAAAAGAGTTTAGCCCGCGCCGACTCTTGCCTTTGGGTTCGACTAGGTAGATACCAGAGCAGTACAGAGTAAAACCCACTCACTCATAATTGCTGCCTGGTCAAGTTGTCAAAGTTGGTACTTGTGGAATAGTTGCGTATTGATGTAAACTGACCATGGCCGAAGCACTCTGAATGTACCTCTGTACCCTCCAGTTATTGCTCTAATACACATGCTAGCGCACTGCCCGCCTGGTTTTGTTTTTACACAGTAATCCGGACACAATTCCTTTTTCCTTTTCTCTTTTCCTTTTTTCTAAAAAAAGGAGCTGCGGCGGGTCCTTTCATACAGTCATAACGCTCAAAGACCCAGCCCTTAATAAGAAACACAATAGCCACTAGTAAAGAGAACGGATATTCGCACCAAGGAAATCAGCTAGTACACCAATACATATTGGCCTAGTACGCCAACCTTAATTTGCACCACCAGTCTATTATACATAACAGAAATACACAGTCATTAACTACACATCTATTACACATCATTATCACTTCTACTCGCTACTATCATAACTTCTGGCCTTAGTATTTGCTACTTTCTTCATCACCTAGGCCGTTCCACCTCATAACTAAGCACCTAAATCTCCTCCTAGATCTCCTTCTCATCGCCAACAAGGTCTTCCACAGTCAACTCCACCCATAGTAGCTAGTTAATAGTCTCACAAGCCCTTATATGGGGCTTCTTAGCTGCTAGCCCTAGTATTAAGGCTATCTCTGCAGAACGTTGCTTTAGAAGCTGGTAAGTAGGTAGCTTCATAAGCCCTGCCGCCAACTACTTATCCCATCGGACGGCTTCTCGCTAATTCTTCCTACTACAAGAGTCCTCCTTATCAAGCAACTAGAGGGTCTCATCATTCCACTTAAATGCTAAGTTAACACATTATATAGAAGCCATCATCACCCTCATCTTATCACCTACCCTATTACTCAGACTAGTGGTTATTAAGGCTATCTTCTTACCCATTACAGCCTTCCTATAGGCTATAAGGATACCATCTTCATCTATACTAAATATAGTCTCATTACAAGGTCTTCCCTTTATTATAGTAACCTTCTGGGGCAAGAGGACTGCTAAGAGAGGGTTTCCAACTAAGAGGTTACAATCCAGCTAGTAAAACTTATGGATATCCTCTCTCTAAAGAGAATAACCAGCTTCCTCTCTATTGGTAATTCAGCTTGCATAGGGCAAGCCATATTGGGTATAAATAGAATAATTACAGCAAGCAATTACCCCATAGGAGTTATTTCTTAAGTATACATATTACAGAACTCCTCATCATGGAGAGAAGTTTAAGGGCTGCCTATAAGATTTAAGTTAGAAGCTTACCCAGCTACTTCTACTTATTGAATTTCTCTAGTAATAAGGTCTTCTAACGAGCTTCTTCTAAGCATAGGGCATAAGAACTATCTATAATTATCTTATTAGCAGCCTTAACTAAGTAAAGAATATTACTCATCCTATAGCTAAAATAAACCTTAAATTTATAATAAGTAGCTTCTATTAACAAAGTCATATATAAGCTAAAGTTAAGGATCTTACAGGTCTTATGCCCAGCCCATTTAGCAACAATCTTCTCTCCTTTATTAACATACTAAATCTAAAGGTAGTTAATAATCACCACCTAATCTAAGAACTTCTCTTAAAGGCGCTACCAAGCTATATTATAAATCTCACAATTAGTAGAGTATTCCATAAACTTAAGAAGGTTAAATAAAGCTTAGCGGGTATAGGGGATATCCTCCAAATTAGGAACCTTAGCAGGTATCATGGCCTTATTTTTCCCCAGCGCATTAAGCGCAGCCGTTACCAGGTCTTCTGCTTCCGAATCCTCATTAGCTTCCTCCTCTTCCTCATCCTCCTCTTCTCCCGCTACTACTAGCAGCTTCTTCCACTTCTTCTTAATATTTAGAGTAACATTTACATTAATATAAAAGATACATAGTTAGTAGTATACCTAGGGGAATTCATATATAAGGGCATTAATCAGAGCAATATCATAGTTAGTTATACAGACCGTTAAGTCATCAGCTTAGCAATAACGAAGGAGGTTGTAAACTTGCTTAAGAAGCCACCAGAAGTTGGATTCCTTCTCACTATCAATAACGCCTTAAAATAAAGGCAAGTTCTTCCTCATATAGGTTACGCAAGTACCTTGGAAGTACAGCATCTTCTTATTATTCATTACATACATACAGTCCATAGATAGGCACTACATAAAGCAATTCTCTCATATCCACACCAACTACTCCTTTATGCACCAGAAGATGCCCATAACGTTGCCATCAGCATTAGTTGCCCAGCAGTACCAGTAATTCTTCTTCTCAAGCAGATCCAACATTACTTAGGTTGGAGTATAGATTCCAACCTTCTCCTTCCACCAGTCTGTAAGCCAGTTCTTCATCATATTAGGCCCCAATTATACATCTAGGTACTATCATCAGAGTGCTTATTCCAGCTTCTTCAGCTTAACCATAGAGGGATCTCAGGCCATACAGGAGAGGAATTCTCGTTGGGGGTCTATCAGCTTAGCCCAGCCACACTAGGCGCCCTCAACTTCCTAGGGACCGTAGTAGGTATACTTCTCTTCCTGCAGAACAAGCTACCACTTGCCTTCTATTAATTTAGTCACATAGGCAAGCGCTCGCCATTCACAACCTGCTTTAATCATTATAACATTATTTAATATAGCAGTTAAGGGTTGCTAACTGCCATAGCTATACGTTAACACTACCCAAGTTAGCCCTAACCTTCAGATCACAATTAGGAATCCAGCAGACTTCATAGCAATATCTAATTCTGCCTTAAGGTCTACAAAGGTATCATATCCATCATGGAAAAGTTTCAGGAAGGCAGGAGGATTAGAAAGTACTAGTCAGCAACCGTTTACAGCAGTAATATTAGTGTTCCAGGTATAATAATCCGCCTGCCACTACGCCTCAAGGTGAGTATAATCAGGGACAAGCAACATCACCACAACACCAGAAAACTCAATTCTAACTAATAAAGATATATTTCTGATAGCAGAATAATCAATTACAAGAGGAATTTGGTCTGTGTCACCAGTTGTGGGTAGTTAGCGAGGGAGTATTATTTGGTGGGTGAAGGGGGTTTGGCAGGTCTACAGGTAAGGGCACCAAAAGCACCTGGTTGGGGTGGTATACGTGGTTGAGTGTAGTCGAATGGGGCGCTCTAATTGGCTGCAGCAATTAAGTAAATAATATATCGGTATACCAGCCGATTTCCTCAGTGCGAATATCCGTTCTCCTAGTAAAATAGTGATAGCCTTGTGATGAGGCTGGCGAGCGCACTGCGTCCAGAGTCTTGACTATAATGTGTAATGGGCTATAATGGGCAGCAGGGCCCACCTGCCTGAAAGAGCAAGCAATGCTTACGTTGCTCCCATCTCATTGGAGCCTTCCGCTGTCAGACATCTCAGCCTTGTTACCTGCAGAGCAACCCTCGCCTGGACAGAACCCAGGCAATCCACCAGCATCATCAAAATTTACCACCAATCCCGTCTAAAGGACTGTTGGCCTAGCCCCGAAAGCTTTTCTTTCATCCAAAACAGACCACGAAACTGCTATCGAGTGCTCTCTAGCAACGGAGCCGAGATCTGAATCGCCAGGCGCCCTCTGTCCGCCTCCTTCCTGCAGTAGTACAACGACACCGTGCCTCTCGGCACGTCCGACCTCTTCGGCTCTCTGCCGCGGGAGATTCAGAACATCCTATGGGACGATTCAGAACATCCTATGGGACTTTTGCCTCCCACACCGCATAGTCTGCTCTTATTACTCATCACAGTTGCAAGAACTCCTGGGTATGTTACCGGGCACAGGGCCCGGGGATGAATGTGCCCCGTCAGCGCGCTCATTCCTTTCCGCCCGCCTCTGATCTCTCGTTTCTGCAGGAGCTCACGTGCCTCTGCTCTGAGATCCTGAAAACCTACGCCGGCTGTCATCGAGAACCCAGACGGTTCGATATGTCACGGGTACAAGAAATCTAGGCATGTATATATGTGCTGTGCAGTGAGTATTGGGTATAGATGTTCTGCTTGTGGCGGACGTGGGTGTTGGGTATCGGTTGAGAGGACTCAACTTACCTGCCCAGGTGGTTTCTCGGAAGGTCTGGTGTACCATATTGCTGCACATGCGAATGTCCAACTTCCTCTCATGCAAACCTTGCCAGTCGTACAGAGGTGAAGGTCAAGGAACCATCTTCATCGCGCGCCCACGTTGCATGGTATCACCTGACCCCTGAACCTCGTATGCACAAAGTCCACGTGGAAAACCCCAGATCCGTGACTGAATTTCAACCACAGCCATCATCTCCTACCCCCCCCAAAAAAAAAGATGAAATGCACCATACACTCCGAGCACGGCTCAATAATGGTCATTCCTCGCGAGGCCAACATGGTGCGGCTGTACATCCAAATCGCATCATCGACGGATCCAGATTGGAACCCGCGCAAGACGGCGACAGCCAGCGAAGTACAGGATTCAGCCAAGAAGATCTTGCAACCCTACTCGATAGAATGGGAGACTGTTGAGTGGTACTCGGTTTATCCCATCGGACAGGGTATTTCAGATCGCTACACCCTCGACCACCGCGTCTTCCTCGGCGGGGACGCCTGCCATACGCACAGCGTGAGTTTGACCCACCAATACGCCCCCCCAACACCCTCTTCTTGGTCTTGATGGTTGTGTCTGATAAACTTGTCCTCCTGTAGCCCAAGGCCGGTCAGGGAATGAACACGGCCTTCCTTGACGCTCTAAACCTCGCATGGAAGATCCACGCAGTGGAGGGTGGCTTCGCGGACAGGGGCATTCTAAAGACATACGAGCCTGAGCGCAAGGAGGTTGCAGAGACACTGCTGTCGTTTGATAATCGATACGCGAAGCTGTTCTCGGCGCGACCGCCGCCCGCGAGCACGGTGGAGGCCGCCTCCGAGACTAGCAGTAGCAACTCCTTCGAGGAGAGCGAGTTTGTCAAGACGTTCAAGGAGTCGTGCGAGTTCACCAGCGGGTACGGAGTTGCGTACGGGCCCAATGCGCTCAATTGGTCGTCCGAACACCCGGTGCAGTCGCCGCTCGTCCACCCCAAGGGCGCCAAGCTCAGGACAGGAAGGCTCCTGATCAACGCCGACGTGACCCGTGTCGTCGACGCCAACGTGGTGCACCTCGAACAAGAGATCCCTCTCAACGGGTCGTTCCGGATTTTCGTTTTTGCAGGCAAGCCCTCTGTGACGGCCAAGGCGTTGGGCGACTTTGCAATCAATCTCGGCCGGCGGGGTTCTTTCTACTCGGCCTACCAGCGACCGGACATCGGCAGCGTGTCGCACCACGAGCAGGACAACCCGCACAGCTTGTTTTTCACCATCTGCACCGTGGTTGCCGGGGCTCGCAGCAGCATCGAGATCAGCCGCGACGTGCCTGAGCTGCTGGGACGTTACCGGGACCACGTGTACGCGGACGACCGATGGGACCGTCGGGTGCCGGAGGCGAAGGCGGCTGCGCACGCCAAGATGGGGCTGGACGAGGAAAGAGGCGGCGTGGTGGTGGTGCGGCCAGACGGATACGTCGGAATTGTGGTATCACTTGCGGAGGGCAGCGGGACTGTGGATGCCCTGAACCAGTACTTTGGCACGTTTTGCACAAAACGGCTGGGAGCTTCGGGGTCTCAGCTCTGATGGAACGGGTTGGTTATCCTCTTGATGTTATTTATAGAACCGTCGACTGCACATACGGGTAGTATAGATAGATACTCGAAGCCAGCTTCCTTGTTCAATGAACCTTTGATGTCCACTGGTTTGTGTGTGAGAGGTGTCGCGGTGTCTCATGCGCCGAGTGATGATGAAAGATGCACCGAGTTTGGCACGCCCTCACATTAGGTAATCAGCACAGTGTAGTGGGGTGAGAAGAAACAGACCACTATCCACCATCTTTCTACTTGCAAGTTGCTAGGTGGCGGGATAGATGTGGGTATTTCTGATTTTGATAGTTGCTTCATATAGCCTCGAATCCTCAGCCCAATTGGCCGTGCCCACCCTTTTTTTTTATTAGCAGATTAACAGAATGGCGTACTGTCTGATGGGGATTGACAGAGGCTGTCCCGGCAGGATGGGTGAGGTGAGCCTCGGCGTGGGCGTCTGAGGCGGTTGTCGCGTCTGCGGCGGCTAAAAGCTGATGGGATCCTTTGAGAACAACTACATGCCATTCTGCAGGGGCCTAGACCTGTCCTCTTCACACAACAAGCACCCCTGCTGCTTCGCTCCCGCCGGCAGAAATTAGCCCAGAGCCTAGGCATGAGCCCTCTGGTCCCTCATCGCTAGGTTTTCATGTGGTTTTGAACACCGTAGCGACCATCCCGCGCGTGTGACGAGTGAGAGTCTGCCGTCGCCCCGGACGCCCCTATCAGGTGACCCTCAGGCTCAGGCCCAGGCTCGAGGCAGGGAGAGTCTGCTGGTAGGCGATGGAAACTAGTGCCTCGGTATATCTCTATATGAGCCGTGGATAATACGACATGGAATACTGACTGTCAGCCAGGAGGAGCCCATCACGAGTGCCAGTCTGAGCGCCAGTGCAAGGACGAAGGGAGACGCCGGTGTAGGCGGTCCAAGTCTCGGTGCAGACGAGAGTGCAGCTGCGAGCGGGAGAGGGGGCGAGGTAGAACAAGGCCCAGGATCGGATCCACGGCGAGTTGAGGGACAGGCCCAGCAGCACGAGAAGGAGGAACAGCCCGCCCCGACTACGGTACGTACAGGTGGTGTGCACTGGCTCTATCTTTGAGGAGGCAGGCATGAGGGCGCTTTAGGGACGATGCTGGGCTGAAGAGCCCAAGCCTGGCCCAACTTGGCCTGTGTCTGGGCACTGTGCACCCGTCCCGCCCATGCGCCCGCCCTGCCTTGCTTATCATATCAGCCCTCTCAATACGCCCCTGTCTCCCCTCCTTCCAAACCCCAACACACAACCTCCTGCTTCGCATCGCATCAAACAGCTTCCCTTCACGGCTACTCTGTTCTTCACCTCAGCATCACCTCGCGAGCAGTCGGGAATTCTCATCAACATCACCATTAGTGAAACCAACCAATTTGCCTCTGGTCGCGACCGCGCAACCGCGCCGTCATCCTTCCTCGCTGTAGCGCGTCGCGAGCAGTCAAGACTTCCCACAATCATCACCACCCACCCATCCCCCCGTCATTTCATCCATCGGACCCTCTCTCATCGCAGTCGCGCCATCGCGTCATATACTACAAAACCTACCCTCTCGCAGGCGCCACCGTTGCGCCTGCTTCATCCAGCACCGCCTTGTGACTTGCAGCTTCCAAGGTTGTAACTTCCGTAACTCACACCATGCCGTTACCACAGAAGCGCAAGGCTGAGGCCGAGCCCGAGATCGACGACGTCGTCATGCGCGACGTGGCCGACGATACCGCCATTGAGCAAAACACATACTACTCACGCGTAGCCAGCTTCGGCGCCAGACTCCGAAATGGCTTTATCGACGCCGTCAAGAACGCCTGCACGCGTGCAGTCAGCTCTGCCTTCACCCATCGCGACCGATTCATGCATGACATGGTCGAAATGCGTCACACAACCAAAGATGGTCTCTCCATCAAACGCTTCAAGCGCCTGCCCCTGGACCCCAGGAAGGCTCACACCAAGGGCGAGCTCCAGGAAACCCTCCCCGTCATCTACCTGAAAGCTCTCCCAGATGACCAGTACTGCTGGACAACCAAGGTCAGGGAGCACCTCGGCCTCCAAAACCACCTCCTTGTCGATGCCTTCTTCTCCAATCTTATGTTCATAGTCCGCTCTGAGAGAGTCGAGGACTACCTGGGCATTGACTACGCCATCGACCCGCTCAACGTCCCGGCCTTCGTCCTCGACCGGCTCCGGGCGAGTGGCAACGATCCAACCCTCTCCATCTTGGTACACAACTACTACATCGAGACCACCGAGGCCCGTGGCCCGAAAGCTTTTGTCAAGGCCGGCAAGGGCTTCTTCGACAAGCTTAACAAGCTTGCCAAGATCTACCGGCTCGTTTACAATGGCGAAGGCCGAGTCCCCTTCCTGAAGGACCTAGGCTTCAAGCCGTACGATCACCTCGAAACTGACGGCAAAAACGGCCTGCTCTCCCACGTAGAGAGACACGTGTACTACGAATGTGTCGTCTTCCTAAAGTTCATCCTCACTCAACGCACCGCCCTGAACCAGACGTGTCCAGTTGAGACCATTGCTGGTATCATCACCGACCTCGACGCCCTCCACAAGGATTCAGCCCCTCCTAGCTATGTGGATTGGCCAGGTAAATACGAGCGCATGCCTGGTGCCTTTCCCGGCAATGAGATAGAATCTCTCCTCTTCGAGAACGTACCTTTGGACGAATTTGAACCTACTCGACTTTACGACCACCAATTCCCAAGCCCTCGCAAGTTCGAGACCTACAACACCCCTCCGCGCAACGTTATGCCAAAGAATGACATCTACTTTGATGAAAGAGGATACGCACAGCCGCGTGTTGGCGTTCTCAGAAACCCACATCGCTTGGCTCGGACCAAGAAGACAGCTCGGTTCAAGCAGTGGCCACCACACTGGTATATGCCATCGGACAATGAGCCGGTGAAGCGCGTGTACCCCCAGGGTACTCAGCCCCCTTCAGAGGAGCAGGAGGTGTCATTCGCACCAGAGAAGGAGACCCCCGACGACACGCGACGACGCGTGAAAGAGAAAGATGACTCGGTCTTCAGCATCTTGGACTCCCGAAAGGCAGAAAAGCCGCGCTTCAAGAAGGCCAAGAACCTGACCGAGTTCTTCGACGATGACCCCCTCGGCTTCGAGAAATTGAACAAGGACAAATACCGTCTAAAGCTCAGTCGTGAGAAGCGTGACGACTTTGACACTCGCAAGCAGCTCATTGACGACGCTGCCCACCAGTCCCAGGCCGAGGCGAGGGCCGAGGAGAGGAGGCGGGCCGAGGAGGAGCGCATCGCCGCCGAGGAAGCGCGCCGCAAGGCAGAGGAAGAGCGTCGCCGTGCAGAGGAGGAAGAGCTCAGGCGTGTTGAGGAAGCTGGCGAGCTGCGCCAGCCGCGCAGCCCAGTAGTGCCCGCACTCAGCGACGAGTGGGTCGCCCGAGCCCGGAGCACCCTCGAGGCTCGCGTCAATGCAGAGCTGGCCAGGACCCCTGAGGGCAGTTCACTCACGCGCAAGGACTTCGAAACTGTTGTGACACCGAACCAGTGGCTCAATGACGAAATCGTTAATGGTACACTTCTTCACTTGGCCAATTACATCAACCAGAAGGCTGGTATTAAGAATGCCCGCACTCAGACCCCAAAGGTCCAGGTGTTCAACTCCTTTTTCGGCAAGAAGATCTACGACAACGGGGGTGAGGGCACCGAGCGCCAGATGCGGCGCACTGGCATCCGCAAAGATACCTTCCTAGACATTGAAGCCGTCCTCATACCCGTCTGCCGCGGTGCTCACTGGACTCTCATCGTTGTCCGTCCCAAGTACCGACAGGCACATCACTTTGATTCCCTGAACGGTGCTGGGAATCCAGCCTTGATGGCAAACGCAATGAAGTGGGTAAAGATGGTCCTTGAGGACCGATTTGATCAATCCGAATGGACTACTACAGCTATCCCTTCGCCCCGTCAACGCAACTTTGACGACTGCGGCGTGCACACCATCACGAACGGCATATGCGTTGCCATGCATGTCGACCCTATTTCTTACTCAGCCGACGACATGAATCGGCAGCGACTTCACATCGCCAGCGTCCTGCTGAATGATGGCTTCAAGGGAGACTTCAGTCTGGACGGCTTCTAATATCTTGTAGCCCACGCATTCCCAGCGTTATTATGATGATCCAAGGGAGGAGGATATGGAGTTTGGAGTCTTGTTGTTTAGAGACTGGAGAAGGAAACGGAGTGTTGGGCTGGCAAAGGAAGAAGGGTGTTGGAAAATCCAATTGTATCTTGTAGAGGCTTTTTCGAAGAGGCCATGGACAGTGAGCCGCTGTCAGTCGATCTCTAGGGCGCCAGGAATATATGTGCTCCCTTACACCCCTTGTGTGCTGAGACGCAATCCTGACTGTGCTGCAGCATGTTGCACGATGATCCTCTGGGTTCCGCGATTGCTTTGAACGTGCCTCTCTTCCCTCCAGGCCCGCAAAATGTTCCACCTGCCCGTCTCCTCCTTCAGAGTACTTGTTGCCAACAAGTGGAGTGCCCGCATCCAGCCTCAGTAACGGTCTCCCTGATACCTAACCGGCCAGTTTCTCTTGTGGGTCTTTTGCGATCCGGGCAAGCTCTCGCCGTATTCAAACCTGAATCCCTAGTCCATTCCTTTTGATTTGTTGCCCAGGGATGCCCAGGCCCATGCGCACACGGTAGTCTTCTCGGTACTTTTGAAATTGTAGAAGGGAGATTACCGTTGGGGTTAAAGTGAAGGGAGAGACAGAGAGTGAGAAAGGGGAAAAGGGGGGGGGGAATAAAATTGGGAGCGCTACGGGCACATTGAAATCGCTCGACGGAGTGCGCGATGGCCGAGTAAAAAACCATCCATTAGGCCGGGCATGCTGCAGCAGCTCGAGTCATCGGCGTCGAAGGCCGAGGTGGAACGACTGAGCGCACTTGGCGGCGAGGCGGCTACATACATGTTGGGTGCTGGCCCGGAAGGGCACGACAAGTTCAAGCCTTGTCCCCAACAGAAAGGGGGCCGGTTATGCTCTTGGGCTGCGTGTGCTACACTACTCCGTACACTAGACGCCAACAGGAGGGCAGAGACTGGCGTCGGGGCTCTGCGGGTATGGTTTGTAGTTACCCTGTGTCCGCCCTGGCGCGGGCGCGGGGGGACATGTCAGTCTGATGGCCGACGAGGCTGTCAGGAAGCGGAGCAGGCGGCACATGACACGTGAGAGGACGGATGAAAACAATGGGGGAGCCGATGGTCATCCCAGGCTCCCCTCTGCCGATCGTCGATGAAGATCCGGGCAAGAGGCTGACAAGGGCCATCCGGTTGTGCAAGTACAGGAACGAGAGTGTGGGATGATTTCTGGCTTTGGTTCGGGGTGCGCTGAGACCGGGCTGTCCGACGGGTGCTTATTTCCGGGCAGCAGACAGGGCTCGGAGGTCAGAAGATAGAAGCGAGCTATCTCTCTCTCTCTCTCCCCCCCCCCCCGGCTCCTTGTCTTGTCTGTCACTTGTCTCCCACCCCAAACGAACAGCTGGGTGTATCCTGCCAGGTGGGATATGTGGTGCTCGGAAACCTTGTGCGCACGCATGAGTGCCAGGGATCATGGGCCCAACTGCGCTGGCGCTGGCCGCTTACCGGTGCTCCAGGGCACGCTCTTTGAAACAAGAACTGGGGTAGGCAGCGCAGGGCACGCTGGGGTACGAGTGGGTATGTTGTATCGTACATGGACCTTGGGAGCGACCGCACGGGACGGATGGGGCATGTGCCTGCAGTCTCTGTCGCCTGGTCGGGGCCGACGACGAGCTGGACGCAAGGTGATTGATTGACTGATTGATGCCAGAGCCCGACACGGACTCGGACAGTGATGATGAAGTGGGATATTCAACATGTGCGAGATGAACCCAGGCAAGCCTTAACAACATATACACCCAACACCCAACAACACACTTATACCCACAGCACCTACACCTACAAGACCTGTCCGGACAGGTCCTACGTCCATCGTTAGGACCGGTGTCTGTTTCTGCAGGTGCTGACATGCGATTTCGTCACATGGCGCCCTGCCCCTACGGATCGCATCCGATGTCGATGCTGTGTTGCTGCAGCAGCACGCTGTCTCGTGTTGGATTCTCCGGCTTGAAAGTGCATCGTAGCGAAGCGGTTGCATCGAAGCGCGAGACTTGGACTCGGAACTTGAGACACGATCCAAGTTCCTTGGGGAGCTGAAAGAGGATCATGACGAAACTTTGTATGTGGGTTGTGTGTTTGTGTTTCTGCGACGATGTGCTCCTGGCCCATTGTTATCAACCACACATGCACTAGACAATGCTCGGTACATTATTAGTACATCCACGACCGGCCGGCTGAGGAGGCTGGTGCGGGGTGTGGGAGCCGTGACAGGCCGGCCAGACAGACTACTGCGTGCCTTCACTGGACATGACGATTGTGATGACCCAGGGTGCGCCGCCGGGCGGCGGACAGCCAGAACAGCCAGCCAGACAGCTGAAAGGACACACACGGTGAGGGGGGGATCGTCGCGGCCGACGTCCAAACGGGGGAGCAAGACCAACAAGATGTGGTGCAACCATCTACCGTCCCAGCGCAGACCAGCCAGAGGCCACATGCAGTAGTGTATGTACCCACTACTACAGTATACTATGCATGTACCTACCTAGGCAAGCCTGCGGGATACTGGATACACTAGACCACCATGCACGCGGGGGCGGGTGGCGAAATGGCGAGACCGATGAGGAAGGCGATGGGGCGATGGGGCGATGGGCTCTGTCTGCCGGTTCTTGTGGCAATCATGGCTGCATGCATGGAAGAATTCTAGCGGCCTTCCACAAAACTTCTAGTCTCGCAGTAATCTTCCCGTGGCCGCGGACCACCCCTCCAAGTCGGGATGTGGTACCACCTAGTGTAGCTATGTATGCTAGCACACCATGTAAACTTTGCCAGAGCCCGCGCCTGTCGTGCCGGACAAGCAAGGCAGCTAGCTGCACGGGTGTTGTCCATGGTGGGCGGAAGCTTGGACATGATACACGGCCGGGGTATTAGCTGCAGGCTGGCTGGAGCCCTCGAAACCGGCATGGCCCTGGCCCATCAGCCATGGCGGCTTGGCCGCTGATGCTGCGCGCAGCCAGCTGTGCCAAGCCGGCGCCAGCAAGGGAGAGGAGGGTAACCACCACGCACGGAGAGGCATGCTGCTGTAAGGAACATGTACATGCGCGGTAGCAATCAGACAGGAGAGGGGCAAGAGCATCTTGTCTTCCCGTGGTGTAGGAGCCCGAGACAATGACGGAACCAGGCAGATGGCCCAGCCTGTGCGTATGTAGTCTGGTGGTGGTACGTAGGTGGGGTGGTCTCACAGCAATCGACAGGGCAAAAGCAGTCAGAGACGCAACGTTGAGACGGTGGTCCTTGAGCATAGCCATCAATCAATTGCAAACGCGCCCCCTCCCCACTGCGGACCACAGCGGCGCTGCGCAGTCAGTCATATGGGGTAGGCTGCCTGCTGCTGTGCCGTGACGGTCAGAGCCTGCCTGGTCTGATGGTCAGAGTATTACTCGCCTCCCTGCTCGGATGGCCCTCCTAACCGCCGCCCGCCGTCTCCGCTGGCCGTCTCCGCCCCGCACAGCTGACGGCCTCAGGTGTTGCATTGACGTCGCCCCGGCCGGCGACGTCAGAACAGGCCCGTTGTTTCTTATTCTCGACCCCGACCAGCTGGGGGGTGCTTGTCGGCTGTCGCAGGTTTCTGTGTGATTTCTTCCCTTTCTTTTTTCTCTTTTCCCCCCTTTGGGAACCCCCCCCCCTCCCCTTCTCCGGCTGTGGGGCGTGGCCCTGTGACTGTCCTGCTCCGCCCTGTCAATGCCGACTGCACCCGGCTGTGCTGGTGCTGTTCCTCTGCCCCATCTCCATAGGTCGTGGCACCCGCACGGCTCACACGGTTGGCTGCGTCCCCTTGTGCAAACACGAGCACAAACAGAAACCTGGCTCAGGAGCCCACGGGCAACGAGGGCACGGGCATGCAGGCAGAGAGCATGGGCATCAGACCAGTATCGATATGGGATACGGATACACACCACCGGTCGACAACACCGCGCTCCCAGGCCCGGGCGAGTCGCAAGAATGCCTGCAACACAGTGTCTTGTTTGGGTTCGTTTTTACAACAGCACGCGGCTGCTTCCTGGCAGCCTGGCCGCTGGGCCGTGTGACCGCAAGAGAAGCGCCCAACCCCCCTGAGATGGAACCCGCCGGCCTGTTCAGGGTCGGCATCCTTGGACCAGCACCGGCCCCTCCGCATCCAGGCAGTGTCGACCCAACAACATCAGGCCAACCTGACCCATCACCCCTGTCGGGCCGCCTGTCCTCCTTTTTGAAACGGGCATTCCTGACTGTGGCTTTTTTTTTTGTGTCGTCTATTTTCTTTTTTTCCTTTTCCTTTTCCTTTTTTTTTGGTTTGTTTGTTTGGCACAACACACACGAGACACGCGAGGCACATGAGACACGGCCAGCAAGGGCCGGCTGGTGCTGTGGCCAATCAGGAGGACGGTGCGGTGTTGGGTAATAAACAGGTAATCAATAATCCATAATGGGATATAGCTTATTAGCCAATATGTTCGTCAACCTGTCTGCCCCATCAGCGCGCGAGAGAGAGACAGAGAGAGAGACTGGGACCACTGGGTACTAGTGCATGTGGATAGTGTACTATGGTAGTCTAGAGCAGCCAGCCCACTGACTCCACTCTGGCTTTTTTCTTCGCTCCCACTTCTCCCTCTCCCTCTCTCGTTCTCTGTCGATCATCCCGGCATTTCGCCTGCACCTCGCCTGCGCTCAGCCTATTGGGTCGCCTGCACCCTTGAACCTGCATGCAGCCATACTGCACCACCCCATCTCCAAAGCAGCAAGGCAGCCCAACCCAAACCAGAACCCTGCATACCCTGCAGACGCACCAAGGACCAGTCCTGTTGCCTCTCTCCCTGTCTCCCTGCACTGGCAGGACTGGCAGACTGGCCATTCCTGGTGCCCCGCCTGCCGTCTTCCTTTCTGTGTGTGTGCGTTTGTGTGTGTGTGTGTGTGTGTGTGTGTGTTTTGTGTGATCATTTCCACCCGTTTCTGCTCGTTGTGCCCTTTGTTGTGCCGGCCAAAGCCGTGAAATAACCACAACCATACTAGTGTCTTCCCACCCTTCCATTCCTGTCCCCGTTTCCGTCCTCCGTCGGGCCCTCGTGCACCCCCTGCCCACCCCGCCACCCTTGCGCAGGGCCTCCCCTGTCAGCAGAGTCTTCCACGCGCCTTTCTAGAACCTCTCCCTATTTGGGGCTGCCCATTGCCCGTGGTGTGGCCTGCCCTGGCTGCCCTGTCGGTCTCGCCCCGTTCCCTCGTTCGTCTGCATCCTGCCTGCATTCAGCATTCAGCATTCATCATCATCGATCGACTGACTGCCCTGCGGCTTGATCTTGACACCACCAGCAACAACACCAAAACCTTGCCCGTCTCATTCACTCATTCATTTTTTCCTCAACACAGCTACCTCCACCTCCAGGGCACGGTACGAATTCAATTCCGATTCCAATCCAATCCCCCAACCACCACACCATCCACTTCCACGTCCACACCCACAACCTCATTTGCCTTCAAGCTTCATCTCGTCTTCGGCACCACAACATCGCAGCAGCAACTCCATCCAGTCTTTCCTTGGCCTGTCGCAGTTACTCCGCCGCCTTGCAACCTCCAAACAGGCCGCTCTCAACCCCTCGAGAGCCTTACGGCATTTGCTTATTAGCCAGCCAGCCTGACCGATCCATCTAGCTGCCCTGCACCACCACCACCACCCTCGCCGCTCCCGACAACGCCTTCAGCTTCTAGCCGCATGCTTCCCGGCTCCGGCAGGTGACCTGACCACTGGCAGTCTTGCTGGGGCTCCCGGTCACTCCTCCTGCTCCACCCCCATCTCCAGACTGGTGTGTTCCGGCACGGCGAAGATATGAGACACTCCAGGATACGAAGCTACGCGCCCGCATACCTGACTCCAAGCCCTTCGCCCCGGGACCTGTCGCCAGAACCAGCACCAGACGACGACGACCGTGGCGGTGGGCCCACCATGTCTACCTCCCGCCCAGTCAGCCTGGCACCCTCAACCGGCATCCGTATGCCCACCTTGGAGGAGATCCTCGCTGACTCTGCACCCTATCCCTACACCCTCGGCGCCTTCATGGCCTACCTGTCCCAGAACCACTGCCTCGAGACCCTCGAGTTCACCATGGAGGCGGATCGCTACAAGCTCGCCCACTCCCAGTCCCAGCACACCTTCATGGACAGCGGTGAGCACGTCTGCGAGCTGTGGCAGAAGCTGATCCAGGTCTACATCCAGCCCTATGGCTCGCGTGAGGTGAACCTGCCCTCGCACGTCAGGGACCGCCTGTTGGGCCTACCGTGTGGACCCGCCCCGCCCGACCCGGCAGAGCTGGACGAGGCGGTCAGGATCGTATACGAGCTGATGAGCGACTCCGTCTTGGTTCCTTTTCTCGAGTCCCTCGCCAACCCCGTGGGGGACATCCACCTCGACGACAAGCCCGCCGAGCCGAGGCCGAGGCACGGCAGGCCACGCACGCGGACACGCTCCTCGAAGGATACCCTGTCGCCCAGTGATGACCCCAGCCGGTCCCCAAAGACCTCCTTCTTGCCTCACCTGAGCATAAGCCGCAGGAGTGACCTCAGCAGCCGCTACGTGTCATCGTCAAGCGAGCCCACAGAAGACCTGACGGACGACAGCGGCACCAGCTCGCCGCCCGCCTGCGACCCCATGACCCCGCCGACGACACCGCCCACCACGGACTGGGCCTTTAGCGGAACCTCTCCCGGGACCCTCCACAAGGCCATCAGCGCGCACAGCAATGGCTGGAAGAAGGTCGGCGCGAAGCTGGGCCTGGGCAGGAAGGCCCGCTCCGGCCACCGCGGTACCCCGAGCACGAGCGCCGCGAGGCCCGCCATCGCCGCCGATGAGAGCTTATGAGAACCACAGGTCATGTCACCACCTACCTCCTCATCACTCACCACCCACCTTGAGACAGTCACAGCGCCACATGACCGAGTCACAATGCAAGAATGGGAAGAGCCGCACCCCGGTCGGCGTCTGTCCTGCCCGGCAGACGCCCCGACCGACTGGGTCAGGTATATTGGGGACGACAGGGGTGGCATGGCCGCAAAAGGCCGGAGGCCACGCTGCTTGGGTTTCGATCCTAACCGCCGCTCATCCGATGCCGGGGGGCAAGGGCACCTTCACAGGTACGGCCACGGCCGAGCCCGTGACCTTCCTGCGCAGCTCACCATAACCTGCACCCGCGAGGAGCACCCGAGGCCAGAGATACACACTGCCCCGCTGCCACGGCCCCGGGCAGGCATCTACGAAGGCGGCAGCATGACCCAAAAGGCTCCCAAGGCGGAGGCAATGGTGCATGAGCTGGACAGGCTCTCCACCGACATGACGGATACCGAGAGCGACACGACCATGGTCTCGCCCCCCGATGGCGAGAGCCTTTGTTTCCGGAGCTCTCCCTCACAGGGTCTCGAGTTCACAGACTTCTCTAACTACCTCGGCGGTTGCATGGATGTTGACGACCGGGAACATGACTCCCTCGCCCTGGGCTCGGGCTCCGATGCTTTCCCTGTCAGGACCTCCGATGATGACCCGTACGGCTGGGACGCCTTTCTGCACACCAAGTTCACAAACCCCTTCGAGGACATGACTCATGAGTCCCAACAGAGGCGTGGCAGCCGGTCCAAGCGCAGCCTGCTCCAGCGCGTTCTGAGCACAAGCAAGCTGGCGACACGGGACTCACCCTACGACCCTTCAGGTCCACATCCAGCGGCTGATGATGAAGAAGCACCCTAGCTATCACGCACTAGGGCTGAATCTGACTTATCAGCCCACGATCGGCTGGTTCTTATTTCGTCTTTCCCCTCAACGGACCATATTCTTGAATTTGCGTTTGGCGCCACGGATGAAGCATGCATATCAGGACAACAAAAATAGACGGACAGATGCCATTCACATGCGAGGCGTTCAACGGGGCGGTTTAATGAGGTCTTTTCTTTTCTTTTTCTTTCTTCTTTTTCTCTCTCAGGGAACGGCTCATTTCTCGGTCGATTTTAATTCTGGCCTTTCTGGGGGTTTTGGCTTTTGTTGTTTATTGTTTTGAGCTCTGCTACCGGGTGGCTACATCACCCGCCACGCCCGGATGGGGCTATGCATACCACCGCCCGACAGCGTTTTGTCTTGGCCTCCCTGCATCACTTGGAGTATCTTAAAAAAAGGGAATCTTAAATCACTCGAGGACGACGGTTTGGGCAGCTCAGATGAGAGATGAAAAGGAAAGACGTGAACATGAAGCACTTGGCAGCGGCGCCACAAACACGAGGGGGATGGCATTCTGGCTGGTTCTCTGTAGAAGGCGAACGCTATGAATCGAACATGATATTGATGGACTGCACTTTCTTGGACTAGTTTGCAGATTTGCCCATGAGCTTAACGTCTTTGTCTACATGGTGGCTAGGCGCATTGCATCTTGACCCAGAGCCAATAGCAGTCAGTCATGGTTGTCAACATGATGCCGCCCAGAGTTTTTGATCACCTCAGACACCATGTCTCTGTTCCCGTATCGGTTTCGCATCACTGATACCTGAAGTAGTGGATAAGGATGAGGGGGTTCGCTAGGTCCACGTCGCACAGAAAGATGTTTATCACTGACTGCCCGAGCGCTCTCGGCGGTCTTCGAAACTCGGCAAAGCGAGTTCCTTTAGGCCGGCCGACAGAGCCCACGACATTAACTTGTACCACCTGCCCCCAAGGACTATCAGACAGAAGCACAGTAGGCGGTGTAGCCTCGCTCTCCAGTGAGAACCACAATAACAAGTAGCCCCTTGTCGGTATCACCCGTTTGGCGAGGGCACACCGTCGCTTGTGTCCGAGACATGAGCGCTCTCGCCTGAGACACTGCGTCGCGGCGTCGTAGACTTGGCTGGCCCATGAGGGAAAGACGCTCGCTGGGTGGTAATCCGGGAGCGCCAGCCGGGCGTCTGGCGGAGCAGACGGGACTGAACAGATCTGCTCGATACATGGTGGAACGGCCATTGAACGCGGAGGGAGCACACACATCCCGTGGCCGCGAACATGATCATGATTCATCTTGAGCAGTCGCATCTTTTCTTCCGCTCTCCCCCTCTCTTCTCTTCTTCCTCTGGCGGTTTTTTTTTTTTCCTGCTTCCCCCTCCCCACCCACCGCCAGTGGCGGCAAGGGCCGTTATGAAATCAGCACACGAGACAGGAAGACACGGTAATATCTCGGAAAGAGTCTTGTCCCAAACATGACGATGCCATTGATATATACTCTTGGGACCGTGACTGGAGGCATGAAATTTTATCACCATGATATTTTATATATAAACTATCCTATCTTTAACTTCTTCGAAGCTGTAATAATATCTGTTGTCCTAATAAGGTTTAAAGTAAATAGGTAGTTATAAATTATAGGCATTTAATTAATGATATCTGTGAAATAATACCAACTCATAAGCTGCCACCTGACTCAAAAAAGTCCTAGTATCAGACTGTGGCTAGATAGCTTTTGGGCCACCAAGGTCAATGCCGTCTATCTAGGTTTCAGGTTTGTTAACAGGATAAATCTGCCATCTTCTAGACTGCATAGTCGCATTGCGTACACACAAGATTTGTTTCTGCAATCAACGATCACAACCTCCTCGATATCATGCGTGCAATTCCGCATGAACATGGGCGCGGCTCTCCCAAGTGAACACACAAATCCAAACCGCACTATCATAATCTAAATAACAAAAACATGCTACTTATAATACAACTTTTTTCTAAAAAAAAAACATATAAAATATATTATAATAAATGAATCTATATTATATAAATATAAATCTGTAAATATATAAATATATAAATCTATAAATCTATAAATCTATAAATCTATAAATCTATAAATCTATAAATCTATAAATCTATAAATCTATAAATCTATAAATCTATAAATCTATAAATCTATAAATCTATAAAATATAATTTACTAATAGGTAAACTATATTAGTAAATAGATTAATTTTATAATATTTACTAACTTCTATTAAGCGTAATATGTACTTAATGCTAAATAGTTAATAAAAGTTAGTGTAGCAATAGCAGTGTGCAACAGCACACTGGTGGGCTAGCACTACAGCTACCATACTGTAGCTAGAGGACGTAGTTGCTTACTCAGCAACCACTACCCTCTATATAAGCCCGAGATAGCTGGCGGGCTACGCCCACTACACCCACTACTCCTAGATAGAGAGAATTTTAACCATAACCCCCAATCGTATTGCAATATGTGACCCAGCCAATACTGATTAGTGGTTGCAAGGGCGACCACAGATTAGCAAGGTTGAAGAGACAGGCCTTTGCTGCTTAACAGTGGCTGTGCTAATGGTACTAACGGTACTGCCCCTTGAAGAGACTTCAGCGGATTCCGTGATGATGCTATAGTGGACTTCAATGATATCGTTACTACCCATCGTAAGGCGAAGAGGGCTCTATATATGCTATGCTATACTCCATCTTTATTAAACGCGCGTCCATCACGCCCTGAGTATTATTGGAAGGCAACCGCGGAATATGGATACTGCATAATATTGCTAACCCCCGCTACTCTTGAAGATAATGCTGAAGATATTACCACTTCGGCACATATTGGTAATTAACCGGCAATAACCCCAGCAATAGCTATACCAACTGAGGTTAATTCCACTAGCCAGCACATCTTTACTACCCCCTGCTAATAAGCTTACCCCTATATACTTACTACCCCTTGTCACTATTTATTTAACCCCTACTTTACCCTAGCATACCCCTATTATTAACTATACAACCCATACATCATGATGGCTAGTAAAGATAACACCCCTATGCCATTAGCATTAATAACTATACCGGCAGGTGCCACTAGTCTTGGCCTGATCAACTTGTGGGATATGATTGAGGAAATATTACTTAAGGAAGCTGCCGCTAAATTAGGTCTTAATGCCGACCTATAGGGAATAGACCCAGATCTAGAGGCCCTGAGTAACTCAAGACAATATGTAATGCACTTGAGTACTTATATGCAATAGCGCTATCAAGCATATATAAGACTTACTGGCTAAGATGTCTATAAGGAGTTTAAGAATAACTTTTAGGGTTGGGAAGAACCAGCATTTAAGGCAGTTTATTGCGATATTCTTTTAGCCCTTAAGAAGATGCTATAATGTAAAGGGATACGCCTATGGGTTAACAATAATATAAAGGCCTTTATAGAACTATTGGAGTTAGAATCCCTACCGAAAGCCCTGGCATCTGCATAACACCAGTATTAATAGATGATTTAGTTAAAGAGATATTGTGATTATATCCCTTTTGATAATAATAGATTATTTAAAGGATATAAACTAGTACTAAGTAACAACTAGAGAACAGGCTTAAGTATTTAGGGACCCATACTGCAACCTACTGCACCGGCTGTACTCGAACCTCAACTACTATCCCATTAGTCACGCGGCATCTATGCCTTTGAGACCTCTGACGGCTACAAGTTATTACCCAAGTGGGAAGAATTCTGAGTATCCTATAAGAAGTATGCAATAATCCCTCTAGTGCCGCTAAATAGCATACCATTGGAGAAAGGGATGTCTGCCAACTTAGCTAAATACTACTTGGATAATAAGAAGTTTACTGGGGCAACAGATGAAGTGCTTAACGATAAGATTCATCTTTTTTATAATATCTGTAAGAATAATCACCTATACCCTACTTACTTCTAAGCAGCATTACCTGCGATATTAAAGGGTGAGGCCAAGGACTTTTATATTCAGTTAATCATAAATAGAGACACCTTTGCTATAGCATATGCTAAACTTAAGTAACGATTTAATACAGATAGCAGATAATAAGTATATTTAACTATATGGAATACTACTACTTTTGCATTAATATAGTAAAGAAATAAGAATAAAACCCCGTTAGAAGTAGTGGAGATTCTAATTAAAAACATAAAGTAATACGCCCGAATACTTGGCTATAAAGGAGTACTTGGAGACAAACCACTATATAACAACCTTATACACGCAATACATAGTATACCTGAGTTCTATTATATTAAGGTGATAGCCCCGGCTACTGCTAATGAAGCATGTAACATGCTCTATCGTTATACTATATTATTAGGACCTTAGCGCCCCTCTTGGTAATATACTATAGGGTAAGGTAATAATGATTGGCTAGATGGCAATTATGATGATGAGGAAGACTAGGGTAATAATGAGTACTTTGACTACCCTAGTAATAACTACTTTTATTACTTTAAGCACCCTGAGAATGACTAGTATTACCTGGACCGCCGGTATAATAATGACTGGCGGCGTAGAGGTAACTACTTATAAGGCTCTGCATATAGGTGATACCCCCCGGGATGAGGCAACTACTGTCCCTAAAGCAACTATCGCCCCTAGGGTAACTTCCAACCACCCCCTAGAGGAAATAACTACTTATATGGAAGGTATAGGAGAGATGACCCCCTAGATAAGAAAAGGTGCTATATTTGCTAGAAGGAGGGGTGTTAGTTATTAAATTACTCCTTCCAAGAATGCTAGAGGGCCAAGGGCATGTATATATATATATATGGTAGCTTGGATGAGGAATTCTACTTGTTTCTTGTTGACTATAAGGGCATTAACTATGAGAGTAATAATTAAGAAAGCACTAGTATGTTTGTTAGTAGTGCCAAAAGCTGTAAAAACTATATGTGGTTAGTAGATTAAGCCTTCCTCTATACTTTTGGTATTAACGATAATGAGGAGGATTAGGACAACCCCGGCCCTGTGACTAGCGGGGATAATGTTAATACTAGCAATATTAAGACTGGCGAAGGAGCCGGTAGTATTAAGGAGGTCTTCATAATAGATAACTACTTGCATCAGCATTTCCAAGAGATTCTCCCAGATACTAGTGCAGCTAACTACTCTACTATTGGGCATAACTAATATATTATGCTGCAGCAACTTATGCCTATCACTCTTGATATGTCTTGCATAGGAGAAGCAACAGTCTGCTTTGGGCTAGGAGAACTACTATAGTTAATAGGGGCAACTATAGTTAATATAGCAGCCAGCAACTTAATATTCTATATAATGAAGACGCCAACCCCCTTCCTCTTATATATACAAGATATAAATACATACTTGCTCTTCATGCGGAATATAACTAATGAAGTTATATAATATAAGCCAAATTGGTAGCATGAGAGGATGTTTCCTATTACTTGGAAGTAGGAATATTCATGGTTTCTTATAGATATCAACAAGGGCAGCAACGCCCCCGTTCTCTTCCTTATGGAGACCGAGTTATGATGATTATATAGACGATTTGGGCACCCATTAGTTAAGAGGCTCTCTCGGCTACTAGCGGGCGCTGGCTATAATATTGATTTCTTAGCACTAGAGGCTATTACCAAGTTCTATCACCATTACTAAATGCACTCTCCCGCGCCCCAGAGATTCAAGTTTAACCTCCATAATAATGTTAACTTCAACTATGAAGTTATCATGGATGTAATATACTTAATAGGGCTCCTTATACTACACATTGTTAACTTAGCTACCTCCTTCCAAGCCGGATAATTCTTAGCTTCTCTCTCTACTAAAGATATATAGGAAGCCCTAAGGAGCTGCTAGATTAATATATATATGGGTCCCTTAGACTATCTTATATTTAATGCAGGGACTAACTTTGCTTCTAGTGAGTTTAAGAGTACTGTATGTATTATGGGGATTATGTATAAATAAATACCTGTGGAAGCATACTGGTTGATTGGCAAAGTAAAGCAATATTATGCTCCTTTGCGTAGGGCTTTTAATATATTATATACTGAGTTGTTAACCATGTTTACTAAAGAAGCTATACTATAGGCAAGCTTTAGTACGGTTAATAATATAGTTAGCCCGGATGGTTTTATGCTAACTCTCCTTATATTTAGAGTATACCTGCATATAATAGAAGACTCAGCCCTTATGCTATCTACTCTAAAGAGAGCTAAGGTAATATAGAAGGTAATGAAGGAGATTAGGAAAATTAATGCTATATGTAAGATTAGTAAAGCATTACGTGTAAGGAACGGCCTAGTTATATCAGAAGTCTTAAGCCTATTACTCTAGAGTGAAGTTTGGGTATGGAGAGAAAAGACTGGGTGGCAAGGCCTATATAAATTGCTCTCTATTGATAATTATGATGTAATAATTAACCTTCCTAATGGACTAGTTGTCTTCCGGTTAACCCTTATATAGCCATACTATTATGATGAAGAAGAACCTCTTGATCTGCTAGACCCTGATAATACCCTAGAGAAGCTAGTATGCTTCAAGCTAGACCCTATACCGGCTATTCCTGACCTGGTAATCCCTTAATGATAAGGATGGCTATAGGGGGCCAAGAGCAGGAAGAAGGCAGTTATTATCACGGATGATAATAATGATAGTACTGCTACTGCTAATAATGTGAAAGATGAGATTACCGCTTACATGTTCCTCACCTTATATAAAGTTGAGAACTATAAGCTTGCTTTAAAGCTCTGCTGGGATAGCATCATTACTACCCCAGGCAACCCCTTTAAAGAGTTAAATAATAAGGAAGTATCCAAGCTGATCGGCCGAAGAGTGTTTTAGTTCGAGTGGTTTGATGAGCGGAAGCATAAAGGAATCTAAATCTTTAAATCTTACATTATTAGGGAGATTAAGGGCAAAACTGAGAAGCCATATGAGAAGTCCCGCCTCATTGTTGCCGGATTTGGTGACCTTATAAAGCATGAGATCCTTACATAGTTACCAACGGTACAACGTGTAAGTTATCGACTTCTCATTGCTCTTACGCCTACATTAATAACTAAGGGACTCCATCTTGAGCTCTGTGATGTTACTTAGGCCTATCCATAGTTAAAATCCACGCTTGAGAGGCCCATTCTGTGCTACCTTCCCCCTGAAATAAGGGGCAAATACCCGGCCGGCACAATTATAAGGGTAGTTAAGCCCTTATATGGCGTTGCAGAAGCTGGTGTGCACTAGTGGGCTACATACTACAAGTACTACATCAAGAAGCTAGGGATGATTGTATCTGTATATAACCTATGCCTCTTGATAGCTGACCATGGCAGTAAGGACATCTTTGGTATTACTGCTATGCAGACTGATGATACTCTCACCCTTTATACCCCAGCTTTTTTAGAGCTTGAAGAATAGAAGATTAAGGAGGAGGAGATCTGCTGCAAGCTAAAGGATAGGCTGACTCTTGAGAAATTACTGGACTTTAACAGCATGAAGATCACAATGTTATATGATAGCGTTATATATCTTAGATAGAAGGGCCAAGGGGCAAAGATATAGCTAGTTGACTGTATGGCTGAGGATTGCGCTTAATAGTATATGGAGCAGCATGCAAGAGGAGTATATTTAGCTTCTATTTGCCACCTGGAAGCAGCATTTGACCTCTCTATTGCGGCTTAAATCCAAGACCCTAAAGAAGAGGACTGCATTAAGTTGAATAAGCGGCTAAAGTGGCAAGCAAATTACCTTAGCTGTGGTCTTGACTATATTCCTCTAGACCTTGCGGCAGCTAAGTTGATGATCTTTGTGGATGGATCTTTTGCTAATAATAAGGACCTTAGTTCTCAGATTGGCTATATAATTACCCTGGTGAATGAAGCGCAAGCTAAGCAACTGTCTATATGGGAGATCACCGGGAATATCCTCCATTGGTTATTAACTAAGTGCAAGAGGGTTACATGTAGCATACTTGCTTCTGAGATCTACGGTATGGTTAATGGCTTTGATATGGGGATTGTGATAGCTGCTACTCTCCGCCAAATTACTATGCGCTTAAACCTGCTAGAGATCCCTCTTATTGTCTATATAGATTCCTACTCTTTATATGAGTGTTTGGTTAAGCTAGGGATGATAAAAGAGAAGCACCTTATGATTAATGTGATGGTATTGAGGCAGTCATACGAGAAGTATAAGATCTATAAGATCTGGTGGATTGCTGGGGACTATAACCCAGTAGATGCCTTTATGAAGAGTACCCCAAATAAGATATTGGAATACTTTATTAATGATAATACCCTCATTATTAAGGTGGAAGGATATATAGACTGTAGCCAGCTGGTAACGATGACCCCTTCCTCTACCTAAATACTATGCAAGGGATCACGATAATTGCTGTAAGAATAGCTATATGCTGACTTGCCCAGTAAAGACTACAACCTACGGCAGTTGACTGACCAACGCAACTTGGTCGGTAAAGCTATGCACACTAACGCCGCCCTACCCCATGGGGGAGGACCACTAATCATTACCACCCTGAGCCCCGGATGGCAGTTAACAAGTACCCTGAGATATAAAAAGGGATCACATAGTACCGGCAACTAGCAAAACTTTATATCCCCATTAATTAGTTACCTGTATCTTACCCTAAGGAGCTATATAGTTGGCCAATCTATGGTTTAAATCTATCTTAAGGGCGAGACCTTATAGCTAAGATTTTTATAGTGGTGCTTATGTACTGAGGGTTTAGGTGATGAGGGTTACCACTATCCCACGGGCACTTAAGTTGCCAGCTATATTGTATTAAGCGTCCCCGGTTGAGATTTCGCGGTCTTAACTCCTGCTTAATGTGTGTTTTACATACTTACTTAGAGTGGCGTCGGATAGTGCACGCTCTGCTATGTATTTGCTGAGAAGTTGGCTCCGATATGCTATTTATTGCTGTTTATTACAATCCCTACCTAACCTAACTACTGCTTCTTCTACCTACCAACTCTTAATATTGGCTTCTGATGGAGAGGGCTTTTACTGATTGAGTTATTATTAAACCCTGTTGCTGATGTCTGCTGCTGGAAGATAGTTGATCTGCACTATACCTAATTTAGCTAATTGTTAATACTTAGTTAGGGGGAGAGGGGGTCCAGAGATCTGGGTCCAGGAGGCTGGATAGTTGTTATCCTAGTTCTAGGGTATCTGGAGAATTGTTGTTCTAGTTCCGGGTAAATCCTTATTTAACCTGTGGCCTGTAGGTGAAGGAATCATGAGTTCTTATTATGCATTTCTTTTACAACCCTTAAGTACTAAAGATGATAAATAAGCGGTATAAATTGTTGGGAGCGGATATTTTGTATGGGAATAGCACTATATTGTGCCGGACTGTATAATTGTATGCTCTTAGCTTCTAGAGGGAGCAGGGATTGCCATGATACGCCAGGTCTTTCCGGGTGCCTGTATTTTATGGGTACTTAGCACAATAGTACACATGATGAACTCGATAAAGGGACTGGTATAGCCAAAAGCAGCAGTGGTATAGGGATTTGGTGATGAATGCGGTAATTTCTTTTGTTTTTCCTTGAAATGGTGAGAGCGTGGGTTCAACCCTATGCCTGGGACTTTTTTTTATGTTTTTGGAGGAGACAGTCGCTGGCAAAAGAAAAGACTGCTAGTGTGGCAATAGCAGTGTGCAACAGCACACTGGTGGGCTAGCACTACAGCTACCATACTGTAGCTAGAGGACGTAGTTGCTTACTCAGCAACCACTACCCTCTATATAAGCCCGAGATAGCTGGCGGGCTACGCCCACTACACCCACTACTCCTAGATAGAGAGAATTTTAACCATAACCCCCAATCGTATTGCAATACGTGACCCAGCCAACACTGATTAGTGGTTGCAAGGGCGACTACAGATTAGCAAGGTTAAAGAGATAGGCCTTCGCTGCTTAATAGTAGCTATACTAATGGTACTGATGGTACCGCCCCTTAAAGAGACTTTAGCGGATTCCATGATAATGTTATAGTGGACTTTAATGATATCGTTACTACCTATCGTGAGGTGAAGAGGGCTCTATATGCACTATACTATACTCTATCTTTATTAAACGTGCATCCATTACGCCCTAAGTATTATTAGAAGGTAACTGCGGAATGTGGATACTGCACAACATTACTAACCCCTGCTACTCTTAAAGACAACGCTGAAGATATCACCACTTCGGCACACATCAGCAATCAACCGGCAACAACCCTGGCAACAGCTATACCAACCGAGGTTAACTCTACTAGCCGGCACATCTTCACTACCCCCTGCTAACAAGCTTACCCCTATACACTCACTACCCCTTGTCACCATTTATTTAACCCCTACTTTACCCTAGCACACTCCTGTTATTAATTATATAACTTATACATTATAATGGCTAATAAAGATAATACCCCTATGCCATCAGCATCAATAACTGCACTGGTGGGTGCCACTAGTCTTAGCCCGATCAACTTATGGGATATAATTAAGGAAACATTACTTAAGGAAGCTGCTGCTAAATTAGGTCTTAATGCCAACCTATGGGGAATAGACCTAGATCTAGAGGCCCTGAGTAACCCAAGACAACATGTAATGCACCTGAGTACCTACATGTAATGGCGCTATTAAGCATATGCAAGACTTACTAGCCAAGATGTTTATAAGGAGTTTAAGAATGACTTTTAGGGTTGGGAAGAACTAGCATTTAAGGCAGTCTATTGTGATATTCTCTTGGCCCTTAAGAAGATGCTATAATGCAAAGGGATATGCCTACGGGTTAATAATAATATAAAGGCCTTTATGGAACTATTGGAGTTAGAATTCCTGCCGAGAGCTCCGGCATCTGCATAATACTAGTATTAATAGATAATTTAG
Source organism: Stenocarpella maydis (assembly GCA_002270565.1). Classification (NCBI taxonomy): domain Eukaryota; kingdom Fungi; phylum Ascomycota; class Sordariomycetes; order Diaporthales; family Diaporthaceae; genus Stenocarpella; species Stenocarpella maydis. The sequence goes on from NQMI01000071.1 coordinate 67,428, forward strand.
TTAAAGAGATATTGTGATTATATCCCTTTTAATAATAATAAATCATTTAAAGGATATAAACCAGTATTAAGTAACAACTGGAGAACAGGCCTAAGTACTTAGGGACCCATACTGCAACCTACTGCACCGGCTGTACCCAAACCTCAACCACCATCCCATTAGCCACGCGGCATCTATGCCTTTAAGACCTCTGACGGCTATGAGTTATTACCCAAGTGGGAAGAATTCCAAATGTCCTATGAGAAGTATGTAACAATTCCTCTAGTACCGCTAAATAGCATACTATTAGAGAAAGGGATGTCTGCCAACTTGGCTAAATACTACTCAGATAATAAGAAGTTTACTAGGGCAACGGATAAAGTGCTTAATAATAAGATTTATCTTTTTTATAATGTCTGCAAGAACAATTACCTATACCCTACCCACTTCTGGGCAGCATTACCTGTAATATTAAAGGGTGAGGCTAAGGACTTTTATATCCAGTTAATTACAGATAGAGATACCTTTGCTATAGCATATGCTAAACTCAAGCAATGATTTAATATAGATGGCAGATAACGAGTGTATTTAACCGTGTGGAAGACTACTACTTTTGCATTAATATAGTAAAGAAATGAGAATAAAACCCTATCAGAAGTAGTGGAGATTCTAATTAAAAATATAAAGCAATATGCCTGAATATTTAGCTATAAAGGAGCACTTGGAGACAAACCACTATGTAATAACCTCATATGCGCAATATGTAGTATACCTGAGTTCTACTATGTTGAGGTGATGGCCCTGGCTACTGCTAATAAAGCATGTGACATGCTCTATTATTGTACTGCATTATTAGGACCTTAGTACCCCTCCCAGCAATATACTATAGGGCAAGGCAATAATAATTAGCTAGATGGCAACTATAATAATGAGGAAGACCAGGGCAACAATGAGTACTTTGACTACCCCAGTGATGACTACTTTTATTACTCTGAGCACCCTGAGAATGACTAGTACTACCTGGATTGTTGGTATAATAATGACTGGTGGTGTAGAGATAACTACTTACAAGGCTCTACACATGGGCAATACCCTCCAGGATAAGGTAACTACTGTCCTTAAAGCAACTATTACCCCTAGGGCAATTTCTAACTACCCTCTAGAGGAGATAACTACTTATATGGAAGGCATAGGAGAGATAACCCCCTAGATAAGAAAAGGTGCTATATTTGCTAGAAGGAGGGGTATTGGTTATCAAATTACTCCTTCTAAGAATGCTAGAGGGCTAAGGGTATGTATATATATATATATGGTAGCTTGGATAAGGAATTCTACTTATTTTTTGTTAACTATGAGGGCATTAATTACGAGAGTAATAATTAAGAAAGCACCAGTATGTTTATTAGTAGTGCTAAAAGCTGTAAAAACTATATATGGTTAGTAGATTAAGCCTTCCTTTATACTTTTAGCATTAATGATAATGAGGAGGAATAGGATGACCCTGGCCCTGTGACTAGCGGGGATAACATTAATACTAGTGATATTAAGACTGGCGAAGGAGCTAGCGGTATTAAGGAGGTCTTCACAATAGATAACTACTTGCGTTAGTATTTCCAAGGGATTCTCCCAGATACTGGTGCAGCTAACTACTCTACTATTGGGCATGATTAATATATTGCGCTGTGGCAACTTGTGCCTATTACTCTTGATATATCTCGCGCAGGAGAAGCAATAGTCTGCTTTGGGCCAGGAGAACTACTATAGTTAATAGGGGCAACTATAGTTAATATAGCAGCTGGCAACTTAATGTTCTATATGATGAAGATGCTAACCCCCTTTCTCTTGTGTATATAAGATATGAATATATACTCGCTCTTTATGCGGAATATGACTAATGAAGTTGTATAATATAAGCTAAATTGGCAGCATGAGAGGATGTTTCTTGTTACTTGGAAGTGGGGATATTTATGGTTCCTTATAGATATTAATAAGGGTAGCAATGCCCCCATTCTCTTCCTTATGGAGACCGAGTTATGATGACTATATAGATGATTTGGGTACCTATTAGTTGAGAGGCTCTCTTGGCTACTAGCAGGCGCTGGCTACGATATTAATTCCTTAGCACTAGAGGCTATTATTAAGTTCTGCCACTATTGCTAAATGCACTCTTTCGCGCTCTAGAGATTTAAGTTTAACCTCCGTGATAATGTTGATTTTAACTATGAAGTTATTGTGGATGTGATGTACTTGATAGGGCTCCCTATACTATATGTTGTTGACTTAGCTACCTTCTTCCAAGCTGGATGATTCTTGGCTTCTCTCTCTACTAAAGATATATGGGAAGCCTTAAGGAGCTGCTGGATTGATATATATATGGGTCCCCTAGACTATCTTGTATTTGATGTGGGGACTAACTTTGCTTCTGGTGAGTTTAAGAGTACTGTATGTATTATGGGGATTATGTGTAAATAAATACCTGCGGAAGTATACTGGTTGATTGGCAAAGTAGAGCGATATTACGCTCCTTTGTGTAGGGCTTTTGATATATTATATGCTGAGTTGTTAACTATGTTTACTAAAGAAGCTATACTATAGGCAAGCTTTAGTGTGGTTAATAATATAGTTGGCCCGGATGGTCTTGTGTTAACTCTTCTTGTATTTGGAGCATACTTGTGTGTGATAGAGGACTCGGCCCCTATGTTATCTACTCTAAAGAGAGCTGAGGTGATATAGAAGGCGATGAAGGAGATTAGGAAAATTAATGCTGCATGTAAGATTGGCAAAGCATTGTGTGTAAGGAATGGCCTAGTTATATTAGAAGTCTTGAGCCTATCACTCTAGAGTGAAGTTCGGGTATGGAGAGAAAAGATTGGGTGGTAAGGCCTATATAAACTGCTCTCTATTGATAATTATGATGTGATAATTGACCTTCCTAATGGACTAGTTGTCTTCCGGTTAACCCTTGTATAGCTGTACTATTGTGATGAAGAAGAACCTCTTGATCTGCTGGACCCTAATAACACCCTAGAGGAGCTAGTATGCTTTGGGCCAGACCCTGTACTGGCTATTCCTGACCTGGTAATTCCTTGATGATGAGGACAGCTATGGGGGGCTAAGAGCAGGAAGAAGGCGGTTGTTATTACGGATAATGATAATGATAGCGCTGTTATTGCTGATGATGTGGAAGATGAGATTACTGTTTATGTGTTCCTTACCCTATGTGAAGTTGAGAATTATGAGCTTGCTCTAAAGCTTTACTGGGACGGCATTATTATTACCCTAGGTGACCCCTTTGAAGAGTTAGATAATAAGGAAGTATTTAAGCTAATCGGCTGAGGAGTATTCTGGTTTGAGCGGTTTGATGAGTGGAAGCATGGAGGAATTTAAATCTTTAAATCTTGTATTGTTAGGGAGATTAAGGGTAAAACTGAGAAGCCATATGAGAAGTTCTGCCTTGTTGTTGTTAGATTTGGTGACCTTATAAAGCATGAGATCCTTACATAATTATTAATGGTATAATGTGCAAGTTATCAACTTCTTATTGCTCTTATGCCTACATTGATGACTAAGGGACTACATCTTGAGCTTCATGATGTTACTTAGGCTTATCTATAGTCAAAATCCACGCTTGAGAGGCCCATTCTGTGCTACCTTCCCCCTGAAATAAGGGGTAAATACCTGGCTGGTATAATTATGAGGGTAATCAAGCCCTTATATAGCATTACAGAAGCTGGTGTGCACTAGTGGGCTATATACTATAAGCATCATATTGAGAAGCTGGGGATGATTGTGTCTGCATATGACCCGTGCCTCTTGATAGCTGACTATGGTAGTAAGGATATCTTTAGTATTACTGTTATATAGACTGATGATACTCTCACCCTCTGTACTCTGGCCTTTTTAGAGCTTGAAGAATAGAAGATTAAGGAGGAGGAGATCTGCTGTAAGCTAAAGGATAGGCTGACTCCTGAGAAATTACTAGACTTTAATGGTATGAAGATTATGATGTTATACGATGGCATCATACATCTCAGATAGAAGGGCCAAGGGGCAAAGATATAGCTAGTTAACTGTATGGCTGAGGACCGTGCTCAATAGTACATGGAGCAGCATGCAAGAGGAGCATATCTAGCTTTTATTTGCCACCTGGAAGTAGCATTTGACCTCTCTATTGCGGCTTAAATCCAAGACCCTAAAGAAGAGGACTGTACTAAGTTGAATAAGCGGCTAAAGTGGCAAGCAGATTACCTTGGCTGTGGTCTTGACTATATTCCTCTAGATCTTATGGTAGCTAAGTTGATGATCTTTGTAGACGGATCTTTTGCTAATAATAAGGACCTCAATTCTCAGATTGGCTATATAATTGCCCTGGTGAATGAAGCGTAAGCTAAGTAACTATCTATATGGGAGATTATTGGGAATATCCTTTATTAGTTGTTAATCAAGTGTAAGAGGGTTACGTGTAGCATACTTGCTTCTGAGATCTATAGTATGGTTAATGGCTTTAATATGGGGATTGTGATAGCTGCTACTTTCCGCTAAATTACTATGCGCTGGAACCTATTAGAGATCCTTCTTATTATCTATATAGATTCCTACTCTTTATATAAGTGTCTGGTTAAGCTAGGGACAATAAAAGAGAAGCGCCTTATGATTAATGTAATGGCGTTAAGGTAGTTATATAAGAAGCATAAGATCTATAAGATCCGGTGGATTACTGGGGACTATAACCTAGCAGATACCTTTATAAAGAGTACCCTAAATAAGGCGTTGGAATGCCTTATTAATAATAATACCCTCATTATTAAGGTGGAAGGATATATAGACCATAGCTAGCTGGTGATAATGACCCCTTCCTCTACCTAAATACCATATGAGGGATCACGATAATTGCTACAAGAACAGCTATATGCTGACTTGCCTAGTAAAGACCACAACTTACGGCAGTTGACTGACCAACGCAACTTGGTCGGCAAAGCCATGCATACCAATGCCGCCCTACCCCATGGGAGAGGACTACTAATTATTACCACCCTGAGCCCCGGATAGCAGTCAACAAGTACCCTGAGACATAAAAAGGGATCATATAGTACTGGCAACTAGTAAAACTTTATATCCCTATTAATTAGTTACCTATATCTTACCCTAAGGAGCTGCATAGTTAGCCAATCTATAGTTTAAATCTATCTTAAGGGCGAGACCTTATAGCCAAGATTTTTATAGTAGTGCCTATGTATTGAGGGTTTAGGTGATGAGGGTTATTACTATCCTATGGGTACTTAAGTTGCTAGCTGTATTGTATTGAGCGTCCTCGGTTAAGATTTCGCGGTCTTAACTCCTGCTTAATGTGTGTTTTATATACTTACTTAAAGCGGCATTGGATAGTGCACGCTCTATTACGTATTTGCTGAGAAGTTGGCTTTAATATGCTATTTATTGCTGTTTATTATGATCCCTATCTAATCTAACTACTGCTTCCTCTACTCCTACTAACTCTTAATATTAGCCTCTAATGGAGAGGGCTTTTACTAATTGAGTTATTATTAAACCCTGTTACTAATATCTGCTGCTAGAAGATAGTTGATCTGTACTATACCTAATTTAGCTAATTATTAACTCTTAGTTAGGGGGAGAGGGGGTTTAGAGATCTGGGTTTAGGAGGCTGGATAGTTATTATTCTAGTTCTAGGGTATTCAGATAATTATTGTTCTAGTTTTGGGTAAATCCTTATTCAACCTGTGGCCTATAGGTAAAGGAATCATGAGTTCTTATTATGTATTTTTTTATAACCCTTAAGTATTAGAGATAATAAATAAGCGGTGTAAATTATTGAGAGCGGATATTTTGTATGGGAATAGTACTATATTGTGTTGGACTATATAATTGTATGCTCTTAGCTTTTAGGGGAAGTAGAGACCGCTATAATATGCTAGGTCTTTCCGAGTGCCTGTATTTTATGGGCACTTAGTATAACGGTATATATAATGAACTTAATAAAGGAACTGGTATAGCTAAAAGTAGCAGTAGTATAGGGACTTAGTGATGAATGCGGTAATTTCTTTTGTTTTTTCTTGAAATAGTGAGAGCATAGGTTTAACCCCATGCCTGGGACTTTTTTTTTATGTGTTTGGAGGAGACAGTCGCTAGCAAAAGAAAAAGACTGCCAGTGTGGCAATAGCAGTGTGCAACAGCACACTGGTGGGCTAGCGCTACAGCCACCATACTATAGCCAGAGGACGTAGTTGCTTACTCAGCAACCACTACCCTCTATATAAGCCCGAGATAGCTGGCGGGCTACGCCCACTACACCCACTACTCCTAGATAGAGAATTTTAACCATAACCCCCAATCGTATTGCAATACGTGACCCAGCCAACANGATATTACGCTCCTTTGTGTAGGGCTTTTGATATATTATATGCTGAGTTGTTAACTATGTTTACTAAAGAAGCTATACTATAGGCAAGCTTTAGTGTGGTTAATAATATAGTTGGCCCGGATGGTCTTGTGTTAACTCTTCTTGTATTTGGAGCATACTTGTGTGTGATAGAGGACTCGGCCCCTATGTTATCTACTCTAAAGAGAGCTGAGGTGATATAGAAGGCGATGAAGGAGATTAGGAAAATTAATGCTGCATGTAAGATTGGCAAAGCATTGTGTGTAAGGAATGGCCTAGTTATATTAGAAGTCTTGAGCCTATCACTCTAGAGTGAAGTTCGGGTATGGAGAGAAAAGATTGGGTGGTAAGGCCTATATAAACTGCTCTCTATTGATAATTATGATGTGATAATTGACCTTCCTAATGGACTAGTTGTCTTCCGGTTAACCCTTGTATAGCTGTACTATTGTGATGAAGAAGAACCTCTTGATCTGCTGGACCCTAATAACACCCTAGAGGAGCTAGTATGCTTTGGGCCAGACCCTGTACTGGCTATTCCTGACCTGGTAATTCCTTGATGATGAGGACAGCTATGGGGGGCTAAGAGCAGGAAGAAGGCGGTTGTTATTACGGATAATGATAATGATAGCGCTGTTATTGCTGATGATGTGGAAGATGAGATTACTGTTTATGTGTTCCTTACCCTATGTGAAGTTGAGAATTATGAGCTTGCTCTAAAGCTTTACTGGGACGGCATTATTATTACCCTAGGTGACCCCTTTGAAGAGTTAGATAATAAGGAAGTATTTAAGCTAATCGGCTGAGGAGTATTCTGGTTTGAGCGGTTTGATGAGTGGAAGCATGGAGGAATTTAAATCTTTAAATCTTGTATTGTTAGGGAGATTAAGGGTAAAACTGAGAAGCCATATGAGAAGTTCTGCCTTGTTGTTGTTAGATTTGGTGACCTTATAAAGCATGAGATCCTTACATAATTATTAATGGTATAATGTGCAAGTTATCAACTTCTTATTGCTCTTATGCCTACATTGATGACTAAGGGACTACATCTTGAGCTTCATGATGTTACTTAGGCTTATCTATAGTCAAAATCCACGCTTGAGAGGCCCATTCTGTGCTACCTTCCCCCTGAAATAAGGGGTAAATACCTGGCTGGTATAATTATGAGGGTAATCAAGCCCTTATATAGCATTACAGAAGCTGGTGTGCACTAGTGGGCTATATACTATAAGCATCATATTGAGAAGCTGGGGATGATTGTGTCTGCATATGACCCGTGCCTCTTGATAGCTGACTATGGTAGTAAGGATATCTTTAGTATTACTGTTATATAGACTGATGATACTCTCACCCTCTGTACTCTGGCCTTTTTAGAGCTTGAAGAATAGAAGATTAAGGAGGAGGAGATCTGCTGTAAGCTAAAGGATAGGCTGACTCCTGAGAAATTACTGGACTTTAATGGCATGAAGATCATGATGTTACATGATGGCATTATATATCTCAGATAGAAGGGCTAAGGGGTAAAGATACAGCTAGTTAACTATATGGCTAAGGACCACGCTTAACAGTACATGGAGCAGCGTGTAAGAGGAGCATATCTAGCTTCTATTTGCTACTTGGAAGTAGCATTTAATCTCTCTATTGCGGCTTAAATCCAAGACCCTAAAGAAGAGAACTGCACCAAGTTGAACAAGCGGCTAAAGTAATAAGCAGATTACCTTAGCTGTGATTTTAACTACATTCCTCTAGACCTTGTAGCAGCCAAGTTAATGATCTTTATAGATAGATCTTTTACCAACAATAAGGACCTTAGTTCTCAAATTAGCTATATAATCACCCTGGTAAATAAAGTGCAAGCTAAGCAACTATCTACATGGGAGATCACCGGGAATATCCTCCATTAATTATTAACTAAGTGCAAGAGGGTTATGTGTAGTATACTTACTTCTGAGATCTATAGTATAGTTAATGGCTTTGATATAGGGATTATAATAGCTATTACTCTCCGCCAAATTACTACACGCTTAAACCTGCTAGAGATCCCTCTTATTGTCTGTATAGATTCCTACTCTTTATATAAGTGTCTGGTTAAGCTAGGGATGATAAAAGAGAAGCGCCTTATAATTAATATAATGGTATTAAGGCAGTTATATGAGAAGCATGAGATCTATAAGATCCGGTAGATTGCTGGGGATTGTAACTTAGTAGATGCCTTTATAAAGAGTACCCCAAATAAGGCGTTGGAATGCCTTATTAATGATAATACCCTCATCATTAAGGTGGAAGGATATGTAGACTGTAGCCAGCTGGCAATAATGACCCCTTCCTCTACCTAAATACTATGTGAGGGATCACAATAATTGCTGTAAGAACAGCTATATGCTGACTTGCCCAGCAAAGACTACAACCTACGGCAGTTGACTGACCAACGCAACTTGGTCGGCAAAGCCATGCACACCAACGCTGCCCTACCCCATGGGGGAGGACCACCAATCATCACCACCCTGAGCCCCGGATGGCAGTTAATAAGTACCCTAAGACATAAAAAGGGATCACATAGTACTAGCAACCAGTAAAACTTCATATTCCCATCAATTAGTTACCTGTATCTTACCCTAAGGAGCTATACAGTTGGCTAATCTATAATTTAAATCCATCTTAAGGGTGAGACCTTATAGCTAAGATTTTTATAGTAGTGCCTATGTATTAAGGGTTTAGGTGATGAGGGTTACCACTATCCCATGGGCACTTAAGTTGCCAGCTGTGTTATATCAAGTATCCCCGGTTGAGATTTCATGGTCTCAACTCTTGCTTAATATATGTTTTACATACTTACCTAGAGCGGCATCAGATAGTGCACGCTTTGCTATGTATTTGCTGAGAAGTTGGCTCTAATATGCCATTCATTACTGTTTACTATAATCCCTACCTGACCTAACTACTGCTTCCTCTACCCCTACCAACTCTTAATATTAGCCTCTGATGGAGAGGGCTTTTACTAATTGAGTTATTGTTAAACCCTGTTGCTGATGTCTGCTGCTAGAAGATAGTTGATCTGCACTATACCCAATTTAGCCAATTGTTAATACTTAGTTAGGGGGAGAGGGGGTCCAGAGATCCGGGTTCAGGAGGCCGGATAGTTGTTATTCTAGTTCCAGGGTATCCAGACAATTGTTGTTCCAGTTCCGGGCAAATCCTTATTCAACCTGTGGCCTGCAGGCAAAGGAATTATGAGTCCTTATTGCGCATTTCTTTTACAACCCTTAAGTACCAGAGATAATAAATAAGCAGTATAAATTATTAGGTTCGGACATTCTATATGGGAATAGCACTATATTATACTGGACCATATAATTATATGCTCTTAGCTTCTAGAGGGAGTAGGGATCGCTATGATATGCTAGGTCTTTCTGGGTGCCTGTATTTTATAGGCACTTAGCACAATAGTATACATAATGAACTCGATAAAGGGACTGGCATAGCTAAAAGCAGTAGTGGTATAGGGATTTGGTGATGAATATAGTAATTTCTTTTGTTTTTCCTTGAAATGGTGAGAGTATAGGTTCAACCCCACACCTGGGACTTTTTTTTATGTTTTTGGAGGAGACAGTTGCTGGCAAAAGAAAAGACTGCCAGTGTGGTAATAGCAGTGTGCAACAGCACTGGTGGCTAGCAAACGCCAGAACTTGCCTAGCTAGAGGGTGTAGTTGCTTACTCAGCAACCAATACCCTCTATATAAGCCCGCCATAGCTGGCGGCTACGCGCACTACACCCACTACTCCTAGACAGAGAGAATTTTAACCATAACCCCCAATTATATTGGCAATGTGACCCAGCCAACAAGTTCTTAATTTACTACAAAAGAAGTATTAGCAACCTGAAAAATGAAATCCACCCCTGCCTTGCCTAACCCTTCTAATCACCTTACAACTAAACTGGAGATCTATAAGCTTGTATTTGAACTTCCTAGGCATACATCCAGTAACTCGCCCACAGCATCCGCACAAGTTTCCTTATATCCTATCTTAGTGGCTGCCTTAGTATACTTGCCCAGCAGAGCTCTAAAGGAGGCATATTTAAAGGCCTTTTCATAAACATATAGATGTATATAAGACACATAATTATTTAAAAATTTAACTACCTCGGAAATCTTTAGCACTTGAAATTATAAAGCTTAAGATTTGGGTTATTTGGAGACATAATTAGCGCAAGCCTATTGATCTTGCGAAAATCCTTAGGCATCAGCACTTAGAAGAAGGGATCATGATGGCGCGATAATGCCCTTAAAGGTATTTAGTTGCAGTTAGCCCCCATCCACCGCATACAACAGTCGCATGGGTTCACATTACAACACCAAAGAAGGCAATAAAGAGAGCCAGGCCCTAATAAAGGTCATTCCCTGAGTATATTAAATATATACTTTTTATAAAATAAAAAAAAAAAAAACTTAATAAAAACATCATTCAAACCTCCTTTAATCAGAATGCTAAGGCGAGACCATAGTACTCACAAGCCTCTAGGCCTTTAGGAAGGAAAAAATAGTTTAAGCAGCTCAGATTTGCATATTAAGGAGAGGGTCCACGGACATAAAGACCCTTACCTCTACCCTTAAGGTTATATATCTTAATATCTATTATATGGCCTTATAAGCATAATTTATAAACCAAGTTTTATAAAAGGATGCATTCAGCTGAAAACAAGTGCAGAACCCTCTTTATAAACAGGAGGAGGGTTTGCATTTTAAAGACCCTAAGGATAGGAGGCCATGGCGCCTTTTCTTCCCTTCTCTTCTTAGCTTGTTGGCTAAGGAGAAAAAGAATATGAAGTATAGTAAGCCTCATCTGATTAAAAGGCCTTAAACAGTGTTGATTTAGATTAATAGTAATAGTTAATATGCTATTAGGGGGGAAGTTAAAGAAAGGAAAAAAAAAAAAAAAAAAACTAAAAAAAAAAGTTGCGAGCGAGGTTGTCTTGTTTGTTGTTTTCGGTATTAAAGCAGCAAAGAAGCTAAAAAAAAAAGGAAGGAAGTTAAGTAATTCACTAGCCCAAGTAATTTACCTATCTTAAGGTTCCCCTTCTAATAAAAGCCCCCTTTCTGCTACACCTCTAACCAATTACTTCTTCCATAACCACCACACCTCAGCTGATCTCTAATCAGCATTAGCACAACTTGTATTATTAGACTCAAAAGCTCTGCAACCATTAATCTCTACTTAAAACTCATTACCTTCCCTCCATTACCTAATTTCTCCTTACCTTAGCACCCTTTTTCCAGTCTAACTAATCAGAAAGATATCTTCTTTAAGCCACAATAATACAGAAAGGTAAGAGAAAGAAGAAAGGATCCCCATTAATCCAGTTTACAGCTATTAACAGTCTAAAAGGCTAAGTCAGCCCCATGAACGATCCTAATGCCCCTATGCCTACTATTAAGTACCCAGACCCTTCTAATTAGGTTGGCCTTAAAGCATGACTTTTAGTATTACCCTTTATTATGAATTTTAATAATATTAACCCTATATAGCAGCTGAGATTTCCCAACCCATGCAATATCTACAATTAAGGAAATTAAGATCGTGAAGCTAGTGCAGACCCAATAAAGACCTGTTTGAAATTAGAATCCTTAATAATAGTTGGCACTCTCTCAAGCTTTTAATATATTAAACCTTTTAATATAACCGTTATTCTTTTAAAACCAAAAATGGGGGCATAATGATTATGCACAGCAGGTGGTAGACATATATTTTAAGGGTATCAATCCCTATTCTTAATTTAAAGACCCCCCTAGGCAGAAGAACCTATTTAGCACTCACTATAGCAACTTCCTTATGACTTTTTATAATGCAGAAGGTCTCCTAACTCAAAAGGCATGCCTATATACTGATCATATTCTAGGGCTTATCAATTAGTAGCTAATTAATTTCAGCAACCTGGTCTTTATAGTACCCATAACCTATAATATTAATAGAGAACCCCCCAGATTATAAAGATACTACTTACTAAAGGACAGCCAGAGGTTCATCATTCAAGTTATATATACCCCAGGCTATTAAGTATTAAGTATCTTCAATAGGGATATCAAATGACTTAGTATAATTAATACTTATCCTAATTAGAGAACTCATAATAGGATGTACCCCCATATAAGGGACTATATTGCATACTTCCTTACCCTTAGGCTACCTAAAGGATTTTCAAAATAGGCATGCACGGCAGTCCAAGTGAAGGTTATGCTGCAGCTAGAATTAATTATCTATAGACTCCTTATAGCCACCTATATTGCTTTTTTCTTCTAAGAAAATTATAGAAAGAATAGCTAGAAGTTCGGAGATTAAATTAAGACCAGGCTGCTCAAATCCGCCCCTTCTAGCTTACCTACTAAGAAAGCCTTAGCTCTTATCTAGGGTTTTACTATCCAATCAGAAATCAATAGATCCAGGCATCTAATTAGGGGCATCCAGAATACTCCAATCATTAGCTATAATAAGTATAAGAGGCTTATAGTAGGAAAGAATATTATATACTCTTAAGCCAACATCTTAGAAATAAATAAGGGGGAGACCAAGTATTATGCTATACCCAATATAGGATTAGAATTAGGATAAAATCTGCTGGGCTTCCTTACAGTAAGATTTAATAAGGCTGATCTTTCAAGGCCTACTAACATCCAGACTTCCAAGTTAAGCAAAACTCCTATTGCCCCTAACAGCTTAAAGAACTAGCTACCTATCCTAATATCTAAGACACCTAGTACAGCCATAAAGAATCTAATCATAATATCTAGGCTTGGACTTCATAAGAACCCATCCAAAACACTTAAGTCTCTACCTCAGGCAAATAGAGTATGAATATATAGAGAAGATAGTCTTAGGATACTAAATAAAGCAAGAACTATTCTATAGATGCCTGATCAAAGTAGGACTAGAATGCCATAGGGTGACCCTATTAAACTTCTCTTGCAATAAATATTAGAGGTAAGCATCAGAAATATATCCCCAAAAGGAAATATAAATATAGGTGGGATAACCCCTAAGCAATCAGGTATCTTAAGGTCTTCATTATTATCTCTGTCCTCTATTCCGGCTATACTGCCATTATATCACCCATCACCCGCTACAATAAGAATCATAATGATTCAGGAGTATAACTGGAATGCAAGTAAGTGGGTAGGGATTAAGGAAGCAAATTACTAGATTCCCATACCAGCAATTAATAACAGCTATCAATCCTAGGCTTATAAAAAGGCGGCTAAGCAAGAGGAGAAGGATTACAAACCAAGCATACTACAGCAAAACGAGAGTAGAAATAAGCAGGCTAAAAATCAAGAGCTACAAAGGGTCCAATAGAGCTAAATTCAGGTAGCTTATCTAATCAGAGGAGGAAAGTAATTTTAATTATTTCGGGCGGACTATTGCTTGTTCTTTATAATAGTCTGGAGAGGGGTGTGTTCCAGGGTCTAGGGAAACCAGCATATTTTAGAATCCAGAGGAAAACCAGCCTTAGCATTCCCCCCCCCCCCCCCTCCAAGACTATAAGAAGGGGCCTTCCTGCATTACTTTTGAGAAATTTCTAGTCCTAGAGAATCAATCTTTTTATACCCTATGAATTTATATCTGTCAGATATATACGTGTATACTGTGAAACTATTTCTTATGCCCTCTTTTTCTGCCTCTCCTTTTTAGCACCCTCTATTCCCCTTATAACTCTCCTATCGCGTCAGGGGCTCCTCTTCTTGCCTTCCACGCTCCTCTTGGGGTGGTTGCTTGATTAGGGCTCTGGCAGAATGTGTGCCTTTTTGTGTGTGTAGAGGTCTTGTCCTCTTGCTCTCCCCTCTGGGCCCGTTTTCACTAGTATCTGCCCTATGAATCGAATATAGGTTTCTTCAGCCAATAAGGTTTCTTCAGCTAATAAGGTTTCTTCAGCCATTATGAAGTTCCTCAGCTTTTAGGCCTGGATTCCCTGTTTTATTTATAAGGTTATTAGCTACTTCAGGGGAGTAAATCTCCATACTTCTAATATCATTTGATTCTAATTAGAGCTACAGCGCCCTCTTACTCTTAATAAAGGATTTTGCTATCATGTAAAGGCCAGATTTACCCTCCTAAGTCACCTACAGTTAACCTAGTAGCGATAGGAGCAGGTATGTACAAGGCTGGTCTAATCTCTATACCGAGCTAACTCCATCACCTCAGCTATATCTTGGACCCCCTCTCAGCATACCCAATTCAGTAGTAAAGTATGGAACCTCTAGCCTAACTATACATTCCTGGAAAAGCTACTAAGGGATTTATATTCTCAGGCCTTAGAAATTCATTCTAATCAGATTTAATAGCATCTAATTAGGGCTCATTTCCTTAGAAGGAATATAAAGGACTAATATTAAAAAGGTTTAATAGATCCCAACCACCTATATCACCTAAAACTCTCTTGCCCTTAGATATAGCACCCAAAGGTTCGGCATACTAATTCCCTAATATAGGTAAACTAGGTATAATAGAGCCCCAATTTAACTAATTAGGCCCCTCTTTAGTTTTTCCTTTCAAGTTGTTATTACAATATCTAATTACCCTATTAAATACTATATTTAAGATATTATCTGATGTTATATAATGTTGGGTCGGGTAATAGTGGTGCTAAATATTGCGTGCTTCTATAGGGAGTTAAAGAGGTTCCTGCCCTACCGACTGCTATCCTTCTGATCGGTAAGCTCAGAGCTTCCACTATTATTAGCACCCCCCGCGGTTAGGATGGCTAGCGTTAGCAGCATAAGGGTATTCCGAATATTTATATTATCCTCTCCTCTAGTTACTTGCAGTCAAGTAGCTCCTGCCTGCTACTATAATAAGACTTTATAGTATTTAATATAACCTTCTATACTAATACCATTCATTTAGATTATACCTAGTTATTCCTATATATATCTTAGCGAATTTCAAATAACACTTAATACCTTTACTTCTTCTGAACACACTTAGTGGAGAGAAACATTTAACACCCTTAAATAACACTTACATCTCGCCTCTTCAGAAAGCAGCTCTAGTACAGAGAAACATTTAACTTTACTATTACCACAAGGGACTAATCAGGACCTATTCACTCCTATATACATCTTAGCGGACCCCAAACAGCACTTACACTTTTGCCTTCTCTTAAGACCCCTGGTAGAGAGAAACATTCAACACCTTCAGACAGCACTTATATTAGGCCCTCTCCTGAGAATATAAAGATAGAGAGAAATATTCACCTCCATTGTCACCACGAGGGACTGATCAGGACCCATATCCTCTATTTACCTAATAAAAGATATTCATTCTACTCCCCCATCCACTAAAGGTTCTCCCTTTAGGGGAAGAGAGCAGGATATAAATAAGATAAGGGGGCTCTCATCAAAAAAAGGTCCACCTTAAGGATACCGATCTCCTTAGGAACCTGCCCCCACCCCATCTAGGACCTCTAATCAGGAGCATTATACTCCTATACCACCCATTTAGGCAGCTTCTCAGCCTATTATACCTTCAATGCCCTTTAGAAACGCTACCCTTTAGGCCTTACTATTTATACTTTAATTAACTCTATAATTTAATAAAACTAATATCATTAAAGTTATTAATTTAGTAAAGACCATTGCCAACTAGTTCCAGTATTCATTAGATCAGGTACTTAGCTTATTCCTCTAGGTTTACGCTACCTCAAGCCTAGTTAATAATATTTATATAATCACCGCAGGAGAGCATGATTGGGTTAGTTAGAAAGGCCAGCTAATAGCCCACTACTAAATCCATAATGCTGCCTCTTATGCTAATCCATCCAAGGTAATTAACACTATCCAGAGGAATTACCCTACCGAAGATCTAGAAGCCTAAAAGCACTAGATTGCAACTTACAACTAAATACTAGATTCTACTAACAACAGTCTGATCTCGCCAACCTAGCCGTTCTATTAAATCTTGCTATCAACCCTAAAGAAGATATTAGCTACTAGAAGTATATCCAATAAGAAGGCTAAAACCTATAACTAGAGAACTTTCAAGATAAAACTCCTTTCTCTAATCAATAAGGAACTAGAGTACTCCCATCAGGACAAGCATAATAACATAAGGGGGGCTGGTCTTACAACTCACCATCCCCCTCCTATTCAGCTTACAAAGACACCTCACCCACAGCCTCAATCTGCCCCAAGGACCACAGAATCATCAATACAAACCCCCTCTTACTCTAATCAGCCAAAATATAAGATTATCCAGAAGAATATCCAGTTCAATAAAGACTCTTTAATAGATAACTTAGCCCATAAGTTTACCCAGATAAAGATCAAGTTTATAACTAAAAATAACCTTATAGAAAGCCTACAGCCTATATTAAATAAACTTAATGTAAATCAAGCATATATTAACAGGGTGCTCAGCTATAATTAAAGCTAGGCTTACTTAGGACTTAATAGCCCTAGTATAATTGCATCCTTAAACTCACTAGAAGCTAATTATAATCAGGAAGATAGTTTTACTAATGGATACTCTAAAGACTATTAGTAGAATGTATCTAAGCTGGCCTATTAACGGAATAATAAGATCAGAAAGTACTATAGATGTAGCACTTCCTCTAATTATAGGGCCTACCAATACTCCAAATTGCTGGAACTCATCAAGCTCAGCCTAGTCTAGTCTCCTAGGTGAGAAAGCAACTCAGTATTCCTCAGCTCTTAAGAAGACATCTACAAAGGCAGGTCTAACCAGCTCAATCCTACAGCCCTAGCTTTCTATAGGGATATAGAACATTATAGCATTAAGAAGTTTACTAAAGGCCGTCTAGAATTTTTACTTTTAAAAAGAAGAATGGACTTACCTTATATTTAAAAATATCAGTCTCTAATTACTAACTACCCCGAACTTAAGAGCAATATATCTCTTAGGGAACTAAAGAAGATTTAGAACCCTAATTTAGGAACTAAAGTAAATTCCCTCTCTATAATATTAATTCCTAAACCCAAACCAGTATTTATTAGCAATAAAACCCAATGCACAGAAACTTTAATACCCTTAATTACTATAAATACTATAAAAAGAAAGAAAATAAATAGAAACAACCCTAATTAGGATATTAATAATATAATATTTAATGCTAGGCTAGATTCAGAACCAATTATTAACTCCAACCTAAGATTACAGATAATTTCTAACAAAAAGGAGGTAATACCAGAAATCCAGTAAGAGACTTTCACCATAGCTAGGGACGGGAAAAGTAAAACAAAGGGTAATCCAATAGGTCCGAGCAAGACTGAAAAATCAACTAAAGCTAAGCTTAAATAAGGACCCCTAATCCCCCAGACCCCTAAAGCCAAGGCCATAGACACCATCCTTACTACCTTAATCAAAATGCTAATTTCGGATATTCTCACGCTTAGTAAGATTAATACTATTCTAATTAGAGAGCTCCTTACTTATAAAGATAATACCTCTCTTAATAAGTAGCCTTTTGAGCCAGTCCCAGATAGGGATATGCCTCAAGCCACAGGTCCAGGACTCAGTATAATCTCTACTTCATCTAAAATTAGATATAAGTAATACTTAAGCTCTAATTAGATATATATCATTAGGTATGAGGTAAATTTAATATCATCTCAAACTACTAATATAGTAAACTATAGTTGCTGCAGATCCGCCTACCTAAACATTAGGATCACTTCAGAGAGCCATAAGATCCTCCCAGCCCTACTAGATATAGGTGCTAAGATAAATCTTCTTCCTTTATCCTATTACCACCAAAATAAGTTATCCTATACTCCACTCCAAGATATAAACTCCACAGTTTATAATAGAGCATCACTAACACTAATTAGAGTAACTAAGGAGTGGGTATACATCAGCCACAATAGGACAAGGGCTATTTTCTTTATTATAGATAATAAAACGCATAACACCACCCATAATATCCTTTTAGGGATGCCTTTCTTTTTAAATATAAACTTAACTTTTAAGCAATTAAGGGGGTTCCTTTTTATATATATTACTCTTAAAAGGTTGCAAGTAATATATAGGCTAGGGAGGAGGAACTAGAAGCCTTTCCAGATAGCTACTGCTAAAGGTATAATAGTTCCCTGAAAATACCTTCCTTAAAGGGTAATAATAGTCCTCCTTCAGCCAGACTCCTCTAATTAGAGGCGGATTACAATTAGAGCCTTAATAAACCCTCTTAAAACCAACCTCAAGTTATCCCAGGATAATAATATCCTTAGGAGCCTTTTAGATAAGGAAGCTAAAACCCTAGTGCTAAAATTTTTCGCCTCCTTTCTCTATATCCATAGGCCTAATATCCTATTATATTACTCTAATCAGCAGTCTTTTATTCAGATAGGTATACCCTAGAGACCTATAACTTAATTCCAGCTGGACTAAGAAAAGGGGGCAACCGCTCCAGCTATTAGAACCCTATATAAAAGGGTAGGGGTAAAAGTCCACCCTATTAACAACTTTCCCTCTAATAGTACTATCCCTAAGGGAACTATAAATTAGAAGCCAAGCCATAAGGCTAGGGTCAGGCATCTAATTAATACTAGTAAAGGAAGCAAATATAACCTATAGATCAGACCCAGATTCTCCTTTATTCCAAGGGGGTTATAATTAATGCTAGAGCGCCTTCAGCATATTATTATAAGAAACTATAACGGGCTCTCTAATCAGGAAAAGTTAATATTTACTTACCTCCTAAAGAATAGGGAAGAAGCTCTTATATAGGATTAGTCTTATATCTCCCAGATTAGCATAGATATCGCCCCTCCTTAGTCCATTAAGACAGTTCCTTACCAAGCATATTAGATAAAAACTATTAAGCTCCCCAGAGCATTAAGGGAGACTGCCATCAAAATATTAAGGGAGCAAAAAGCTAGGAGTATAATTAAATAATCCCATGCCCCCTACTAAAACTAATAGTTCCTTATTAAGAAGAAGGATAGTAGCTATTAATTAATTAATAATATCTCTAAGGCTAATTAGGTTATAATTAGAAATACCTTTATTCCTCCAGCTGCTAATAAGTTTGCTAAGGAGTTTATAATATATCAGGTTCTATCGCTCTTAAACTTTTTCTTAGGGTATAACCAGATTAAGCTAGAAGAGAAAAGCTATAATATTACTACCTTTATAACTCCAATCAGGCTATTTCAATAATATAGGCTGCCTATAAGAGCCACAAACTCAGTAACACAATTCATAAGATGCATAGTTTGCTTATTTTACAACCTAATTCCAATAGTCTACTGCCCATTCCTTAATAATATTACAATAAAAGGGCTAGAGTCCACCTATAATAATCAGGAGCTTAATAACCTTCCTAAGGTACAAAGGTATATTATAGAGCACATTAAGAACCTTAATAATATACTTTTTAATATAAAGCTTGCTAATAGTGCAATTAATACTACTAAATCTAAATAGTACAAAAAGCAGGCTAATATCATAAGTTATATATACAGGACTCTAGGCTGCTCTCCTATAAATAAGAAGATTATTAAGATTAAGGAGTGGGAGACCTATAAAAATATCAGCCAGCTCCAATCATTTCTCAGCCTAATTAACTTTTACTAGATCTAAATGCCCTTTTACAGAATTATATTACATTCTCTCTTCAACCTACTAAAGAAGAATACTCTATTTATCTAAACTAAAAGCTAATAGGAAGCTATAGATACCCTTAAGTTAACAATCACTTTAAAACCCTACCTTATGAATATTAACTATAATAGGGAAGAGATCATCCTTATGGTTAATATAAGCCTAGATGGCTAGGGTGCCTATCTAATGCAGGTAAAAGACAGGGTTCATTATCCAATCCAATACAAGAGTAGCTCATGGACTGCTACCGAAAAGCTCTATAATGCAATAAAACATAAGTATCAGGCTATACTCTATACAATCAGATAGCTTTAGTTCTATATATATAGAGTTTATTTCATCCTAAAGACCAACTTAAATATTCTTATTTAGCAACTAAAAGGGTTAGCATTAGATATCCCTAGGGCCTATATTACTTAATAGCTGGCTATAATTAGGATATACAACTTTATAATCAAGTATATTAAAGGGGTTAATAATTCAGTTGCTAACTTACTCTTAAGAAAACCTCCGGGTCCTTCAGATAAGGTAGACAGATAAATTAAAGGGGATATTAAGGAATAGTATAATGCTTCTCTTAATATTATAATAGCTCCAACACCTTTTAATCAAATGCTATTGCTTAAAGGCAGTTATTAGTAGTTAAAGGAATTAAGGGAGATTGCAGATTACCTCTACCACAGTATTCTACCTAATTACCTTTCTAATTAATAATAGAAGGCTTTTAAGAAGAAAGCTCTTATATTTTCCCTTAGGGAAGGAGTGCTCTAGTAGGAACCTAAGAAAGATCTCCCTAAAGGGAGAGTTATAAACAACCCTAATCTAAGAAAAAAAATCATTAGGAATACTTACACTCCCCTTAGTTATAAAGGGAGGGATGCTACTTACTACTAGATTAAAGTAATATACTACTAGAAAGGAATATATATAAATATAAAAAAGGCAATTATTAGATATCCTAGATATAATAAATAGGATATCAGGATTTATAATAATAGGATAATATCCACCACCCTAGGGCTTCTATTTTTAAAAATTCATATCAATATTCAGTATTTACCCTCTAATTAGGGATATTAATACCTTATGGAAGAATATTGCAACCTTATGGGATAGCCTAAGGTAATAGCTCTTAGGGCTGCCAACTTAAAGAATATTAAGCAATTCTTTATTAATAAGTTCCTACTTAAATAGGGCTTACCTATATTAATAGTTATAAAGAGGGGACCTAAGAACCTTAAAGACTTTACTAAATACCTTAAATACCTTAGGGTGTATTAGATTAGAATATCCATATATAATCCTAGGGTAAATAATATTATAGAATATAGCTACTTTAATATTATATTAGCCTTAGGAAAGATACTGGATAAGGGTGTAATTAAATAGAAAAAGATCCTTCCTTATGCACTCTTTGCTAATTAAATATCCTTAAGGTGGTTATATAAAAGAAGCTTATTCTACCTGCTCCATAAATTTAACCTGGTATTACCCATTGAAATAGAGATCCCTACCTAGCGAGTTCAAGCCTAATTACCCTATATAACCTCCAATCAGGTACTAGAATATTAATTGCGCTTATTGCTAAACCTAAAATAAGATATCCTATATACCCAGGAGTTAGTTACTAAGTAAAGAAGAAAGGTAGCGGCTAGAGATACCCACTGGGGATTCCATAAACCTAAGCCTCTTATAAAAGATAACCTTATGCTGGTTGTAAATAAGCAGAGGAAATCTAATCACTTATTATTCTGGAAGCTAATATATTAATGGTTCAGGCCTTATATTATTAATGCTATTAAGCCTAATAATGTGTATAAGCTGAGGACCCCTGATAGGATCCTTATTAATGGGACCTATCTCCTAATATGCCTAAAGAAATTCATCTATAAGAGGGGAATTTGGGAGCTAGAGGTACCTTTTCTTTAGGAGGACAACCCTCCTAAAAGTTAATAAACCGGGAGGAAGCTATTAGAGGTAGCCAGACATAATATCTTCCCAAACACACTAAATAATACACTCTATCCTACTACCCCTAATCAGGATAATAATAATTAGTACTAAGACTAGTCTCTTCCTAGCCAGATGGTCCCCCAAGCATAGGCATACTCAGATATAGATAGCTTATATAATTTAGACTTATTGGATTTAGCTAATTAGACTTAAAGGATAATACTATATATAAACATTCCGCTTATTAACCCTAATAACCCTAAGCTAAAGGAATATAAATTCTAAGATAAGATATAAAAAAGTTAAGATATAAAAAAGTTAAGATA
>NQMI01000071.1:92622-123656 GCA_002270565.1 Stenocarpella maydis
GCAAGGAGTTACCCTAGACTTCGTGCAAGGAGTTACCCTAGACTTTGTGCAAGGAGTTACCCTAGACTTGCGAGTCAGGCGATTTTCGCTAAGTACGCTCAGTGCGTGCATGACGCAAGATGAGTTTAGTGGCCGTAAGTCGATTATTTTGGCCTGCATTTGCACCTTAATTTAGACCTCTGCATTACCCTTATTTCTTACCCAAAAAGTATATAACTTACTGCATTGGATAGCTTGATTTCTGAAGTTTATATGTACTTAATTTGGGTATTGCTAGGGCTATGGTTGGCTATAAGCTTGGAACCAAAGATGGTGTGTTGGAAGGGCGAATTTTCCGGCATTTGCAAATTTGCACCAGAGCCTACCGCAGCGTGCCCAGGGGTGAGACGACGTCGGAGGGTATATAAGGAGGGCTTACAGAAGCCCAACTTAATTCAATACAAAGTTGTCCAGACCATTGTCAATCGTCCGAATTCGCCTCAGAGCACCATACTGCGACCCTGCCGAAACACACACACGCTGAACTGAATGCTATTCTATAGCACAAATTCATCAGANACGCACGCACTGGGCGTACTTAGCGAAAATCGCCTGACTCGCAAGTCTAGGGTAACTCCTTGCTAGAAAGTCTAGGGTAACTCCTTATAATGAAGTCTAGGGTAACTCCTTATACGGAGTACTAACGCCCTGCTTAGCGGTTCCGTTTAATACCCTTTCTGTTGAAGATATAGGCCTAATAGGCTTATAGCATTTAACCCTTACTCTTAAAATGGAAACGGGAGAGAGAAATATAAGTAAAGAAAAGCCCCCCTTATAAAAAGAAATCTATCTACTGAAGAAATAGTGGCTAGAGGGCCCTATTAACCCTCTTCTAATTTACTAACTCTGCTAGACCTTGTTAAACGGAACCGCTCAGCAGGGCGTTGGTACTCCGTGCAAGGAGTTACCCTAGACTTCGTTGTAAGGAGTTACCCTAGACTTCCTAGCAAGGAGTTACCCTAGACTTGCGAGTCAGGCGATTTTCGCTAAGTACGCCCAGTGCGTGCGTGACGCAAGATGAGTTTGGTGGCCGTGAGTCGATTATTTTGGCCTGCATTTGCACCTTAATTCAGACCTCTGCATTACCCTTATTTCTTACCCAAAAAGTATATGACTTAGTGCATTGGATAGCCTGATTTCTGAAGTTTGTATGTACTTAATTTGGGCATTGCTAGGGCTATGGTTGGCTGGCTGCTTGGAACCAAAGATGGTGTGTTGGAAGGGCGAATTTTCCGGCATTTGCAAATTTGCACCAGAGCCTACCGCAGCGTGCCCAGGGGTGAGACGACGTCGGAGGGTATATAAGGAGGGCTTACAGAAGCCCAACTTAATTCAATACAAAGTTGTCCAGACCATTGTCAATCGTCCGAATTCGCCTCAGAGCACCATACTGCGACCCTGCCGAAACACACACACGCTGAACTGAATGCTATTCTATAGCACAAATTCATCAAAATACTATAAGATCTTATAAGTATTATATACCTTTAATTAATATAGAATATACTATACTAATAAAATTAAGGAAAACTTCTTCCTATAATAATATAATATAATAGAGATATCTAGGTTTTATAAATAAAATAAATTAAAGTACTAGAGTATTACTAACTATCCCTAAAAATAGGGATATATTATACTAGAGTTATAATCTAACTACCTCCTAACCTATTTATAAAACCCAGAAATATAGAAATAGTACATCTAATGTAACTATTAAGTATATATTAAGCAGAAGATTTAAGACTAGTACCTAAGAGAACGCTAGATAGACATACTTTTACCCTTAAATAATAAGAATATAGCACTAAAAAGACCTTATATTAGCAGTAATAGTACTATAAATAGCATATAGACTTATAAAAGGAGCTATTTTAAAGAATTAAAAACGTTCTTATTAAAGATAAAATAGTAAAAAACGCTAAAGGCTATACCTAAATAAGCCTTAGCTAGCTATAAAGAACTAAGAAAGGTCTCTCTATATAATAGAAAGTAGGGAATACAAATACTTTAAGATCTTAGTATAGATTAGGTAATAACCCTTTATAGCACTTATTAATAGTAAGGCGTAAGGAAACTCTATTTTACTAGTAGTAGTATACTATAAAAAAGCAACTAGTATATAATAAGCAGCCTAAATAACATTAAGGAAGATTATATATTAAAGGTTTTGCCCTAAGATTATAATAAAAGGGCCTGTTGTAAAGGTATGAGTTATAAGTAGATATAAAATAATAAATTAAAGGAGGGATTCTTATATAAAAGGAAGGGAAGAAGGAGTAAATAGAGGGAGGAGGGGGGAAGGGTAATTTAGTTATACCTATCTCTTTAGGAATGTAGCACTTATATGCTACTATTTTACTACTTAGCTGCTATATATATACCTATTCACTCTGCTTATATTTACAACCCTTATAATAATATTAATAATATCAATAGTAACTTTAATAATAAGACTAGAAATGCAGTCTTTAGTAATAATAATCTTATTAAAATTTAAGGCTAAAAGAAAAATAAATAAATTAATATAATAATTATTAACTTAATATAAAAGATTTATATGTAATATTTCTTTTTATAATTAGCTAATTTAGCTAAGTTTTACTAGGTATAATATAGAGATTATAAAAAGAGAAAGATTATAAATATTAAGGAAGGGATGACTATAGTACTTATAGCTTATTACCTACTGCAGATAGGTTCCTTAGAACCTCCAACTTAGCTGCTAACCACGACGAATACACAACTATTTACTACCAACCGCATACATACGCAAAACCCTACCAACACATAGAGCTGACACTGTGCCGGTGTCAGACAAGGAGCTATTCAAATATTTCACACAGCGTCAGCGCTACAATATACCTAAGTAGCCGAGCCCACACGTCCACTTCGAATCCGTCAAGGCTGAACCCGCCACCCAGTTCCTCAACCCTTCAACATGGACAGCAGCAACCTGTTCAGGTCTGAACGGCTCACGTATAGAGCCATTGAAGACAATGGTCAGGACCTGGAGTTCCTACATTCAATCTCGCTCGACACGGACGGCTTCGCCAACTCCAACAGTTCGGCGCTGGTGCCACAGAACAGGGAGGCCACCAAGAGGTGGAAACAATACCTGGACGGGTGCATCATCGCCGTCATCGTCTGCCTCCCACCCGGCGGCCCGGGCCCAGCACCGGCCGGCCCGGGGACCCCGATGGGGCTCGTCAGCCTCATGGGCCCGGGCCCAGCACGGGCCGGCCCGGGGGCCCCGATCGGGCTTGTCAGCCTCAGCGGCTCGTCGGGCATGCGCACGGCCCAGCACCGCAGCGCCAACATCAGCATCGACATCCTGCCGCCGCACCAGCGCAGGGGCTACGGCAGCGAGGCGGTCCGGTGGGTGACCGGGTGGGGGTTCCAGGCGTACGGCCTGCACCGGATCGGCATCGAGAGCTTCTCACACAACGAGGGGGCGGGCCGGCTGTACGAGAGGCTCGGGTTCGTGCCCGAGCAGCGGAGGCGCGAGGCGCTCTGGTTCCGGGGCGGGTGGAGTGACGTGCTCGGGTTCGCGATGCTGGAGGACGAGTGGCGGGAGAGGGAGAGGCGCAGGCAGGAGAGGCCTGGCCAGGCCGGGGGGGACAGCGCCTGAGTCTCTTGCCGGACCAAGGTTTGAATACGTACCCGCTTGTTGGCAGATGTATGCATTTCTGAAACGGAGGATATATACACAGGAAGAGACCGTACAGATATATACAAGAAGACCACATATAGACGTCTCAGGAATCCCAATTCTGTTGGCCGGCTGACTGTCTTTTTTTATTTGACGTCTCGGCCTCGTCGTGCCACTGCATGACAAGACACAAACCGAAGCGCTACACGCCTCCGCCTCACCGCTCGCTCCGGAGCAGGACGCTCAGCCGGTGAACAGCTCGACGGCGTCGAAGATGAAGCTGGGGCTCAGGAAGGCGTCCCCGCTGCTCCCTGAGATGGCCGATATGGTGATGGTGTTGCTCCCGCTGACGAGCGTGCCGGCAGGAATAGACACATCATAGACCTCGCCGAAGCCCCTGTAAGCGCCACGAGTGACACCCCTCGAGTCGATCTTGGTGGGAGCAGCAGGGGCAGCGCCGGTGAAGCTGTTGACCTTGGCCTGGGGCCTGGCGCCGGCGAAGGAGAGAGTGGTGGCGATGCGCAGGGTGGCGGACCCGCTGGGCGCGCTGGAGAGGGAGAACTTGATGGTAACGGGGTCGTTGACGGCCTTGAAGAGGGCCATGGGGAAATCCGTAAGCGGCGAGGAGCCGACGGTGTAGGTCAGAGGGCCCCAGGAGGACATGCGCGAGTCCGAAGGGTGCATGCGCTGGAACTTGTCTGCGTTGCGGAAACCCGTGGGCTGGCCGTCGTACTCGCCGATCCTGAAGAGCGTGCTGTGGCTCGCGAGGGTGCTCTTTATGTTGGACGCTGTGCTCTTGCCCGCGCTGACCGTCACCGACTGGGACGCGACCTTGAACTCGGTCTGGTACAGGACCATGGTGTACGTGCCGGGCTTCATGGGAGGCGAGGTGAAGGATCCGCTCGAGCTGGCCGTGGCCCAGTACTGCGCGGCCGAGTTGTACCAGTGCACGACGGGGGTGAAGGACGAGCCGACGCCCGAGGCGGTACCGGTGACGGTCCCACGGCCAGAGGCCGGCACGTAGCCCTGGATGCTGAGCTCGCCAAAGAAGGAGGTGTCGATGCTCTTGAGCGCCGGGATGCCGTCTCGTGAGAAGGTCATGACGTACGGGCCATGAAGCCCTGTGCGGAAGGCCTCGGTCTGAACGTGGCCAGAGTTCATGTAGTTGTAGAGATTTGTCGAGTCGCCGGCGTTGTTTGTGTCGATATCCCTGAAGAACGGACCTCCGGAGCTGGACTCGTGCTGAGGAGTCAGGATGCAGGCGTGGATGGTGGCGCTGTTGACACAGTGTACGTTTTCGTCGATGAAGCGGGTGGACGAGTAGAACTTTGAGCGCGTCTGGCCGTTCACGAGGAAGCTTGTTCCGCCCACAGCTGTCAGCCCGCCCGGGGTTGTCTATTGTGGCCCTTTGTCAAGAAAGACTTACACATCAGAGCCCTCAATGGCACTGCCGCCGGCCGTGTCGGACACGTCGCCATAGGGATACTCGTCGGGCAGGACGGATGGCAGCAGGCGCGCGATGAAGCGGAGCTCTCCGATCTCTGGCTCGGCGGTGATATGCGTTGCCATGTAGATGTTGCTCTCGCCCTGTCTCACGACCATGTACTGAGTAAGGGTCGGGGTGACACAGGTGACCTTGATGTAGCTCGTCCCGGAGGCCGCGACCTGGCTGACGGACACAGTCGCGGTCCCCAGGCCGGAGCTGATGTGCGACCCCTTCCCCGAGTACTGCAGCTGTGTGCCCCGGTATAGGATCGAGTTGATGTCGCAGCTCTTGGAAGAGACCTGGAACACGAGAGCGTTGGATGACCCGGCATCGATTACATAATTGTCCCCTGATTTCGTGAATCCGAACGCAGCAAGCACCGAAGTGAAGCCGCAGGCGGCCAGAAGCAGAAAACGAAGCAGCATCTTGAGGACCATATTGACAATACCGAAGCCTTGCAGCACGAGACCTGGCGATATCGGTTGCACGACACGGACTACACGGGCAGGGAGCGTGCAAGCGTACTGGCTTTACAACAACATCACGGACGAATTGCTCGGGAGGTGGACCCTTTACTATGTAGCATTGGCCTGTGTTCGGCCACTTTAACCATCTGCAGCCTGAAAGAGTCGTTGGCGCGTTGCCATTCTGGTGCAATTGGCGGAATAAAAGGATCCCAGGGGCCTCCTTTGCGCTGCCAAGGCTAATATTTGATCTTTGGGTCCGTATTAGTCCAGATTCGGTACCACGGCCGAACCCTCGCTTGGTTCAGCGCGAGATGAAGGACATATACTGTACATCTTGTCTATGAAACGAAACACGGCTGGGGCCCACAGGAATGGCAACTTGCATACCCCACAAATCCCAAGCAACCTCGCTTCGCCGTCTTACTACACTATGTAGTTAGTGTAAGCCAAGCCGGCCCGGCACACAGTGGCCATGGGATTAGACAGCGTCGCATCGCGCATTCCTAATGCCGGCCAGACAGCTCCGTTGACAGAAATGGCCGAGAGGCGAGCCATCGTGTCTGACAGGTTTGGCACTGAAGGTCGCTTGCACAGGCGGTCGCCCCTAGATAACCCGCAGGCTGCTGACAGGGACGCGCAGTCTTGTCTGGGGGGGGGGTGTTGAGTCGGGAGAGCTAGCACCGAAGGCATTGAGATGTAACTCTGCTACAAGCCTGCCAGCAAATCTCAAAAGAGCCGACAACATGGTCAGTTTTACTACTCGTCTATGGCAATATGGATCGCGGTACAATTGTATGTGTTGTGTCCACACGGAGGAATCTCGTTCCGAATATCCGGCCCCGTCACTGAGTTTCCCTTCATGAACAATTGTACTGGCCCGACTCTGCCGTTGAACGGCACTTCGAAGAATGTCAAATGTCCATGCTGGTGGTGTGTGACATATTCTTGTGATACACCCCCGATGCTGACGTGGAGTGCGGTCGGTTCTCTGGTGACTGCCAGCACAGACACGACGTCCCTGGCTCCTTGACTTGCTGACTGACCGCCACCCTGGCCCCATGCGGTGTCTAAGGTCAGGGAGAGGGAGGGTCTACTGTCAGCATAGGAAATGACGCAGAACCTGGCAGGCTGGATGGAAAGCGCATCTCACCTCCGTCGTGGCCGCAAGCAGCAGGTGTAGTTCGATACCACGCGATGGCACAATCTTCTCGCGGCATGCCGACATGTGTGCTCCCAGCTTTGTAAGCGGCTATAAGGTGGGGAAGAATGGTCCTGAACGCGCCATGTGGGCACAGGTCATGAACATAGTGCTCGGCGCCAGGCACAATTTGCCCCGGGCGGACGGGGTCGTAGATGTAGCTAGATTCACTGGTGCTTGTTAATCACCTGCTGCGGGTCCCTAACTCGTACATTCCGTGACATTCCCAGGAACAAAGATCAGACGACTGTAGCAGGGTAAGAATGGTACTCACCCGTAGTCGTTCCCTATCCGTGCGTATCATGGCCATTCAGCCTCGCTGCCTTCATCTTTGCTGCGTCTAGGAGGCACTTACACGTGATAATCTGGACAAATTCCGGCCCGAGTTCGAGCATGTGCACCCACCGGTCATACCAGAGCCTCTCGCCTGAGGAGAGCCAATTCTTTTCCCATTGTGGCAATCCTGGACATTCGTGAGTCTCGACAAGACATGCGAGTGTGTAAAAAAACATACTTGTGTAAAACCACGGGGAAACTCCTGCCATGAAAGACTTGCCACGGAGTTGCCTCTGGTATTGGACATCCTCGTCGGTCGTCATATGGTGCTGGTCAGCCCTTGGCCAAGCACCCCACGAGACTGAGAGCCCGATGCGAGCACACCGTCAGCGTCCGATAGACAGGGGATTTTCAGATAGCATCCTCCCGCGGGCTGCGACTCACAGGCGCCATCGATCAGACTCAGCCTCTCCCCAACGCCGTGCGGCCCAAGAGAGCTCCAGTCAGGCACGAAGTATATACCGCCTGTGGCTTGCCTCACAGCCGGCCAGTTCTCTGCCCATTGCGGGCCTTCAAAGGTCGAGACGAACGGAAGCCCATTGACCCTGCACTGGGCGGGCGAGTCCTTGAACTCGTTGATGCACCCGACGACCTGTTCGACCGACCACTCCCCGGCGGCCATGTCAAAGGACAGGAACAGCACGAATCTGCCCCCGAGCAGGGACGACGCCGCCGAGTATGCTTGACGCAGCTGCGGCATCGTGTAGTGGTCGTTGGGCCCTATGTTGAGCGCAAAGCCGTCGATTCCCGCCGCGTGGGCCGCGAGTATCTCCTGATTCCAGTCCTCGTACGTGTGGCCATCGGTGAGTCCGAACTGGGGTGTTCCCTCTGTCAGGAATTGCCAACTGATTTGCGCCGCCTCGGGCATGGTGGCAAGAAGCTTACCACGTAGTGAGCGAATACTTTTCGCTCTTCAATATGAACTAGTCAGCACGTACATCCAGCATCATCGAGCTTCATATCACTTTCTGGCGACTTCAAGCATGTGGGTGAGAGCAAGACACCGCGGGTAATCAGACCTGTCACCAATGCACTTGCCAAGTGAGGCTGTCCCAGGTGTACATATCGAGAGTAGCTATGCCGCAAGCACTTCAGGTTGAACACAATTGCGGCCGTGGCAACCCGTGTACAGGAGCAGAGCAACAGCTCGATATGGAAGGGAAGTTGGGGGCAGTGGCGCCCATGTGACCGCCGGCGGTAGTTTGTCCCTCGCATAAAACAAAGATGTGGAGGAGAGGAAAGGAGGATGCTGACCATGGACCTGACGGGCGGGGTTATAAGGCTGCCTGTTGTCTTCTTCGTCGTCGCCAAGATGCCTTTGAATGCATCCGGTCAGAAAAGACAACATGCTGCCAACGGGCCAGGATCAGTGCGTATGTAAATGTCGGCCGATTGCAATTGCTTCTGGGCGCTCTTCCTTCGAAACTCGCAGTCTGGAAGTTGCGAGAGACGCCGCGACAAGTATAAATTGATGGGCGGTGAGATGGCCAGCTATGAGACAACTACGTCAACGTGGAATTATGATGAGAAGAGACAGACCGTTGAGTTTGCATACCTCTCAAGTAAGTATGGGGCAGAACCCTCCAATCCAGCCAATCAGCACCTGAGCGCGTTGGGGCTGTGCATGAGAGCCAAGTGAATTGGATCAGTGAGAAAGACATGAAGGAACCAGGTGTGCTGTCAAAGCTTCTGAGAACAGGGCGTTTCAGTGAGAACCAACAAAAGACGATGCATGTGTATTCATCAGCCTCATTCTCTCCATGCCTGTTTGCTGCTGGTGACAGGCGCCGCCCTGTAAACCACAACCTTAAAACTCCTTGCAGAAATACCAACCCAATCGGATAACAGCCGTGGCTCGCGATCGATTTTGATTTGCCTTCTTTCCGCGTATCCGTCACCCTTCTCTGAATATGCGTAAATCAGCAAGACAGCAACGAAAAATACAACTACTCCTAGTATGGATTGCATGTGAACCTCCGCCCTCTTTCCACCTTGACTACCAGAAACTGCACCAGCCGATGTAATGCTGGCAGAGATTCTCCAGCTTCGTTGCCTCGACAATAAGTTTGTCGACTTGCGTGAGCACGTCCAGCTCTTCGCCGTGTTTGAAGTCCCTGCCGGTCAGTTTCTGCGACACACGGTCCAGCACCTCGACCGCCCGTGCATTCTGTATCTCGGTCGGGTCTTGATTCTGCTGACCGTTGACCCCGTTGGCCCCATTCATGCCCAGGCTGCCCACGACAGGGGCGGCAGAGGAGTTGGTGCGCGCGCGCGCTCTAGGAGGCCCACCCGCCAGCGCGTTGTCGTTGGTCATGCTGACCGCTGCTTGAGCAGCGCGGAGCGCGGCCGGGTCTGCATCAAGGATGGACGCGCGCCGACCGCGCGGTGCCTGAGCCCCGACGAGGGCTTGCTCCCTCTCGGAAGCAAAGTTGGGTCCAGTTGGGCTGGCGGCGCTGGTCAACCGCCAAGTAAGGAGTGGATCATGAATAAACTGCATGGCCAGTTAGTGAATAGTTCGAATGTAACTCGGGTAAAGACAGCAACTTACCGCTTCCAAGACGGCCATTACACTCTCCTTGTTGTCCCTGAGGACCCTCATCACGTGCTCGCACGTAATACGGAAGCTCCCCTCAATATTGGAGACCTCCATCGCATACGTGAGCATACGGGTAAGACGGAAGGGGACCCGCTCAGGGTATTTCTCCCGCTTCATGGCTACTTCAAAGCAGTCGCCGAAATCAATGTGGATGATCTTGCCGGTGATCCGGTCCAACATGAGGTTGGAAGGGTGACGATCGCCCAGACCCAAGATGTAGCCGACCATGCTCATCACACCAAGACTGCGGGTGTAGTTGGTGCGCCGCTCCAGCCAGGCCTCCGAACTCTTGCTCTTCAGCCACAACACGCGATACAAGTCCTGGCCCGTGGTGTTGTCGAGAGCATAGCCGAAGACCTCGACCTTTTGCATCAGGGTCAAGTTGTCATAATCAGGGGCCATCTGCAACATGATGCGATGCTCAATATTAAGGAGAATCTTTCGGCTCTCTCGGTACTCTCTTATAAGCATGTGCACCGTGTCACTATTCGGAACCCAGCCCAACAAGCCAGAACTATGGCTCAGCGGGATCGCCGGGTATCTCTGAATATTCAAGTGACGCTTATAGCACTCCAAGTCGTTTGCCAGCAGCGTAT
The DNA here is from genome assembly GCA_002270565.1 of Stenocarpella maydis. NCBI lineage: Eukaryota > Fungi > Ascomycota > Sordariomycetes > Diaporthales > Diaporthaceae > Stenocarpella > Stenocarpella maydis. The sequence continues at coordinate 102,993 of NQMI01000071.1, forward strand.
TGCAGAGACCAAAGAGTTGCATGACACGTTCGTCTTGCCTTATATCCTCGTGGCCCTTGAGAAGGAAGAGGTAAGACTGGCCATCGCTACCGTTGATGTTCAACTTCCGCGGACGTTGCTTGCTGCTAATAACGTTGAACGTCGTGTCGAAAGAGGCGATGCGCACAACAGGCTGGCCACTTTTGTAGGTGCCTGGCACAGCAAGATCGAGATCCTTGGCCTCCATCAACTTTGGCGAGCAGTACGTCAGCTCGAGGGATGACATTTGCGGCAGCTGCCGATAGATGCGCCGATAAACTTGGTAGTAAAGGTCCCAGGCTTGGTTCAGGTCATTCACATCGTGGCTGACCTCGTACTGCCTGCACCATTCCCTGGCTTCCGTAAGATCCCTGCCGAAGGTCTGGACAAAGGAGATCTCCCTGAGCGTTTCTGGGCCACGGTCGAGCAATTGATGAAGGGGCTCGAGCGCGGCAAACATGCCCTCGATATTATGCACAACAAAATACAAGCGACTTGCCTCCTCGAGGCCTTCATGCCACAGCTCGTGCCACAACACGGCGACCCGGATGAGTTCGTGGCTAACCGTGTCAGCCTGCTCAACGAGCTTGGAGCTGTGCTGTCGCATGCTGTCCATGATCTGTGCAGCAGAGCGCGAGCGACGACTGCCTTGCCAGGACTTCATCGCTACTGTGAGAGGGTATACCAAGGCTTGGGGGTGCGCCCTGCCAACATCGGCCAAGAGATGGTGAACGGACTGTTGGACTCGCTTGTTCGGCTGGTTGATACGCGCAATCAGTTGTGGTATCACTTCAAGCCACGTATCAACACTGACGTGTGTAAATCCTTCAGTGACTGCAGAGGTAACCTCAGAGTAACCGCCGTGGGTGAGCCAAAGAGTCAACAGCCGCAGAGTATCTTGCAGTGAGCTTCCCTGGGACAAAGAGATTGACTCGAAGAAGCCGTGGACAGCCGGGACAACATGGTTGGCTACGACGGCATGGTCGACCCTCGATGGAACACCCTCGCCGTTGGATGCAAGTGCCTGGACAACCTCAAAGTTTGCCAAAGCCCAGGCATGCCATGCCTTGTACCATCTTGGATTGTACTTTGTGGCCTGTGAGTAGCATGTCAAGATCTCCCTCACGTGCGTGTGTTGCCAATTATCGGTGTCCAAAGCAATCATCCACTCTCCCTGACGGAGGTAGCACTTCGCGAGGAGCACCGCCTCGTCAACCGTGGCCCTCTGCTGCGAAAGATACGCGTCATGGGATCCATGGCTGTCTGGGTAACCAAGACCATGCGACAGGTGGAAGTTATCGCCGTTGGCTTGGTGCGACTGCATAGGTCCGGCTCTGATGAGCTCGAAAGCTTTCGCTGACTCTGCGGTGAACAGCCGGAGGCATCTGAGCGCTTTCTCTGAGATGTCTGTGTCTTTGTGTGTGGCCTGCTGGCCAAGCTCCCACTGGTACTTGAGCACGGCGTAGACTACCTGGTTAGGTATGTTGGGGCGCACATTGCGGTCGTTCCAGAAGGGAATCATGGTCTCCAAAGGCGCATCGCTGCCAATGAGCTGTTTTAAGGACTTCTCGGCAAGGCTCATTCGTCCCGATTTACGGCAAAGGTTGGCGAATTTGATCCACATGTGCATGTTCTCGGTCGGCGTGATGACGAGTGCTCGCAGACGTAACATCCTCTGCCAGACATCAACATTGCGTTGACAGCCCTTGAGGCGCTGTTCCCACGTCCGGCGCATTGTCGCCTGCTTCTTTGCATCAGTCTGCTTGTAGACGATGATCTCCTCCAGCTCTGCCAGCATCTGCACGCGGACAATGACTTGGTAGGCCCGGTTGTAAGACTCGCTGACTAGCGCGCTGAGTTCAGTGTCGAGCCCTTCTCGAGCAGCCTCGATGTTCTGTGCGGCCTCCCTGAACTGGTTACGATGAAGCGCAAGAATCGCACCGAAGAAGGCTCGGTCTGGCGAAAACCGTTTAAGAGACTGCAAGTAGTTGTCCATGGAATCCCACTTCCCGAGACCCCAGGCAGCAGTGGTAGCCAAGGGAGCGATGAGTCGCTGGACTTCGGGTGACGAATTGGCCCATGTAGTCCCTGTCAACTGACCCAGAGCATCCCATTCGCCCAAGGCGTGCAGACAGCGCATTTTGCCCATAACAATTTCCACTGGCACTGCTTGGTCGTCAGGAATCTCAGTCTCGCGCTTGTTGTAAAAGGCGAGAGCTTCCTCCCATCTCTCCAGCTTCTCGAACCACGTCTCACGGAGCTGAATGCCATCTTTATAAAGCTGGGCTTTGCGGAGGATACCAATAGCCGCATCGGATTGCTGAAGCTGGTTATTGATGACAATCAGCGCCTCGACTGCGCCACTACTCTGGTCCTGAAGGAATTCCAGTTCCTTGTAGTGCAGGGCCTTTGCGTAGGCGTGGCAACGAGCTGCCTCCCTGCCGAGAACGCGGATGTCAATTGGCAGGGCCTTGTCATCATGTTCCATGAACTCCGCCAGGTGCAGGAGCAAGTTGAGCAAATCTGGAGTCACGTTTTCCGACTTTATCGCATTCTCAAGGTTGAGAATAAGCTCTTCCTGGAACTGCTCATAAAGTTCACTCCAACAGCTTACGAATGCTGAATTGAAGAGTTCTCGCGCAAGCGGCAGATAGACACTTGCCAACGAGGCGCAGGCTCTCAGCGCATGATTTGGTGACTCTGTCAACAGCGTCGTGCTGAACCGACGTAACCATTCCTGCCAGTCCTCCTTAGTTGACTTGCCCCTAGTGTCCCAGGCAGATTTCAGGTGTATGGCGTTCATCTCCAACTTCTTGGTTCCAAGATCTGCGAAAGGTGTCTCATCAACCTGGTCAACGAAACGAGTTTCCGAACTCAAGTCTTGGGGCAGAACGCCTCCCTCCTTGAGGCGGTTGACAAGCAGGTCATAATTAGAGTGCTGTATGCCGTTATCCCGGAGGATTTTCCCAACAGTGTGAGAGAAGTGAAGGTAGTCACGACCCAATTGCTGGATGAGAGCACAAAGAGTATCCATGGCCGCCATCCGGAGGGTCACATCATTCGTTTGCAAGACTCTGGTGAGAGGATGGATAATTTTTGCAGCAAAGTCGTTAAGATTGACCTGTCGAGAAATCTTGCCGATTGTTTCAATCGCAGAGCGGCGCAAGACCGTTGGATTACTGGGCTTTTCGAACGTCCGGACGATGACCGGGATGATGAGATGCATGTACTCTTCTGCGCTCGAGCCGAAGACGAGAAATGCATGAAGAACCTTCTCGGAGGCTGTGCGCTTAGGAACCGTCTCGTGTTCGAGAACGTGGAGCATCATCGGCAAGAGACCGGCCAGATAGACCTTGAATTCGCCCTCAAGAGATCGGGAAATGGCTTCCACGAGCGATAGAATTGTTGACTGCAAAGTTGGCGGCTGGTCCGGGAAGAATTCCTGGAGGAGCTCGACAATCTCAGGAAGGAAGTTGCGAATATGTTGACGCACGATGCTGACCAACATTGCGAGCTGGTTGAAATACGATTCACGCCGCGGACCATTAGTGCTGCGGATGACCATCAGGAAGGCAGGAATAATGCGATCCAGGAAAGACACGCATTCCAGACCAAGAGTGCGGAAGATATTCATGATCGCATCGATGACCTGAGCATGGTAGGATACCAGGGAATGATCCTTTAGGATGTTTAGAAGTGCGTTAATGACAACAGTGGGATAGTACTCCTTGTTGGACGGTGTCAGGCCAGTCATCATCAGCGAGACGTCAGTCATTGCCGTGGACTCGACACGTCTTGATATCTCGGGGGTGCGCTCCTCCACTTGTTGATACCGGTAAGGATCAAGGGCGCCCAGGATGCCCAGAAGTTTGATTGTCTCCTGTCGAAGCGGCCCATGCTGGGGCTCGCTGCGAATGATGTTCTGTAGCAACTCGAGAAGCTGGGGGTAGTCCAGGTATGGTTCAATGACATAGCCAGAGTTGCTAGCCAACTGGCCAAGCGTGTGGAGAGCAGCCTCGCGCTTCTGAGTAGAGCTTTGGTCCTGCAGCGCCTCAATGATCATGGGCATGAGCTCGTCCTTGTAAGGAAGCATACTTTCCCCGCCAACCGCGCATAGCTCGCCCAGCGCCTTGAGGATGGTGGCCGCGACCGAAGGCGATTTGTCGCTAGCTTTGGGAAGGAGAACCTTAACCATAGAGTCGACATAGGGGTTGAGAATCTCCTGTGCATTCTGAACCAACAGAGAAAGTAGCTTCGCGCTTTCTTCCTTGTTCCTTGCCACGTTGGAAAATTCAAGCTCGGTAAGCATCTGGATCAGAGTCTTGCGTAACGAGGGAGCCACGTAAGCCGGGTTGTATCTTGCAAGTCTGCCGATGATCGAGATTGCCACTTCTCTGATAGGGAAGTATTCGTCGTTGAGGGCGAAAAACAAGGTCCGGATGTTCTCAGCCTTTGAGAGGTGCCGGTCAAAGCGCTCATCGAGCGCTGCAAGGACTGTGCGACGGATTGTAGGATCCAGATCAGAGACCCCGACGGTCAAAAGCTTCTCTATGACCTCGCCAACAACGGCCAGAGCGTGGTAGCTCGTCTGGTTGACGATTGGGTCGCGGACGTAGAGCTGACAGCAAGTCAAGGCCGCTGCTTCTCGTATTTCTGGGTCGTCGTCCTCGACGTATTTGATCGCAACGTCACGCACGAACTCATTGAGGACGTGGCCTATGATAAGAACTATTAGTCTATGCAAAAAGCGGCGCATTGCAAGTGCTGCCCAGGGGGCCCGAATGAAGGCAAGCTGTCCCGGGATCTGGATAGCGGTGCTGCGGACCACGAAATATAACACCATTGAACTCACCAGAGAAATCAAAGCTGCCCAGAGTGTTAAGCGCCAGCTTGATCTCGGCTTTCCTATGCTCATACGCTAACGGGTCCTTCGGATCTTTCTGGATCACAGGCACGGACGGGAGGGTGTTTGGCTGGGGAGCGCCGAGCGGCTTGAAAGGCTGTCCGCAGAGCACCTTGCTGAGCATATCAAGAAGCCTCTCCTGGATCGTAGCTTTGACCGGCGGGATGTAGAAAGCCATATCGACAAGGGCTTGCGTCAGCTTTGGCGTGAGCTCGCAAGCGAAGATTGGCGCCAGGAGGGCCTCCATGTATTTGCTCAGCGTCTGGCCGACGGCAACGGCCAGCCTGCTGATGCAGTCGAAGACAGGGTCGACAGAGCCGCGCTTACGGGACTGTACGCTCAAGCCCTCACGTACGTAAATCAGCACGCCGTCAAGATATGGCGCTATTGCGCTCTTGACGGAGTTAGCAATGTTCCCGATGGCGAGGAATGCGTCGTTCCTCTCCTTTTCTTTCTTAAGCATGCTGGAGAGGTGGAGCATGAAACCGTGTAGACGAGTGGACGCAAACTCGGATGGCGCGTAATTAGCGAGGTCTGGAATGAGCAGCACGACAGTCTTGCGAATGGTCGGGTCCCGGTGGTCCTTAAATCGAGACACGATATCGCACGCCTCTTGGTAGTGGTCCTGCATGTACATGCCGCCCTGCTCCAGAAGCTCCTTCAACACCAAAAGAGAAGCGTGGATCGACTCGACGGAGCCAGCCTTCAAGCCCTGTAACGCCTCGTTGTACATCTTATCCATCCATATTTGTTTGAGCTCTTGGTCTCGCTCCCTGATGATCCGGAAGCACGCGCTAACGCACTCGGCCGACGTTGCCCGGATCAGGTGTCGCTGGTCCCTGAGACCCGCCCATAGCATGTCGAAGACCATACCAACGTACGCATACATGAGCGTGGGTGCATTCCTAGCGAGCTCCCGCAGAACAAGCACGGCGCTGTATCTCCTCTCTTCGATGCGATCAGACTGCAGCCACTCCAGGGCGTTCTTGGTCTCGGCCTCGACAAGCTCCGAGATGATGGAGCCGCCGGGCCTACACAGCTTTCCTAGGACCTCAGCAGCGGGGCGCATTGGATTTATGTCCTTTCCTCGCAGTATCTGGCGGAGAGCCAGCGTGAACCGCGTATATTTCGTTGCCATATCGATCCCCTCGAAATCGACAAGCGTGTCGATGATGTAGACGCCTCCGAGGCGCTCGGCCGTGTCGTTGCCATGGATAATGAGGTTACTGATAGCCTTCTGCAGCTGGGCGGAAAGGATCGCAAAGTTCTCGGGAGCGAGCTCTGGACGGCCGGTCAGTGTCGGTGTCGGTGTCAAGGTTGCGCGAGCGGTAGGACAGGGAGGCTGGAGAATGGGACATACCGCGGTGGCACCTCTCGACAATCGCATCTCGCAACTGCCTGGCAAAGCGTTTGCGCTGGTCCTCGGAGATGGTCCTGGACTTGATCTCCCTAAGAAGGGTGTCCAGGTTCTCGATGGCTATCTCGAGGGGTCGAGACGCTTGGTTGGCCATCTTGTCTTTGATGGCTGCGGTCCCTGCTGCACTGGGCGAGCTCCGGGGGCCTATCTCATTCTGAGGAGCACAGGCTGCGTGGTTGGAGGCAGTTCAGAGGCTCCACCCACGCCTTATGGTATGGTTTGGGTGATCGCGCCAGGGTGAGGTCACCCAAGCCTGTCTCGACGTGTACGCCCGGTGTTGGGTGGTGCTGCAGGGCCGCCAAACAATGCAGCTGGGTGGCCGGGTGGATGAAGGCTGTCCAGAAAGGAGGGCAGCGTGCAGACACCAGAAACAGATTGTCTCGGTACGAGTGGAAAGGGGTGAAAGAAAGGGCGAAAACAACAAGACAAGGGCTATTACAGTAAGTATACTGCCAACTCACCGAGAGGCAGCTGGTGTAGCGATCTCCTCCCGTCGGCCTTCTCTGCCTACCGCTTGCAGCTCCTGCCCCCCTGAACGAATCACCGACTCCAGCTCCCGCTTATCGATAAATAGCCGATGCACTATTGCGCATCAGCATGCTCTACTTAAGAACACTGGGATTCATTCCATCTTCAACCCCCAGCCTTCATTCATTTTGCGCCGACTCGCAAAACCACAGGAGTTCGCTACCACAGCCTTCAAAATACGTATATGACCTCCACCACACAGCCGAATCCAACCACGCCAATCAACTCCTGCCTACCATGGGGAACGATGGCGGATCCATCCCGAAGCGCCGCGAGCTCGTCAAGGAAGCCGCCCGGGCCCAGACCCTCAGCGAGCTGAAGGCCACAGCCCTCGAATCCCTCAGTCACGCATGGACACAGGACCCCCTATCCTCAGATCCGCTCGACATGGAAAATGTCGCGTCAGATTGGAGAGGCAGGCTGTACAACTACGAGTCCGTACTCAAGGGGCTGGTGCCGAGCGCAGGCAGCGGCGAGTCAGGCGAGGAACAGGCCAACGGCCACGAAATGACGTTCGCGTCGACGGGAATCAAGAGCCTTCGGGACATAGTCAGGCTGCGTTTCAAGAGGTACACGCCGGCAGGGTCAAAGGAGAAGGAGATATGGGCCTGCCCCATCAGCCTGAAGGAGCTGGGCCCGGGGACCAGGGCCGTCTACATCGTGCCATGCGGCCACGTCTTCGCCGAGGTGGCGATCAAGGAGATTACCGACCAAGAGCACAACTGCCCCAAGTGTAGCGAGCCGTTTGAGGCGCAGGACGTCGTGCCGATACTGCCAACCGAGGAGGCCGACCTGGAGAGGGTGACCAAGAGGATGGAGGATCTGCGCGCCAGAGGCCTGACGCACAACAAGAAGAAGGACAAGAGCGAGAAGAAGAAGAAGCGCAAGGCAGGTGAAAATGATGGCGACGGGACAGACGGCGCCAAGAATGGCGATGCAGAGACTGGTCGTCCGGCAAAGGCCCAGAGGGTTACCAAGAACGATGCGCCGTCGATCAACAACCCTATGGCCGCAACGTTAACGGCACGGGTCATGGCTGAGCAGGCAGAGAGGGACAAACAGCGAAGATTAGCCTCAGTCCGTGGGTAGTGCTCAGACCAGGGGGCAGGTGAACTTCTTAGTAAGTGGTGCAGATTCCGATAGCCATGGCGAGCAAATGTGACATTGTAATACCCTCGCTCCCTTCTATATTTGAACCCCTATCTCTAGGCTATGGTTTTACAGTACTGTGAGAATATCAAAGATCGCTAGAACTTCCACTACAAAACGCCTCACTTATCTTGTGTCAGCTACTCCCATCTACAACTCATCCTTGGACCTCACGCCGGGCTCATGGACGTCGTCGCAGGCAGCCGGCGTGCCCACCTCCATCTTGTACACGCACTTCTCGGACTCGCTGACCCTCCAGATCTCCTCCGTCTCAGCGCAGCCGAGCCAGACATCCGTCCGCCGCTGCGGTCCGTTCCAGCAGCTCTGCCCATTCTCATAACGCATGACCTGGCGCGGCCCCTTGCCCAGGCTCTTGCCGTCCAGGCGCTCCTCGTCGTCGGCCTCCTCGATGTCGATGCGAGTGAACTTGCCCATGTTGGTGGTGCCGTGGCCCTTCTTGGACTTCTGGTTGGTCTTATCAAGCCAGCAAATTTCGTAGGTGTATTCACCACTGTCCACATCAACACACTTTCCATTCAAGACTCGGTAGATGTCATCAGGGCCGTAGTCCTTCTTTAGATCGTCCTGCTGCTCGCCAAGGGTTCGCTCCTTCTTTGATAGATCATCGGAGACCGCCTGGAAGGCCTCACGGGCGGCAGTCACCAGCTTCGATTCTTGGCCAGAAGAAGGGTTATCCGCGACGATGCCGTTCTCAATCAGCCATACCCTCAAACTATTGAGCTTCCCGTGGAGATAAGACCGAAGAGACTCGGGCAGGTAGGCCTCAATGCTGTAGACTGCTGCATATCAGCGGGGGCGTTCACGTTACAGGGAGTCTCGTCGACTTACGGATATCGGTGTCGACTGCTTCCTCGCCCTCAAACTCCTTCCAGTTGATGCCAGAGTCCTCACCGTCCACTTTCAGGACCTCGTTTATCTCGGACTCCTTGAGCTCGGACTCCTTGGCGTCTGCCGTCTTGGCGGCATAGTCCTCCCAGCCCTTGACGGCAGCTTTTACACCCTCGTCGTTGAAGTTGGGGTTGTACTCGTCCTTGAACTTCCTGAGGATCTCCTCCAGCTCGTTGACGCGCTCCTGGAGTGAATCGCGCTGGTCAAGGACCTTATCCAGGGTATCACGAAGCTCACTGACCCTGCCTTTTGCCAGACCCAGCAAGACTCCCAGCCTCCCACCCTCCCCATCAGTCTTGACGACCTTCCCGCGTTCGGATCGCTCGACCTCTTGGTACTTCTGCTCCAACTCGTCCTTCTTGGCCTGGAGGCCTTTGATCTCCTCCTCTAGGGATGTGATCTTGGCCTCCACCCTACGTCGAAGTTCTCTAGCCTCCTTGGACATGGTCCTCCTCCTCTTGGCGGCCTTCTCCTTGGCCTGCTTTCGGGCTTCTTCGAGCTTACGGTACTCCTTGCCGATGGAGTCACAGCGGTTCTGACACTTGACACCGCCAGCATGAGAGTACTCCTCGCTGCCATCGCAGCAGAGGTCATAGTCGCACACTCCGTCGTTGACAAAGACAAAGGGCACATATGAGCCGATGTGACCCACGTTCTCGCACCAAAAGCCGGGCAGGGCGTTCGTGACGTTGGTTGTTCCGCTGCTGGAGCCAGGTAGGGGCTGTTGTGGGGACAAGGGGTCGAGATGTGCGCAGGCAGCGGTCCCTGGCTCGTCAGAGCCATCGGGGCAGTCGCAGGTGTTGTCATTGACCTGAGAGGGCTTGAGGATGACGGAGGGGTGAGCGATGCATTGGAAGGTGTCTTTCGTAGAGAAGAACTTGGCGACTGTTGAGACTGGTGTCAGCTCATATCTGTCTCGGAAAAGCAAGGCGGCCATGAGAGCATGGCGGCAGCAGGTAGTGGACCCGTCCAAGGTCAGTTGGGACCAAAAGGGTGTCCTCGAGAGGTTGGGCCACCAGGGCGACGACGTACACTCAGGACCGACACCACGAGGCAAGCTCCCAGCAGCTGCCACTCGAGAACTGGCAAGGGTGCTCAGAAGCACCGCCAGGCCTTTTTGATGCATGTCCGAGCTCGATTTCCCTGCTCGCCCGGGTTTTCACAGGGGGGAACACAGCTACTCGTCGTGTTGCCGTCGTGCAGGAGCCGGGAGCGTGAAGGATGGGAGATGTGGTTGAATTGTGGCCTTGAGCATTAATTAGCATGAGCACTTGAGCGCACTGCTGGCAACTCAATGGAACAAGCCCCTGTTCCCAGCCAATCACGTAGCACAACCCCAGGTTTTGAGACCGGCCGGCAACCCCCAAGGCCTGCCGATATTCTGATTTGCAAGCGAGAGTGCCAAAAACGCGCTAGTGACGCGCACATGTTGACACACACCCGTTCCCCATACAAATCGGCATCCCTTTGGCATTCAACTATTGACGCCCATTGCTCAACCCACTACGCCTTAGCACGCTATGAGGCTATTGACCCTATATAAATTAACTCTTATGATTCAATATATATTGTTTTTGCAACTATATGGTGCTGCCTTACCCCGCTGGAGCTCATGATGATCAAGGGGCTTCTAGATATTGATCTGGCTGATAATGCGACTATTGTAAAGACTATAAAGTGTTCTAAGCGCTGGATATGTGAGCTAAGGAGGAAGAATCGAATATCCGGTGATGTATTCATGTTGGGCATGTTGCCGTTAGCCTATAATAGCATACAGTTGAGTGACTTCCACTGTAATGTTTGTGATTTAAGTCCCGAGCGTCTATACATTCTAATACGCCTTCTTATTACTTAGGCCCTCCTTGACTACCTTTCCAAGAAGAACAACCTTTATTAAGATAAGATGTAATAGTGGTTACTTAAAACCTTCAATTTATTTATCTCTATAAGTACTTCTGATGAATTTGTGCTATAGAATAGCATTCAGTTCAGCGTGTGTGTGTTTCGGCAGGGTCGCAGTATGGTGCTCTGAGGCGAATTGGGACGATTGACAATGGTCTGGACAACTTTGTATTGAATTAAGTTGGGCTTCTGTAAGCCCTCCTTATATACCCTCCGACGTCGTCTCACCCCTGGGCACGCTGCGGTAGGCTCTGGTGCAAATTTGCAAATGCCGGAAAATTCGCCCTTCCAACACACCATCTTTGGTTCCAAACAACTAGCCAACCACAGCCCTAGCAATGCCCAAATTAAGTACATACANTTTTGGGTAAGAAATAAGGGTAATGCAGAGGTCTGAATTAAGGTGCAAATGCAGGCCAAAATAATCGACTCACGGCCACCAAACTCATCTTGCGTCACGCACGCACTGGGCGTACTTAGCGAAAATCGCCTGACTCGCAAGTCTAGGGTAACTCCTTGCTAGAAAGTCTAGGGTAACTCCTTACAACGAAGTCTAGGGTAACTCCTTGCACGGAGTACCAACGCCCTGCTGAGCGGTTCCGTTTAACAGTACTATTAGCCGGGCACTTAAGGGAGTTAAGTGGATAAAGAAATCATGCTCCTTTATTGCTATAGAATGCAACTATAAGATCTAAGCCGCCTGGATTGTTAATATGCAAGAATATTAGGCTAATTAACTCATCTTTATTAATGAGTCTAGTATTAATAAGAGAAATGGGCTATAACGTACTATATGGGCGCTAAAGAGAATTCAGCTAAAGAAGCTAATACTTAGAGGGAGTATAAATCATAGCACTTGATTTTAAGTGCTTCCAGCCCTTATAATTAAGGGTATTCTAAGTCTATTAGTATATTAGGGCTATACTAATGGGGAAGGCTTTATTGCTTTTATAGAGGTTGAGGTTATTCCTGAAATAATACTATTCCCAGGGCTGAACTTAGTGCTAGTGATAGATAATGTAAGCTTCCACTATCATAATGACCTCCAGCGAGTATGTGATGAGGCGGGAGTTCGGCTTGCATACCTCCCTTTATATTCCCTGGATCTCAACCCTATTGAGGCATTCTTTAGTGATCTAAAGAAGTATATTCGTTATTATTATTAATATAAAGAAGACTAGTGCCATATAGATAATAACTAAAGGTAATTCCTTATTAATTATATATATAGTGTTAGCGCTTAAAAGGAAGCTATTGCAGGTCACTTCAGGAAGGCAATAATTCTAGAGCCAGAGTAAGGGTCTATTAATTAAACAGCTAGCTAGATATACAATTTGAAGCCCCTAATATGTGTGTATTGCCTATGCAAGATGATTTCGATAGTATATAGTATGTGGCGTGGAAGCAATTCAAGTGCTCTTGAAGTTATGCCTATGTGCCCGAATATGATAGGCATTGTAACCCCTAACTAACAACACAGCCTCAACGCCCAGGGACTATAGGTATATCTAAAGGTAGTATATAGTAAAAGAGCCTTTCTTTAGATAAATTGAATAATACTATTGTTAGGCCTGTGGGTATAGTAGAAGGTGGTTGCCCTGAAGTTGATTAGTTAGGGGTTATAATTTGGCTCACTTGTCACCATATCGTTATACACCTCTTAGATAGTCTGATGAATTTGTGTTATAAAATAGCATTCAGTTCAGCGTGTGTGTGTTTCGGCAGGGTCGCAGTATGGTGCTCTGAGGCGAATTGGGACAATTGACAATGGTCTGGACAACTTTGTATTAAATTAAGTTGGGCTTCTATAAGCCCTCCTTATATACCCTCCAACATCATCTCACCCTTGGGCACGCTACGGTAGGCTCTAGTGCAAATTTGCAAATGCTGGAAAATTCACCCTTCCAACACACCATCTTTGGTTCTAAGCAACTAGCCAACCATAGCCCTAACAATGCCTAAATCAAGTATATATAAACTTCAGAAATCAAGCTATCCAATGCACTAAGTTACATACTTTTTGGGTAAGAAATAAGGGTAATACAGAGGTCTGAATTAAGGTGCAAATGCAGGCCAAAATAATCNNNAAATTCTTTAAACCCCTCTAGAAGCTCCATAAAGACCTATTCTTTCAGCATACTATTTAGGAAGGTACCTATAAAATCAATCTGCTTGATTTCCCAATCAAGAATAGCAGCTAGTGCTAGTAGTACCCTCCAGGTAGGAGGGCTAGAGGTTGAGGCGAAGGTCTCAGTAAAATCTACCCCTTTCCTCTGCTGGAACCCTCCAACTACTAATCAGGCTTTAAATTTAAAGACCCTATTATTCTCATCCTTTTTATCTTATAGTGTTCCGGGGTCTAGGGGAACCGGCATGTTTCGGAATCCGGAGGAAAACCAGCCTTGGCATCCCCCCCCCTCCAAGACTATAAGAAGGGGCCTTCCTGCGTTGCTTTTGAGAAATTTCTAGTCCTAGAGAATCAATCTTTTTATACCTTGTGAATTTGTATTTGTTAGATATATATGTGTGTATTGTGAAACTATTTCTTGTGCCCTCTTTTTCTGCCTCTCCTTTTTGGCACCCTTTATTCCCCTTATAACTCTCCTATTGCGTTAGGGGCTCCTCTTCTTGTCTTCCATGCTCCTCTTGGGGTGGTTGCTTGATTAGGGCTCTGGTAGAATGTGTGCCTTTTTGTGTGTGTGGAGGTTTTGTCCTCTTGCTCCCTCCTCTTTTGGGCCTGTTTTCACTGGTGTTTGCCCTATAAATTGAATATGGGTTTCTTCGGCTAATGAGGTTTCTTTAGCTATTATGAAGTTTCTCGGCTTTTGGGCCTGGATTCCCTATTTTATTTATGAGGTTGTTGGCCACTTTGGGGGAGTGAATCTCTATACTTCTAATACCATTTGATTTTAATTAGAGCTATGGTGCCCTCTCGCTCTTGATAGAGGATTTTGCTATTATGTGAAGGCTAGATTTACCCTCCTGAGTTGCCCATAGTTGACCTAGTGGCGATAGGAGCAGGTATGTGTGAGGCTGGTCTGATCTCTGTACTGAGCTGACTCTATTACCTTGGCTATATCTTAAACCCCCTCCCAATATATCCAATTTGGTAGTAAAGTATGGAACCTCTGGCCTAGCTATATGTTCCTGGAAAAGCTATTAAGGGATTTATATTTTTAGGCCTTAGAAATTCATTCTAATTGGATTTAATAATATCTAATTAGGGCTTATTTCTTTAGAAGGGATATAAAGGACTAGTATTAAGAAGGTTTAGTAAATCTTAACTGCCTATATTACCTGAAACTCTCTTACCCTTAGATATAGCACCTAAAGGTTTGATATACTAATTCCCTAATATAGGTAAACTAAGTGTAATGGAGCCCTAGTTTAACTAATTAGGCCCCTCTTTAGTTTTTCCTTTTAAGTTATTATTATAACGTCTGGTTACCCTATTGAATACTATATCTAAGATATCATTTAATATTATATGATATTGGGTTGGGTAATAGTGGTGCTAGATATTGCATGCTTCTATAGGGAGTTAAAGAGGTTCCTGCCCTACTAACTGCTATCCTTCTAATCAGTAAGCTTAGAGCTTCCGCTATTATTAGCACCCCCTGCAGTCAGGATGGCTAGCGTTAGCAGCATAAGGGTATTCCGAATATTTATGTTGTCCTTTCCTCTGGTTGCTTGCAGTTAAGTAGCTCCTGCCTGCTACTACAGCAAGACTTCATAGTATTTAATATGACCTTCTATACTAATACCATTTACTCTAATTGTATCTAGTTATTTCTATATACATCTTAGCAAATTTCAAATAGCACTTAATACCTTTGCTTCTTCTAAATACACTTGGTGGAGAGAAATATTTAATACCCTTAGATAGCACTTATATCTTGCCTCTTCAGAAAGCAGCTCTAGTATGGAGAAACATTTGACTTCACTATTACCGCAAGGGACTAATTAGGACCTGTTTACTCCTATATGCATCTCAGCGGACCCTAAATAGTACTTACGCTTTTGCCTTCTCCCGAGACCCCTGGTAGAGAGAAACATTTAATATCTTCAGATAGCACTTATATTAGGCCCTCTCCTAAGAATGTAAAGGTAGAGAGAAACATTTGCCTCTGTTGTTATCGCAAGGGACTGATTAGGACCTATATCCTCTATTTACCCAATAGAAGATATTCATTCTGCTCCCCCATTTACTAGAGGTTCTCCCTCTAGGGGAAGGGAGCAGGATATAGATAAGGTAAGGGGGCTCTTATTAAAGAAAGGTCTACCTTAAGGACACCAATCTCTTTAGAAACCTGCCCTCACCCCATCTAGGACCTCTAATTAGGAGCGTTATACTCCTATGCTACTTATTTAGGTAGCTTCTTAGCCTATTATATCTTTAATGCTCTTTAGAAATACTGCCCTTTGGGCCTTGCCATTTGTACTTTAATTGACTCCACAATTTAATAGAACTAATGTTATTAAAGTTATTAATTTGGTGGAGACTATTGCCAACCAGTTCCAGTATCTATTAGATCAAGTACTTAGCTTATTCCTCCAGGTTTGCACTACCTTAAGCCTAGTTAATAATATTTATATGATTACTATAGGAGAGTATAATTGGGTTGGTTAGAAGGGCTAGCTGATAGCCCACTACTAAATCCATGATACTGCCTCTTATGCTAATCCATCTGAGGTAATTGATACTATCTGGAGGAATTACTCTATTGAAGATCTGGAAGCCTGGAAGTACTAGATTGCAACTTACAATTAGGTACTGGATTCTACTGATAACAGTCTGATCTTACTAACCTAGCTATTCTATTAAATCTTGCTATTAACCCTAAAGAAGATGTTAGCCACTAGAAGTATATCTAATAAGGAGGCTAGAACTTATAATTAGAGAACTTTCAAGATAGAACTCCTTTCTCTAATTAATAAGGAACTAGAGTACTCCCATTAGGATGAGTATAATAATATAAGGGGGGCTGGTCTTGCAACTTGCTATTCCCCTCCTATTTAGCTTATGAAGATACCTTACCTACAGCCTTGATCTGCCCCGAGGATTATAGAATTATTAGTATAAACCCCCTCTTGCTCTAATCAGCTGGGATATAAGATTATTTAGAAGAATGTCCGGTTTAATAAAGACTCTTTAGTAGATAATTTAGCCCATAAGTTTACCCAGATGGAAATTAAGTTTGCAATTAAGAATAACCTTATGGAAAGCCTGCAGCTTATATTAAATAAACTTATATAAATCAAGTATATATTAATAAGGTGCTTAGCTATAATTAAAGCCAGGCTTACTTAGGACTTAATAGCCCTAGTGCAATTATATTCTTGAATTTATTAGAAGCTAATTATAATTAAGAGGATGGTTTTACTAATGGATACTCTAAAAACTATGGGTGGAATATGTTTGAACTGGCCTATTAATAGAACAGCAAGATTAGAAAGTGCTATAGATGTAGCACTTCCTCTAATTATGGGGCCTACTAATGCTCTAAATTACTGGAATTCATTAAGTTTGGCCTAATCTAGTCTCCTAGGTGGGAAAGTAACTTGATATTCCTTAGTTCTTAAGAGGATATCTGTAAAGGCAGGTCTGACCAGCTTAATTCTATAGCCCTAGCTTTCTATAGGGATATAGAATATTATGGCATTAAGAAGTTTGCTAGAGGCTATTTGGAATTTTTGCTTTTAAAAGGAAGGACGGACTTACCTTATATTCAGAGATATTAGTCTCTAATTGCTAATTACCCCAAACTTAAGGGTAATATATCTCTTGGGGAACTAAAGAAGATTTAGGACCCTGATTTAGGAACTAAAGTGAATTCCCTCTCTATAATATTAATTCCTAGACCCAAACCAGTATTTATTAGCAATAAAACCCAATATATAGAAACTTTAGTGCCCTTAATTGCTATAAATGCTATTAAAAGGAAGAAAATAAATAGAGACAACCCTAATCAGGATATTAACAATATAATATTTAATGCTAGGCCAGACTTAGAACCGGTTGTTAACTCTAACCCAAGATTATAGATAATTTCTAATAAAGAGGAGGTAATGCTAGAAATCCAGCAAGAGACTTCCACTATAGCTGGGGACAGGAAAAGTAAAACAAAGGGTGATCTGATAGGTCCGAGCAAGACTGAAAAATTAACTAAAGCTAAGCCCAAATAAAGACCCCTAATCCCCCAGACCCCTGAAGCTAAGGCTATAAACGCCATCCTTATCACCTTGATCAAAATGCTGATTTCGGATATTCTTGCACTTAGCGAGATTAATGCTATTCTGATTAGAGAGCTCCTTGCTTGTAAGGATAATACCTCTCTTAATAAGTAGCCTTTCGAGCCAGTCCCAGATAAGGATGTGCCTTAAGCTATAGGTCCAGGACTTAGTATAGTCTCTGCTTTATCTAAAATTAGATATGAGTAATACTTGAGCTCTGATCAGATGCATATTATCAGGTATGAGGTAAATTTGATATCATCTCAAACTACTAATATAGTGAACCATGGTTGCTATGGATCTGCCTACCTAAACGTTAGGATTGCTTTAGAGAGCTATAAGATTCTCCCAGCCCTACTGGATATAGGTGCTAAGATAAATCTTCTTCCTTTATCCTATTGCCGCCAGAATAAGTTATCCTATACTTTACTTTAAGATATAAACTCTACAGTTTATAATAAAGCATTACTTGCACTAATTAGAGTAACTAAGGAGTGAGTATGCATTAGCTATAATAGGACAAGGGCTATTTTCTTTATTATAGATAATAAAATGTATAATATTACCTATAATATCCTTTTAGGGATACCTTTTTTTTTAGATATAAACTTAATTTTTAAGCGATTAAGGAGGTTCCTTTTTATATATATTACTCTTAATAGGTTATAAATGATGTATAGGCTAGGGAGGAGGAACTAGAAGCCTTTCCAGGTAGCTGCTGCTAAAGGTACGATGGTTTCCTGAAAATACCTTCCTTAGAGGGTAATAATGGTCCTCCTTTAGCTAGACTCCTCTAATTAGAGGCAGGTTATAATTGGAGTCTTAATGGACCCTCTTAAAACTAACCTCGGGTTGTTCTAGGATAATAATATTCTTAGGAGCCTTTTAGATAAGGAAGCTAAAACCCTAGTGCTAAAATTTTTTGCCTTCTTTCTCTATATCCATGGGCCTAATATCCTATTGGGTTACTCTAATCAGCAGTCTTTTATTTAAATGGGTGCACCTTAGAGACCTATAACTTAATTCCATCCGGATTAAGAAAAGGGGGCAACCACTCCAGCTGTTAGGACCCTATATAAAAGGGTAGGGGTAAAAGTCCACCCTATTAATAACTTTCCCTCTAATAGCACTATCCCTAAGGGAACTATAAATTGGAAGCTAAGCTATAAGGCTAGGGTTAGGCATCTGATTAATGCTAATAAAGAAAGTAAATATAACCTATGAATTAGACCTAGATTCTCCTCTATTCTAAGGGGGTTGCAATTAATACTAGAGTGCCTTTAGTATATTATTATGGGAAATTATAACGGGCTCTCTAATTAGGAAAAGTTAATATTTATTTACCTCCTGGAGAATAGGGAAGAAGCTCTTATATAGGACTGGTCTTATATCTTTTAGATTAGTATAGATATTGCCCCTCCTTAGTTTATTAAGATATTTCCTTATTAAGCATACTAAATGAAAACTATTAAGCTCCCTAGAGCGTTAAGGGAGACTACTATTAAAATATTAAGGGAGCAAGAAGCCAGGGGTATAATTAAAGAATCCTATACCCCCTACTAAAACTAGTGGTTCCTTATTAAGAAGAAGGATAATAGCTATCAGTTGATTAATAATATCTCTAAGGCTAATTAGGTTATAATTAAAGATACCTTTATTCCTCTAGCTGCTAATAAGTTTACTAAGGAGTTTGCAATATGTTAGGTTCTATTGCTCTTGGACTTTTTCTCAGGGTATAACTAGATTAAGCTGGAAGAGAAAAGCTATAATATTACTACCTTTGCAACTCCGATCAGGCTATTTTAATAGTATAGGCTGCCTATGGGAGCTATGAACTCAGTAGTATAGTTCATAAGATGTATAGTTCGCTTATTTTATAACCTGATTCTAATAATCTGCTGCCCATTCCTTAATGATATTGCAGTAAAAGGGCTAGAGTTCACCTATAATAATCAAGAGCTTAATGACCTTCCTGGGGTATGGAGGTATATTACAGAGCACATTAAGAACCTTAATAATGTGCTTTTTAATATAGAGCTTGCTAGTAGTGCAATTAATGCTGCTAAATCCGAATGGTGCAAAAAGTAGGCTAATATCATGAGTTATATGTATAGGACTCTAGGCCGCTCTCCTGCGGATAAGAAGATCATTAAGATTAAGGAGTGGGAGACCTATAAAAATATTAGCTAGCTCTAATTATTTCTTAGCCTAATTAACTTTTACTAGATCTAGATACTCTTTTATAGAATTATATTATATCTTCTCTTCAATTTACTAAAGAAGGGTACTCTATTTATCTAGACTAAAAGCTGCTAGGAAGCTATAAACGCCCTTAAGTTAATAATTACTTCAAAACCCTATCTTGTGAATATTAACTATAATAGGGGAGAGATCATCCTTATAATTAATATAAGCCTGGATGGCTGGGGTACTTATTTGATGCAGGTGAAAGATGGGGTTCATTATCTGGTCCGGTATAAGAGTAGCTTATGGACTGCTGCTAAGAAGCTTTATAATATAATGAAACGTGAGTATTAGGCTATACTTTATACGATTAGATAGCTTTAGTTCTATATATATGGAGTTTATTTTATCCTGAAGACCGACTTAAATATTCTTATTTAGCAGCTAAAGGGGTTAGTATTAGATATCCCTAGGGCCTATATTACTTAATGACTGGCTATAATCAGGATATATGACTTTATAATTAGGTATATTAAAGGGGTTAATAATTTAATTGCTAACTTACTCTTAAGAAAACCTCTGGGTCCTTTAGATAAGGTGGATAAATAAATTAAAGGGGATATTGAGGAATGGTGTAATGCTTCTCTTAACCCTGTAATAGCTCTAATACCTTCTAATTAGACGCTATTACTTAAAGACAATTATTAGTAGTTAAAGGAATTAAGGGAGATTACGGATTACCTCTATTGCAGTATTCTACCTGGTTACCTCTTTAATTGGTAATAAAAGGCTTTTAAGAAGAAAGCTCTTATGTTTTCCCTTAGGGAAGGAGTACTCTAGCGGGAACCTAAGAAAGACCTCCCTAGAAGGAGAGTTATAGATAACCCTAATCTGAGAAAAAGAATTATTAGGAATACTTATGCTTCCCTTAGTTATAAAGGGAGGGATACTACCTACTACTGGATTAGAGCAATATATTATTAGAAAGGGATATATATAGATATAGAAAAGGCGATTATTTATATTCTAGATATAATAAATAAGATACTAGGATTTATAATAATGGGGTAATAGTCACTACCCTAGGGCTTCTGTTTTTAAAAATTTATATTAATATTTAGCATTTGCCCTCTGATTAGGGATGTTAATATCTTATAGAAGGATGTTGCAACCTTATGGGATAGCCTAAGGTAATAGCTCTTAGGGCTGCTAACTTAAAGAACATTAAGCAATTCTTTATTAATAAGTTCCTACTTAAATGGGGCTTGCCTATATTAGTAGTTGTAGATAGGGGACCTAAGAACCTTAGAGACTTTACCAAATACCTTAGATACCTTAGGGTACATTGGATTAGAATATTTATATATAATCCTAGGGCAAATAATATTATAGAATATAGCTATTTTAATATTGTATTAGC
>NQMI01000071.1:125675-169340 GCA_002270565.1 Stenocarpella maydis
ATCATAGGGTTAAGAGAAGTATTATATTATTCCTTAATATCCTCTTTAATTTATCTATCCACCTTATTTGAAGGACCTAGAGGTTTTCTTAAGAGTGAGTTAGCAACTGAATTATCAACCCCTTTAATATGCCTAATTGTGAAGTTATATATCCTGATCACAGCCAGCCATTAAGTAATATAGGCCCTAGGGACATCTGATGCTAACCCCTTTAGCTGCTAAATAAGAACATTTGAGTTGGTCTCCAGGATGAAATAAACTCTATATATATAGAATTAAAGCTATCTAATTATATAGAGTATAGCCTGATACTCACGTTTTGTTGCATTATAGAGCTTCTTAGCAGTAATCTATAAGCCACTTTTATATTGGACCGGATAATGAACCCTATCTTTCACCTGCATTAGATAAGCACCCCAGCTGTCCAGGCTTGCATTAACCATAAGGATGATCTCTCCCCCATTATAGTTAATATTCATAAGGTAGGGTTTTGAAGTGATTGTTGACTTAAGGGCGTCCATGGCTTTCTAGCAGCTTTTAATTTAGATAAATGGAATACCCTTCTTCAGTAGGTTGAAGAGAGGATGTAATATAATTCCATAAAAGGGCATCTAGATCCAGTAAAAGTTAATTAGGCCGAGAAATAATTGGAGCTAACTAACATTTTCACAGGTCTCCCACTCCTTAATCTTAATGATCTTCTTATCTACAGGAGAGCAGCCCAGAATCTTATATATATAACCCACAATATCAGCCTGCTTTTTGCACCATTCGGATTTAATAGCATTAATTACACTACCAGCAAGCTCTATATTAAAAAGCACATCATCAAGGTTCTTAATATACTCTGCAATATACCTCTATACCCCAGGAAGATCATTAAGCTCCTAATCATTATAGGTAGACTCTAGCCCTTTTACCACAATATCATTAAGGAATGGGCGGCAGACTATTGGAATTAGGTTATAAAACAAGCAAACTATATATCTTATAAACTATACCACTAAGTTCATAGCTCCCATAGGCAGCCTATACTATTAAAATAGCCCGATCAGAGTTGCAAAGGTGGTATTATTGCGGCTTTTCTCTTCTAGCTTAATCTAATTATACCCTGAGAAAAAGTCCAAGAGTAATAGAACCTAACACATCACAAACTCCTCAGCAAACTCATCAGCAGCTAGAGGAATAAAGGTGTCTCTAATCATAACCTGATTAGCCTTAGAGATATTATTAATTAACCAATAGCTACTATCTTTCTTCTTGATAAGGAACCACTAGTTTTAGTAGGGGGCATGGGATTTTTTAATCACACCCCTAGCTTCTTACTCCCTTAATATTTTAATAGCAGTCTCCCTTAATGCTCTAGGGAGCTCAATAGTTTTTATCTGATATACCTGGTAAGGAACTGTCTTAATGGACTGAGAAGGGGTAATATCTATACTAATCTAGGAGACATAAGACCAGTCCTATGCAAGAGCTTCTTCTCTATTCTCCAGGAGGTGAGTAAATATCAACTTTTCCTAATTAGAGAGCCTATTATAGTTTCCCATAATAATATGCTAAAGGCGCTCTAGCATTAATCATAACCCCCTTGGAATAGAGGAGAATCTAGGTCTAATCCATAGGTCATATTTGCTTCCTCTACTAGCATTAATTA
The DNA here is from genome assembly GCA_002270565.1 of Stenocarpella maydis. Classification (NCBI taxonomy): domain Eukaryota; kingdom Fungi; phylum Ascomycota; class Sordariomycetes; order Diaporthales; family Diaporthaceae; genus Stenocarpella; species Stenocarpella maydis. Next base: position 127,333 of record NQMI01000071.1, read on the forward strand.
GATGCTTAACTCTAGCCTCATAGCTTAGCTTCTAATTCATAGTTCCCTTAGGGATAGTGCCATCAGAGGGAAAGTTATTAATAGGGTAGACTTTTACCCCTACTCTTTTGTATAGGGTCCTAACAGCTAGAGCGGTTGCCCCCTTTTCTTGATTCAGATGGAATCAAGTTATAGGTCTCTAGGGTATACCCATCTGGATAAAAGACTACTAATTAGAGTAACCTAATAGGATATTAGGCCTATAGATATAGAGAAAGGAGGCAAAAAATTTTAGCATTAGGGTTCTGGCTTCCTTATTTAAAAGGCTCCTAAGGACATCATCATCCTGGGATAACCTGAGGTTAGTTTTAAGAGGGTCCATTAGGGCTCCAATTATAACCCACCTCTAATCAGAGGAGTCTGGCTAAAGGAGGACTATCATCACCCTCTAAGGAAGGTATTTTCAGGGAACTATTATACCTTTAGCAGTAGCCACCTGGAAAGGCTTCTGGTTCCTCCTCCCCAGCCCATACATCACTTACAACCCATCAAAAGTAATATATGCAAAAAGGAACCCCCTTAATTGCTTAAAAGTTAAATTTATATCTAAAAGAAAGGCATCCCTAAAAGGATATTATAGGTAGTATTATACATTTTATTATCTATAATAAAGAAAATAGCCCTTATCCTATTATAGCTAATATATACCCACTCCTTAATTACTCTAATTAGTGCTAGTAATACTCTATTATAAACTATAGAGTTTATATCTTGGAGTGGAGTATAGGATAACTTATTCCAGCAGCAATAGGATAAAGGAAGAAGATTCATCTTAGCACCTATATTTAGTAGGGCTGGGAGGATCTTATAGCTCTCTAAAGCAATCCTAACATTTAGGTAGGCGGATCTGCAGTAACCACAGTTTACTATATTAGCAGTTTAAGATAATATTAAATTTACCTCATACCTAATGATATACATCTGATTAGAGCTTAAGCATTACTTATATTTAATTTTAGATAAAGCAAAGACTATACTAAGTCCTAGACCTATAGCTTAAGGCATATCCCTATTTGGGACTAGCTTAAAAGGCTACTCATTAAGAGAGGTATTATCCCTATAAGCAAGGAGCTCTCTAATCAAAACAGCATTAGTCTCGCCAAATGCAAGAATATCCGAAATTAGCATTTTGATTAAGGTAGCAAGGATAGCATCCATAACCTTAGCTTTAGGGGTCTGGGGGATTAGGGGTCCTTATTTAGGCTTAGCTTTAGTTGATTTTTTAGTCTTACTCAAACCTATCAGATTACCCTTTATTTTACTTTTCCTATCCCCAGCTATAGTAGAAGTTTCTTGCTGGATTTCTAGCATTACCTCCTCTTTATTAGAAATTATCTATAATCTTGGGTTAGAGTTAATAACTAGTTCTAAGTCTAGCCTAGCATTAAATATTACATTATTAACATCTTAATCAAGGTTATCTCTATTTATTCTCTTCCTTTTTACAGCATTTATAGCAATTAAGGGTACTAAAGTTTCCATACATTAGGTTTTATTGCTAATAAACACTAGTTTAGGTCTAGAAATCAACATCACAGAGAGGGAATTCACTTTAATTCCCAGATTAGGGTCCCAAATCTTCTTTAATTCCCCAAGAAATATATCGCCCTTAAGTTTAGGGCAGTTAGCAATTAGAGACTAATATCTCTAAACACAAGGTAAGTCCATCCTTCCTTTCAAAAGCAAAAATTCTAAACAGCCTCTAGCAAACTTCTTAATACTATAATATTCTATATCCCTATAGAAAGCCAGGGCTACAGGATTAAGCTAGTCAGACCTGCCTTTACAGATATCCTCTTGAGAGCCAAGGAATACCAAGTTACTTTCCCACCTAGGAGACCAAACTAGGCCGAGCTTGATGAGTTCCAGCAATTTAGAGCATTAGTAAGCCCTATAATCAGAAGAAGTGCTACATCCATAGCTCTGATGAATTTGTGCTATAGAATAGCATTCAGTTCAGCGTGTGTTTCGGCAGGGTCGCAGTGCGGTGCTCTGAGGCGAATTGGGACGATTGACAATGGTCTGGACAACTTTGTATTGAATTAAGTTGGGCTTCTGTAAGCCCTCCTTATATACCCTCCGACGTCGTCTCACCCCTGGGCACGCTGCGGTNAGCAGCAATAGGATAAAGGAAGAAGATTCATCTTAGTACCTATATTTAGCAGGGCTGGGAGGATCTTATAGCTTTCTGAAGCAATCCTAATGTTTAGGTAGGCGGATTTGCAGCAACTATGGTTTACTACATTAGTAGTTTAAGATGATATTAAATTTACCTTATACCTAATGATATACATCTGATTAGAGCTTGAGTATTGCTTATATCTAATTTTAGATAAAGTAGAGACCATACTGAGTCCCGGACCTATAGCTTGAGGTACATCCCTATCTAGGACTGGCTTGAAAGGCTACTTATTAAGAGAGGTATTATCCCTATAAGCAAGGAGCTCTCTAATTAGAATAGCATTAGTCTTACTAAGCGTGAGAATATTTGAAATTAGCATTTTGATTAAGGTGGTGAGGATAGCGTTTATAGCCTTGGCTTTAGGGGTCTGGGGGATTAGGGGTCCTTATTTAGGCTTAGCTTTGGTTAACTTTTCGGTCTTACTTGGACTGATTGGATTACCCTTTGTTTTACTTTTCCCCTCTCTAGCTATAGTGGAAGTCCCTTATTGTATTTCTAGCACCACCTCCTCTTTATTAGAAATTATCTTTTAGTTCCCTAAGAGATATATTGCCCTTGAGTTTAGGGCGGTTAGTAATTAGAAACTAATATCTCTAAATGTAAGGTAAGCTTATCCTTCCTTTTTAAAGCAAAAATTCCAAACGGCCTCTAGCAAACTTCTTAGTGCTATAATATTTTATATTGCTATAAAAAGCTATAGCTATAGGATTAAGCTGGTTAGACCTGCCTTTATAAATGTCCTCTTAAGAACTAAGGAATGATAAGGTCTAAAGGGCAGTATTTCCAAAGGGTATTAAAGGTATAATAGGCTGAGAAGTTACCTGAATAGGTGGTATAGGAGCATAATACTCTTGATTAGAGGTTTTAGATGGGGTAGGGGTAGGTTCCTAAGGAGACTGGCATCCTTAAGGTGGATCTTTCTTTAATAAGAGCCCCTTTACCTTATCTATATCCTACTCCCTTCTTCTAGAGGGAGAACCTCTAGTGGATGGGGGAGTAGAATGAACATCCCCTATTGGAAAAATAGAAGATATGGGTTCTGATTTATCTCTCGCTATAATAATGGAGGCGAATGTTTCTCTATACTAGCGCTACGGCTAAAGAGGCAAGGTGTAAGTGCTATCCGAGATTATTGAATGTTTCTCTATAATAAGCGTATCCAGGAGAAGCAAAGGTATAAGTGCTATTTGGGGTCTGTAGAGATGCATATAGGATAGGTTAGGTTCTGATTATTCCCTTGCGGTAATAGTGAAGTTAAATATTTCTTAATACCAGAGGTCCTTTAGAAGAGGTGAGATGCGAGTGCTATCCGAAGGTATTAAATGTTTCTCTATATTAGGTATATCTGGAAGAAATAAGGGTGTAAGTGCTGTCTGAAGTTCACTAAGATGCGTATAGGAATAACTAGGTATGATTAGAGTGAAAGGTATTAGTATAGAAGGTTATATTAAGTATTATGAAGTCTTGCTATAGGCGAAGGCGGGAGCTACTTAACTGCTAGTCTTATAGGAGAGGATAATATAGATACCCGGAATACCCTCATGCTACTAACGCTAGCTATTCTAACCGCGGGGGGTGCCAATACTAGCGGAAGCTCTAAGCTTACTAATTAGAAGGATAGCAGTTAGTAGGGTAGGAACCTCTTTAACTCCCTACAGAAGCATGCAATATCTAGCACCACCATTACCCGACCCAATATTATATAATATCAGATAATATCTTAAATATAGTATTTAATAGGGTAACCAGACATTATAATAATAACTTGAAAGGGAAAACTAAAGAGGGGCCTAATTAGTTAAACTGGGGCTTCATTATACCCAGTTTACCTATATTAGGGAATTAGCATGCTAAACCTTTAGGTGCTACATCTAAGGGCAAGAGAGTTTTAGGTAATATAGGCAATTGGGATCTACTAAACCTTCTTAATACTAGTTCTTTATATCCCTTCTAAGGAAATAAGCCCTAATTAGATGCTATTAAATCTGATTAAAATAAATTTCTAAGGCCTAAGAATATAAATCCCTTAGTAGCTTTTCTAGGAATGTATAGCTAGGCTAGAGGTTTCATACTTTACTATTGAATTGGGTATACTGGGAGGGGGTTTAAGATATAGCTGAGGTGATGGAGTTAGCTCGGTATAGAGATTAGACTAGCCTTGTATATACCTGCTCCTATTGCTACTGGGTTAACTGTGGGTGACTCAGGAGGGTAAATCTGGCCTTTGCATAATAGTAAAATCCTCTATCAAGAGTGAGAGGGCGCTATAGCTCTAATTAGAATGAAATGGTATTAGAAGTGTGGAGATTCACTNCCCTAAAGTAGCCAATAACCTCATAAATAAAACAGGGAATCTAGGCCTAAAAGCTAAGGAACTTCATAGTAGTTGAAGAAACCTCATTAGCTGAAGAAACCCATGTTTGATTCATGGGGCAGATACCAGTGAAAATGGGCCTAGAGGGAGAGCGAGAGGATAAAACCTCCTTACATATAAAAAGGCACACGTTCTGCTAGAGCCCTGATTAAGCAACCACCCCAAGAGGAGCGTGGAAGGCAAGAAGAGGAGCCCCTAACGCGATAGGAGAGTTATAAGGGGAATAGAGGGTGCTAAAAAGGAGAGGCAGAAAAAGAGGGCATAAGAAATGATTTTACAGTATATATGTATATATCAGATAGATATAAATTCACAGGGTATAAAAAGATTGATTCTCTAGGACTAGAAATTTCTCAAAAGCAACGCAGGAAGGCCCCTTCTTATAGCCTTGGAGGGAGGGGGGGGGGGGATGCCAAGGCTGGTTTTCCTCCGGATTCCGAAACATGCCGGTTCCCCTAGACCCCGGAACAATACTATCTCCCTCCTTACTTCTTTTATCCTAAAAAATGCTCCATAAGTTATTTTCATTCATTAGTACCTCCGTTTATACCTTCTCAATTCATTATATTATCTAAAGTTAAGGATTCCCAGGTTTCCAAATCACCTCATTATTCCAGAAAGGTCAAGCAACATAATTCCTTATTATTTACCATTCTGCAGAACGCTATCATCATGCAACCTTATTCTTCTTATAAGGCATAGGGCATTAAGAGTTACAAGGTCTTAGAGAAGGCCTCCCATCATTATACCGAGTACATTCGGTAGCAGTAGTTAAAGTACGATATCCTAGAAGTAAATAACTCCAAGGACCTTTTATATATCTCAGCTTAGCACTAAAAACTAAAGGATAAGATTAAAGAGTTAGAGGAGAAGCTCCTTCAATTACATAAGCAGAAGCACATATAGCATAAGCAGATATCTTAGGCTATCCATTAGGGTTTATTAAATTTAGACAAGTTACATCGTATGAAAAAGGAGAAAGCTAATACCAAGTAAAGGCAGATCGCCAAGCAGTCCGCTAAGATAGTTCACTAAAGTTCCACCAAGGAGGCTAGTGGGATAGTAGCATAAGAGGCATGGCTGCATTCTAAGGGTAAAGTAGGAGTTTTTAATTGGAGTTCCTTAATGGATAATAGTACTAATTGGTCTGAATTTATAGGTACTAATAATAAGGGTAGTGAAGGAAATGTGCCTGTGGGTGGCTTGTCTTAGTGCCTGGTTCTTATTATTAGGAATGGAACTTGTTTAACCGTTATCTAACTAGTCCTAGCCCCTGGCCGTCTTTAGTCTACTGGTTATGCTGTGTTATTCTGATCTTGTTTTTCTATAACTAGTATTCACTAGAGTATAGGGTACGGATACTAGTATTCGTTTAGATGGGTTTTAGGTGTAACTAGTATTTAGGTTGTTGGTTGGATAGGGCGACTAGCATTGGTATGCTTTTCTAAGGGGTTAACTAGTTGCTAGCTTCTAATCATTCCCATTGTAACTAGTCTCTTATTAGTTGTTTTCCCTATTTTAGCTATAAAGTTCAGGGTTTATTATATAGTTTCATTATAATATTGGTTCATTATAGCTTATTATATGTGGGGTTCTTAGGCTGCATTCCTGGTTTCTAGGACTGTTCTGTGGTAGTTCGCGTATGGTACCTTTTGAGTTCATTGTGATAGTAGGTTAAGTTTTGGGCTGGTTCCCATGTGTTTTCGCTGGAGTTATAGCCTTTTCACTTAATAAGGTACTCTATTGTTCCTTAGTGCTGTCTTGAGTCCATAATATTTTCTACTTTATATTCCTTATTATATTCGTTGAGTATTTTAATTTATATTTTAAGTTTTATATTTTTGGGTGCTGGTTTTAAGAGTGAGATATAAAAGACTAGGTATTGTTTTATTCCCTTGGGTAGCAAGAGTTTATAGTTAGTATCCAAAAGTTTTCTTAAAATTTTAAAGGGGCTAATTTTCTTATAGTTAAGCTTTTTGCTAGGTTACTTAGTTTTAATATTCTAGTGAAGGAGGTAAACCTTATCTCCCTCCTTAAGAATTAGTCCCTTAATTCTTTTCTAATTTATATATTTCAATATTTATTCTTATATAAAAGAAAGTTCTGCTTAGATATCCTTCTGGATTTATCTAATTTATATTGCTTTTTATTCTGCTAATTCTGCTGGGGTGTTATCTGGTAGTAATTTATAGTATGCCTGAGGTTTGTATCCATAGAGTGTAAAGAAAGGTAACTACTTAGTTATGCTAGTAATTGCACTATTGTAGGTAAATTGTGCTAATAGTAGTAGTTTAACCTAATTATCCTGTAATTGGTTGATGTAGTGTTAGAGGTATTATTTTATAATCTGGTTGATTTATTCTATTTGTCCGTCTGTTTGTAAATATACTGTTGTTGAGAGCTTATGCCTTACTCTGAGTTGCTTTATTAGTAACTTCTAAAAGTTTAATGTGAAGAGCTTATCTCTATCTGAGATGATTTTATGTAGCATTCTGTAATTGCTTATAATGATTTGCAAGAATGTATATGTGAGTTCTTCTATAGTGCTGGCTTCCTTATATGGTATGAAGTATATATATTTGCTTAGTTTATAAACTACTACCAGAATACTGTTGTACTATACTCCAGTTAAGGATTCTCATGAGAGAGGTAGCTTAATAATGAAGTCCAGGCTAATGGATGACTATATAGCTATAGGTATTGGTAGGGGTTTAATAATCCATATAGTTTATATCTAGAGGCCTTATTTTTATTATAGGAGTTATATTTGCTAATAATATCTTGAACCTTCTTTTTAAGGTTAAGGATCTGATAATTCTGCTAAATCCTTTTAATTGTTGCTATAATACCTTAGTAGCTATATACTAGTGCTTTATATATTTCTATAATTAACTTATCTTATTTTTTTGGATTGGTAGGGGTTTTTCTGGTTTAGAAGTTAACTCTGATTGTGGCGTTAAGCTTTCAGTTAAGAATGAGGCTTCTGTCTTCTTAGGTTCTAAATACTATCCATTCTATAGGTAAATCCCTATCCTAATAGTTGGGTTTTTAACTTAGTGCATCTGCCCTTGCGTTTTTAACTCTATTTATATAGATAATCTTAATATTAAATTATAATAAGAACTCTATATATCTGACTTATTGTTTATTAAGAGTTTTAGTTATTATAAAGGTTATAAGGTTCTTATAATCTATATAGAGTTTAATCTGCTTTTTAGCTCCTATAAGGTAGTACTACTATTCCTAGAATGTATATATTATAGCTATGAATTCTTTATATAATATAGTATATTGGTTTCTGGTTTATTAAACTTCTTGCTAAAGTTTATAATAATATATATCCTTCCTTAGTTGTCTTTTTAAGTAAGTTCTCTACTTGCAGCATTATCTAAGGCATCTATATAGATTTCAAATTCCTTCTCTAGGTCTACTTTCTTAAGTATAAGGTCTTCTATAACTTTATCCTTGAGTATCTGGAAAGCTTATTGTTTAGCATCTATTTATCTAAAGGCATAATCCTTCTTAGTAAGGTCTATTAATGGTTTCGCGATATTGCTATATTATGCGATAAACTATTGATAGAAGTTGATATATTTAAGGAATGCCCTAATATTCTTAATGTTTCTAAGGGTTGGCTATTCCTTGATTGCTTTAACTTTTCCTTCTTGCATCTTGATTTTCCCTGGTTTAATTATATACGTAAGATAGTTAACTTTTTATATATACTAGTTATATTTTTCTAGTTCTATTAGGAGATTGGCGTCCTAAAGTTTTTAGAGAACCTTTTTAATATATTCTTTATAATTATTAAGGTTTTCTAAGAAGATGAGAATGTTGTTTAAGTAGGCGATAATAAAGATATTAAGGTATTTTCTTAGGACTTAGTTAATTATTTCCTAAAATGATGTAGGCATATTGGTTAATCTGAAAGGTATAATTATTATCTTATAATATCTATAGCGTATCCTAAATGCTATCTTCTATTCTTCTCCTTTTTTCATTTGGATAAGGTTATATCTATACTTTAAGTTGAGTACTATAAATCATTTTGCTCCTCTAAGTTGATCCTGTAGTTCCTTAATAAGCGGGAGAGGGTATTAGTTCTTAATTATAATGTTATTTAATTATTAGTAGTTAATATAAAGTTATAGCTTATTATTCTTCTTTAGTATAAAGAGGATTAGGTATTCTACTAGTAATCATGATAGTCTAATGAATCCCTTCTGGAGGTTTTTATTAAGGTATTCCTTAAGTACTTTAAGTTATTCTTTATTAAGTCTGTAGATAGGCTTGAATTAGGGTATTATTCTAGGTTTTAGTAGTATTTTGTAGTTCTATTGCGTATATTATAGTAATATAGTATTAAGTTATTCCTGGAATACTTTCTTGAATTCGTAATAGTCTTCTAGTATTTATACTAGTCTGTTGGTTTTATCTTCTTCTTTTTCTAATGAATTTGTGCTATAGAATAGCATTCAGTTCAGCGTGTGTGTGTTTCGGCAGGGTCGCAGTATGGTGCTCTGAGGCGAATTCGGACGATTGATAATGGTCTGGACAACTTTGTATTGAATTAAGTTGGGCTTCTGTAAGCCCTCCTTATATACCCTCCGACGTCGTCTCACCCCTGGGCACGCTGCGGTAGGCTCTGGTGCAAATTTGCAAATGCCGGAAAATTCGCCCTTCCAACACACCATCTTTGGTTCCAAGCANAGCCAACCATAGCCCTAGCAATGCCCAAATTAAGTACATACAAACTTCAGAAATCAGGCTATCCAATGCACTAAGTCATATACTTTTTGGGTAAGAAATAAGGGTAATGCAGAGGTCTGAATTAAGGTGCAAATGCAGGCCAAAATAATTGACTCACGGCTACCAAACTCATCTTGCGTCACGCACGCACTGGGCGTACTTAGCGAAAATCGCCTGACTCGCAAGTCTAGGGTAACTCCTTACTAGGAAGTCTAGGGTAACTCCTTACAACGAAGTCTAGGGTAACTCCTTGCACGGAGTACCAACGCCCTGCTGAGCGGTTCCGTTTAACAAAAATTAATAGCCTAGCTACTCATAATAGAACCTCTAGTTAACTCTAAGCTTACTTAACCCAGGTTAGGGCCTACTAGCGCTTCTACTAACTGGATAAATAGCTAGAGGGAAAAAGGGTTATATATGCAGCCTCTTTCCTAAAGGGGAGAGCCCTAGTATAATTTAAACCCTATCTTATAAACTATATAAATATTAAAAACTTTAAAGACTGTAGAAAGAAACTTAAGAAATCTTTAGTAAGTATAAGAACTATAAAGATATCCTAAAGACCTTCTTCTAGAACCCTAATAAGAAATAATAAGCTAAATAGGAGCTCTTAAAGCTATACTAGAAAGGCTTAGTATTAAACTATACTATAGAATTTAGGAGGATCTATACCTAAATCAATTATATAGATAATACTAAGATCTTTATATTCTACTAAGGACTTAAAGAAGAAGTAAAGAATAATTTAGCTAGATAAGATAAATTTAATATTTTTCTATAATATATTAAGTTAGCTATTAAGATTAATAATTAGCTTAATATAGGATATTAGGAAAAATAGGAAGATACTTCTTAATTATCTAAATATAAAAGTTATAAGTATAAATCTAATATAAGCAGAAAGTATTAAAAGCTAAGCATATAATGGGGATAATATAAAGGACCTATAAAACTTAATACTACTTAGAAAAACCTTATAAATAAAAAGTATATTAAGTATTATAATTATAATAAAATAGGACACTTTATATTAGAATATAGGGCCCTAAGAAAGAATAAGGACTAGAAACCTATACTAAAAGGCCTGAAATAGGCTAATGCTACTATAAAGGAACTATAATAAATCAATATAGCCTTATGATCTCCCCCTTAGTTAAAGTAATAATTATCAGAGCTTAAAGATAAGTATTATATCTGCAGATTAGTAGTATATAATTAATGCTAAATATACTCTAAATGAGACCTTAATGAAGGATGGGAATTCTATAACCCTAATAAAGAGGAGTTATATAATAGTCTATACTTTAGTTATTATAAAGACCCCTAGTATGAAAAACACTACTTATTATTACTACTATAGTACTAACTATAGTAGCAGCCTATTAGTATACTATATATACTACTGTTGTTATAAATACTTTACAGTTTTAAAATTTATTTTAATGATTATACTAAACCTTTATAGGGTTTAGTAGGTAACTTATAAGTTTTTTATTAATAGAGTAACATAAAGGTAATACTTAACTAAGTTTATAGTATATAAAAATACTATTTATAAAGAAGGTATAATTAGAATCTATAAGGTTATTTAGTAATAACATTAAATACTTAGATTAATAACTAAAGAATCTATTCTATAAGAGCTATTTACTTTAATAATAACTATATTCTTATATATTCTAACTCTTTATTTACTATTAATAAAATTATTAATAATTTTATTAATTAAATATAACTTCATAAAATTAATATTAATTCCATTAATTATAATAAGTCTTTAATTCTAACCTTATATTATCTTAAGAAATCTATATTTAAGAACCTATAAGGTTACATTCTAGCATTTATTTTTCATTCCTGAGTTATGAGAATAAGTTCTTTAGTTATATAATGATTTTATAACGATTACTAGGGTTTCCTAATAGTAAACTCAGTGCATAGGTTTATATTTAGAAGAAATTTGAGTTATAAACGTAATAAGATATATAGTTAGGTATAGCTAATTAAGAGCTAATAAGGCTATCTAGGAATATATACTTAGATACTTAGATTAACTACTAAAGAGCTATTCTATTTAGGTACTATCTACTAGTAATAATTATATATCTATATAGTCTATCTCTTTAGTTAGCTTACTTAATAATTTAAGTAATCCCTAGGTGTGCTCATAACCCTAACCCTAGGTAGTTGCTAACTCCGTTATTAAGGGCCTATAGGATTACATTCTAGCATTTAGTTCTAATTCCCTAGTTATTAGAATGGGTCCCTTAGGCGCTATTATAGTTAGCTTATAATACTATCTCCATTCTTACTTCTTTCATCCTTAAAAGTAATTTATAAGTTATTTTCTATTCACTAGGTTTCAATTTATACTTTCCTAATTTATTATATTATCTAGAGTTAAGAAGCTTTATATATTAGAATTTTAGTAATAAAAACTAAAATAATATAACTCCTTTTTTATTTATTATTCTTTAAAATACTATATTTATACTTTCTTATTCTTTCTATAAAGATTATAATATTATATCTTATTAAGTATCCCCTTTAGATTCTTATTATTATTTTATGTATATTTATTTGAATCATTCCTATTATAATATATAAAGTATAGGTTTTATTAAGCTCCTTGAGATTAGTAATTAGCATTAAAAGTTAGAAGAAGAGCTAGAAGTTACTAAAGAGTATTATTATATTATAGATATAAAGGTTAAGTATTTATATAAGTAGAAGTAGATATAATATAAGAAGATAATATATATAGTATCTTATAGTATTAATAATTTAAAAAAATAATGCAATTTATAACTCTTTAAGGAACCCTCTTATAGATACCCTAGGGGCTAATGTATAATATTACTAAATATTAATTATAAATAATTATACAAGCTATATATTAGTTAAATATAGCTAATATTATAAAAAGAATAGAATTATTATTATTATTATATTATTATGTTCCTTTCATTTAATGTAAGTATTATATATTAAATTATATTTACTCTCTAATTATATATATATAATAAGGAAATTAGTAATTCTGTTTAACTTTTTATAAATTATATATAATAAAAAAATTAATAATTTTACTTAATTTTTAGTCATTATATTATTAAATTTAAGTTCTTTATTATATTTAGGGTTGGTTATGATAAGATCATTATAAAATATAATATTAAAGCTATAATTTAAAAAGCTAGAATATTACTTTAAGATTTGGGTTTTAGTATTTTTAAGCTTAATACTTACCTAAGAACTTTAGTTATATTATTTTTATTTTTAATACTAAAAGTTTTAAATACCCTTTAATATTTAATAAGCTATTAAATAATTAAATTTTATAAAAGATAGGATTTCTATTTATTAAAGTAGCTCTCTTATATTAATTATAAAGATCATTAACTAGATATTAAGAGGTTAATAAATAATAATATATAAGATTATAATCTTAAATACTTAACTTTATATACTTAAGAATGCTAATATAATACTTATTAAATATTTAAAAGCTAAAAGAACTTAAGTATAGTTTAAAGAAGTACTTATTATTAAGGAATTTTAAGTAATAATTGAAGAAAGAAAAGAGAAAGTAATTAGTTAGTAAAATTAATTATAATATTAAGAAGGTAGTTTATAATAAATTATATAAATAATATTATAATAACTATAATAAGGCTATATATAATACAAGAATACAGAACAAAGAAGAAAAAGAGTTTAATAAATTAAGTTTTAATTATATTGTAATAAATCTAGCTTCATTAATATTAATTAGTATAAATATATATATATATTCATAGTTTAGAACAGATTAAGATTTTAAGAGCAAAGTTTATATTAATTAGTATAGAGTATAGTTTTTTATTAAAAGTTAGCTTATTTAAACTAATAATATAATCTTATTAATACCTTTAAATTAGCGAAATCAATTAAAATTAAGCAATTAAGTATAGTTAGTATTAATTAGTATTAACTTTTATTAGTTATTTAGCCCTAGGTGGGTGCTAGGATTAATAGAAGTTAGTAAATATTATAAAATTAATCTACTTACTAATAAACCACGTTATATATTTTATAATAATAATAATGTACTATTATATAAATTGTAAGATTCAATGTCTTTAATATTTTTATAGAATTAATTAGAAGGGAGTATTTGTGCTGGAGGGGTGGCCTGAATCAAGTGGTGGCTCATAAGTGGGCCGCCCACGTTATTTCCACCTGATAAGTGAGGCTGCTGGCGGTCCGGCTCTTTCATTTCATCCTCTTCAGTATTTCTTCTATGATATCAGGGCTCCCAAGATACTGTCCCTTATCTAGGACCACCCTACCCTCTTCCCTCTCCTCCCTCGTCTGCCAGCTCTCCCACTCCGCGATCCCCTTCTTCAGGAGCCCTAACTGAGCCCGGTCGTCCTCGCCCGAGACCCGCCTCTGCTGGCGCTCCTTCCAGTCTTCGAGGCTCCTGACAGAAACAGCCACAGACTCTAAGCCCTTGAGCTTCATGAGAAGGCGCACATTCTTGTGGGAGCTGACCAGAAGAATAGCTTCCGGGGAGCCCCTGGACTTGGCCTCAATGTCGTCAACGTATCTTCTGGTCCCGGTCGAGCTCTTCAGGTCGTACGCTGACGAGTCGAGGTCAATGACGGCGTTCCGCGACCATGTCGTCGCGAATGTGGTCTTGCCGGTACAGGGCCAGGCGGAGATGATGAGGGCTTGTCCTTTAGTGGGGGGCATTTTAGCAGAGTATTTCGTTTCGAAGGAATATGCAGTGTGGCCCGGGGGTGGGACAGCCTGCTTCCAGGTACTAGTACTTATCGGCTATAAGAATGAAACGGGACGCTGCGCTCCCTATGTCGAGTAAAGTACTACGAAGATACAAAGGTTTCATTAAACCTGAGATTCAGCCCAAAATGAATGCTTCCGGTTTGTCGAAATGAATGGTGGCTTGTGATGCATGTGAAACAGACAAAGGAGGGTGCATCAAAGGGTCCAAGTGATACTTTCTTTGGTACCATTCGTGATGGCGCTCCGAGCAATGTCTATCAATTTTGGCTTTCAAATCAGAGGCTGGATAAGGTACTATCGTTACCATTAAAATTCCTTCATATAGACATCCCGAAGAACGTCATCATGAGATATATGCGAGGGCCTTCTGTCCAGCATGACTATCTAAATATACCTAGGTACACAAATGAAAGCAAAGTAATAACAGGTTGTAAAAGAAAATATTCCGTGAAGCTAATTTTGTAGCCTCGTATAGGCCGTGTGTATATATCTCACTTGCATAATGCCCAAAAAGAAAGTCAGATGCCCGACGCTGAAGTCCAAGAAAGCAACACACATATCGTACAATAACGTCGTCGCGACCTCCGAAAATTTCTGCATTAATCCTGTCCCTGGGGAATGAGCTGTTCAGCCGCCTCGTATAGAGCGAGCTCTGCCCGGCACTCTCATCCAACGATGCGTCGAAGTGGACCGTGTTCGCCCTGGAGACGTACGCCACCTACGGCGGCTCCATCGACCGGTCAGAAAGCACCGCGGGGCTCAGGAAGCCTTCGGAGCTGCCGGGGCCGGGCACGGGCGAGAGTTGCCGGGAGTAGGGGCCCACCGCGTCCGACACGGCGAGGTAAGCACTGTGGGATATTCTCTTGCTTGGGCTGTGCCCCGGCGACGGCGGCTCGTGCGGGCTGCTACGGGAAGACCAGGCGGGCGAAACTGGGCTCGGGGGCGTGGGGGAGGAGGAGGTGGCGCCAGGGATGCTAGGGGACAAGGTATCCTCTCCGCTGCCGCTGATGTAGGAGGAGCGCGAGCTGATCCTGTTACTCATCTGCGGGTTTGTCTGCGCGCCCAGTGCGGAGACGCTCATGTGTCTCCCGCCGTCGGCCTCATGTTTGTTGATGGGCGTCTCCTTTGTCACAGGCGTGGTCTCCTGTAGGCACAGGACGACCTCGACGGCTTTCTCGTCCTCGATGACCTTGGGATGCCGTTTCGCGGAGTAACGTGCGTACGTGCCCAGGCTCCAGTAGCAGCTCGCGACATTGACCAGGGTCAGGAAGAGCTTGTAGGGCATGTAGTAGAGCAGCAGTATATCCCAGCCTATGCGCTCGTTGCGCATGCGGAGGTGGACATCGTTGAAGATAACCACATTAACAAGATAAGGACGATTGTGCCGGTTAGCAGGTACCCGCATAAAGGAGGCGCGGCGATGAACGAGATTGGCAGGATGAACGGCGTGAAGAGATACAAGACGGTCTCGTAGACCTCCTGGAAGACGAATGTCTTGGCGCCAATCTCCCACCAGCCGAGCTTCCAGCTGGTGAGGATGTAATGCATGTTGTAGGACATGGCGTTGACGAAGAAGTTCCATCGCATGAACCGCTGCTTGAACACGGTCATCTCGTCGAAGCCGTCGCGGCTGCCCCCGCTGCTGAAAAACACGGCGGGTGGAGTCTCGGTCTCTACAAAGACAGAGGTGCACATCTTTATCCTGCCTCCGAGCCGGCGGCAGCTATGCCCGAAGAACCAGTTCTCCGAGACCGAGAATCCCGGGTGATCGTGGAACGTCTTGATGAGAAACTGGCGGTCCCAGAGCGGGATGGCGCCGTGCGGGAACGTCGCGCTGCCCAACTTGCCAGTCAGTGCGCGTTGGAGCCCCGAGATTTTGTACTCCAGGTCCTGAGCCTGCTGGCAGGCGCCCGGACGCGACTGGGAAGTTGGGGGGCAGCGCGCAGTCATCGTCAATGAGCAGGACGTTCTTGAAACCCTTGGCAGCGTAGCCCCCCACAAACTGCGCGACGATCTTGGAGCCCACCGGGCACCAGATGTGGTTTACGACATACGGGATGCAGATCTCCTCGGTTTTGTCGAGGGGCGTTTCGGAATTGCCGTTGGCGATGACGAAGATGTGCGAGGCAGGTAATACTTTCAGCGCTGCCTCGAGCGTGGCGCCGAGGAGGTTTGCGGATTTGCAGCAGGGGATGAGGAGGGCTGTGGGGGCCACACTAGGTAATGATGTCCGGTCGAAATCATCCGGGTGGCCGAGAATCGGTGGCTCTTTCGAAGAAGACGAGCAGGGGCGCGAATGAGTAGAACGCAGCGATGCCGAACTTGGTCGGTACTAACCAGTACATCCAGTACACCGCTCCCTTCCAGAGAGACATGCCGACAAGGACGAAGTATATGAAACAAACCAAGATCGTACATGTAGTCCACTCAAACAGGACCTCGACCCATCGCTTCCGCTGCAGCTCGACACCTCGTGTCTTGGCCTTCTCATACATCTCAGCCATGGGACTTTGACGGGCACGACCGACCACATTCCGGGCTGTTTCTTGCACCTTGTCCGGCACCACAGCATCGACATCCCTCCGCGCTGTCCCACTGCGTCTGGGCACATCTTGCGGGCTATATGTGGGCTGAAACTCAGGGAAGGCCTCGGTGTCTCTGCCGTGCGATATCCCAGCTTCCGCGTCCCTTTCCCTAGCATTTTCCAGGTAGGCAGGGCGGTGGACAGGGCGTCGGTCGTGATTTGTCACCGGGCCGCTGCTTTCCCTCGGCCTTCCAGATGTTTGGATATCCCGCCATGAGGTCCTCTTCTCCGAAGGTGTTGGAAACGGCCGTCGCGTGTATTCATCTAGGACCTGCTGGGCCGGTCCATACGCATCATCTTCATCCTGTTCCTGACTTTGATGCTGCTGATGGTGAGACCCACTTGGCTCGATCCCGTTATTTATCCAAGAGGCTTGTCTTCGGTGACGGACGCGGGGTGTGTTCGGGGCTGCTGCGTAACCGTCACCTCTCATTGAGACAGACGGCAAACTCTGGGGGACGAGCACATCCTCTTGCACCTTGCCCGACGTAGACCTCTTCATGCCTCGACTCATTTTGAATCAAAAATGATCGGACCGTGGCTATAGCCAACAACAAAGGGCTGACGAGCCGATGGCGAGAATGAATGCTAAGGGCAGGGAAAAAGAGTGTAATAGAACCGGAGGCTCTCCTTGGCCGAAGGGATGGGTCAAGAAGAGACAGGGAACGTTAAGCAGAACGAAGGTCGTATAGCACAGGCCACCTCCTCGCCCATAGCCGCAGGACTAGAGATGGACTGAAGAACAGAAGAGTGAAAGAAAGAGCTTGCCTCTCACACTCGCCCAACAGTACCTATAGACGCTCTTGAGAGTGCCGTCGCACACAACCCGCCTACATCGACGCCTTCGTGACAGGGAGCAAAGGCAGCCAAGCTGATTTGGCGTTGCCATGACCGTGTGTGAGCCGGCCTCAAACCCGAGAGTCCCGGGTCTGCAGACCCGGTCCCGTCTCGGCCGATACTTTCATACCTAGATGAAAGACACACCGTGGGAGTCGCAGCGGGAGAGTGGTGGAGCCGTTGAGCTGTTGGGCCTGAGAGTTTGATAATGAGGTCGAGCCAGTCGGAATCTTAAGAGGTTCTTTTTGGAATAAGGACGGGACCTTTCTCTCTGCGGCGATGAGGTTTACTTAACTGCGGCACATCATCCACCTTTTCCCCCAGCAATTCTTTCAACCCTTCTCATCCATGAAAGTAAGGGAGCAACTAGCATACGAAGTTGCGGCCCATGCCTTGGGCCCACACCATCCAGATAGTTGTCTTCGCATTCACGCCGCCTCGTCTCTCTCAGACACGTGTGCGTCAAGACTGTATGTGAACATTTGACGCCACCAGAGAGACCTCCATAAACTGAACAATGAGGCACTAGTGCAGATATCGCAGGTATCGTCGTGGAAGAAGACCCAAGAGCTGACTAGATATCCCTGACGGCTGTACACGTGCCTACTTGCGTTTTGCCCGTGGCAGGCTCAGATTCATCACTCCCGCCTAGCAAGACTGTGGAGAAAATATCCGGGGACAATGGCGAATTCTCTCGAGCCCTAGACAGACCTGCGCGCTAGTACTTTCTGTGGCACAACTGCTCCCGTTGTTCCCCAGTGCTCTCCGATCGTGGCCACTCAGCACCCATGTCAGCGGAGGTCTCCGCCATCAGGCAAAGTCGAGAGGCGAGAGGGATACGTCCATGCACTAACAGCATTTTTGAGATGAACCAGTTGCTTCTTTTCATATCTCGTCCGGATAAAACATCTTCCTAGGTGCCTGCTCAGGCAGACGACCAACATGGTGCGGTGCGTGTTTGGGAATCGTGCTGGATGGGTATATAGCATGTCTACCCGTATCGTCATCAACGCTACCAAACTTTCGAAGCTCCTACGGTCGCAGTGGAGTGAAGTCCAGGTGGCATCAAATGTTCCCGGGTCACAGTACTACACGATGCAATGCGCAGAGCGAGCTGACCCAGCTGAAGAGCTGCTTCTCCACCCATGGAGTGACGGCCTCGTCGACTCGGTTCGGCTGCATCCTGGCGGCGTGTCATGCCCTTGTGTCAGGTTCCGATCCGCTTTCTGTCCAACCTCGCGGTCGACCTCTGGTACCTGGGAACGAATGCGATGGCGGCGGAACCACAACGGGCCGGCTGCTCTCTTACGACGCAGAATTGTTTATAGACGTATTGCCACGTGTTTCTTTAATCATTTACATTCATGACTGTTGCCAGGAAGCTTAAGAAAAGGGTGAGCCACGGCAGGACCTGACCTCCTTCCATCTCCCCAGTAACGGTCAACGCGACCTCATGTTCGTTGTATCACGAAATCGCATATGCTCTCGCTTGGCCCCAGACGGACGACCAACATTGCTTTTTGCCGTCTTCCACAGTTTCATTAGAGCCTCTGGTGCAGCCCAACTGCAAAGCCAAGGTAGCACCTAACCGGAGCCTTGCCCTGCCATCTGGCTAGCAGGAGGTGACTCATCGCTGTCGCTTTCCAGCTGGTAGTTGCCCTGGATGCGTCTTTTGGCCTCCCATTTGTCCTGTTCGGTAATGTCCTTCTCGTCTTTACGCATATCAGGTGTCCATTGTGGCTCGCTAGGCGAGTGACCCACAGACATACCGACACGGATCTGGCCCCATGTTAGCTGGCAAGTAACTTGCATACATTCGAGTAAATAACCTACTAAGGTCTCGAGGGCGCCATTCGAGTTGTCCACCAAGTCATCGTCGAACATCATCTTGCCCTCTTCGAAGAGCAGTACAATGGTGCTGCCACCAAACTTGAAGTAGCCAAGCTCCTCGGCCCTCTTCACACGATCGCCCTCTTGCCTAGTGATCACGGTGCTGCCTACCATCATGGCACCCACACAGATGACCATTACGCGGCCGTGTTTCTCGCTGTCGATTGGCACGATGATACGGACGTTCTCACCGTACACATCCAGCGCGGAGCGGATGGCCATCGGGTTGACCGTGTAGTATTCACCTTCAATGGGCTTAGGTTTGCCAAGAATGCCGTCCACGGGGATATGGAATCGATGGTAGTCCTGTGGCGCAAGGCGAAAGATACCGAGCCCGCCTCCGTTTTCGTACCGCGCCGCATCTTCAGGATATGCGTCACCGAGCAGTCTCTTGATCGAGAACTCGCGACCCTTGATCCACACCTTGGTGGCAATGTCGACACGATTGAAAACCACCGAACGGCAGTCTGCAGGCGACACGATTATATGAGGATTTTCCGGTGCAGAACATGGTCGGGCGCCTGGCTTGAGAGCCCGGTAGAAGAACTCGTTAAAGTTTTTGAAATCCTCCAGCGGGAGAAGGACTTCGGACATGTCGAGCTTGTGGAACTCAATGAAACCCTCAATCTCGGCCTTGGACTCCGGGTCATCGTACTTCTTGCCCTGCTTTACGCTGAGGCTCTTGAGCAGTTTGCGGACTTCAAATCAGTTAGCAGGTCGGCCTCTGGTGCACTTTTGCTGTGGAACTTACTCCTCTTGTTCTCCATATTGTTCGACTTAAGCCCCTTGTAGAGCAACCGGATACCGAGTCTCACGTATACGCTCATCTTCTCCTCACTTATCTGTCCTGTTATGCGATCCTGGACAAGAATGTTGGCCGAGTTGGCACCCAGCTTGTAGCCTCCATATGAGATCTTGGTGATAACCTTAGAGTACCACTTCCTCTGCGCCTGGCTAGCGGTCACGAACCCACCCATGACGAGGTTATTGACTTGACGCCAATCCTGGCTGGCACACGTAGCTATGTGGGTGATGATGTCCGAGTCGGTCCGTTTGTTCAGACGAGGCTGGTGGCAGATGGGGCATTCCCTGATCTCAACCACATGCTCTTCTCCACGGTCATTGAGGTCATCTCTCTCGGCCAAGACCTCGCCTTCTTCGCCAGGGGTGGAGAATATCGGAACTGTGACGGTAGATGAAGCTGTCTGACTGCTAGGTGCTGTCTCAAGACCAGGCGCTACCTCGTTAGGAGCTGGCTCTTTTCCAGACGATTGCCCCTTGGCGAAATCGGGAAGTTTGTCTTTGATACGATCACTCATCGTGGGTTTCGACTTTGAGAGAAGCTGGTCTTCCAAACAGATGACGGCCTCGTCCGTGGTAAGATCACTCTCACCGCTGTTAGCGGCATGTGGGAAGCGCTTAAAGAAGCTGTCGATAGTGGAGTCTCGCAGTGTCGAGCCGAGGGTGTCCAACATGGTTGTCAGTTCGACCTTGCTGATGCTCCCGTTCTCGTCTGTATCGTACTGCCTGAGCATAGATCTCCAAAATTGTTGCCGCAAGGCTGGGTAGGGCATGTATTTGGCCCTCAGGGTGAGTACTGGATTATGCTTCGCCTCCCATTTCTCCATGTTCTTCATCTTCAAGGGCACGTCGAAGAATACGAAGTCAGGGTCTTCGCCGTCCGCGGCCGCCTCTATGGCAGGCCCAGTGGCAGTTTGGTCGACCGGCGCCAAGAGCCCAGGGTTAGGAACAGGTAGCTGTGTTGTCTCCACCGTGCCGTCACCCGTCACAGCAGGAGCCTGGGACATTTGGGAAGGGCTTTTGCTCAGGGCTGGGCGGGAGGATTTCGCCAGGCTCTGCTGAGAGCTGGAGCGTGATATGCCCAGCCTCTTGAAGCGAGACTTCTGAGAGGAGCTGTCCGGTTGCACGTATTCCGATGGCTCTCTGAGTCTGTAAAGTCCAGTTTCTGGATCAGCAGTAGGGGCGGTCTCCATTAGTTCCTTGAGGGGGAGAGACGCGGACGCAATGAAGTCATTGCCAGTATAGCGGTCCCGGTCGATGACGGTGAAGGCAAATGAGTAAGTCTGTTCGTGACCAAGGACGTTGAATATCATCTTCTCGTTAAAGACCGGGTTCAAATTGTGACGGACGACCTTGGTCCGGTATGTCTTCTTGCCCAGAGAGGCCACAACGAAAGGATCCATGTCGAAACCGGTCTTCGTGAAGTTTGATTCCGGGGGAAGATCGGTTATCTTGACAATCTCGAGGAAGATGATGCCGACAACGTCGTTGCGATCTCCATTCGTAAACTCGTACGGGTTATCGCGCTTCTTGCGCTTCAGACCCTTGATTCGGAGCCGCCGTTTGCGCTTCTCAACAGTCTCTGGCTTTGAGGGGTCTTCCTCTTCGGGAGTCTCGTCATCATAGACGTCGTACTCAGCGTCATCGTCGTCGCTGACGACATTGTCTGTTGGCCTCCGCCTCATGGACGGGGATGGGGAAATGCTCGGCTTCGTGGGAGCCAAAACCGGTGTGCGGGAAGGCGTTGGGTCCTTGGAAATGGGGTCGGCTTCAGGAACTGCGCTGGTCAGAGCCGTGAACTTGGCAGCGATATCGGCGTCGGTAGCGTTTGGTTTGGTGACATCGTAAAGAGTAAACTGCAACAAGACCTCGCCGGAGACCTTGGTAGCCTTCTTTCCCGTCCTCTTGTTCTTCAGAGGAAACCATCTGGGCTCCTGCTCATAGCGGCCGTTGGCAAATATCTCCTCGAGAGCAAGATCGAACTCGCCAAGGTAGTCCTTGCCAAACCTATCCTTGTCCCAGCAAATAATATCGAGGAGCAGGTGGCGGGTCTCGTTGACGTGGAACTCGCATTGTTCGTTCCAGTGCGGGTTAAGCGTCTTGGATACAGCGTGGGTTTGGTGCCTGTTCTCACCCAGGGTCAAGACAAGGTACTGGAAGGGGAGATTAGCTTAATTCCTCGACTCGGTCGTCCAGAGAGGAGAGGTTTTTTTTTGGGGGGGGGTGGCTTACTGGATCCGAGGTGCCACTTCTATCCGCTGCGGCAAGATTTCGTGCCTAGCATGGTGGTTAGAGATGTCGGGCCCTCCGCGTCAAGCGTAGAGTTGCTTACCTTCAGAATTACAGTGTTGAGCATCAAGCCCATGTCCCCCCGCCCTTCGGGGCTTGCTGGATCTCCTTTGCTCCTCATTGGGCTGGGGTTGCGACTACTTGCGGCTGAGCCGGTGTTCAAGCGTGATGATGATGATTTCAGACGATGCGGTATGATGCTGACCATATTCAACAGTCGTGAATATGCGGCGGAGCGGCTACGTTCGGGACTGATGGAATATCTGTTCCGTCGTCTCTCGAGGATGCACTAGGTAGGAATTGGGTGATGTGTTCGTCGGGAGGAGTAGCGTGTGCAGGGATAGCTCGAGGTAGAGGCGGTCTTGACGTCAGGTGGGGGGGGGATGCTTCGGGATTGCGGTATTATTGTGGGAAGCCGACCGGTGAGGTGCAAGAGGCTATAAACGAGGCGGGAGTACTGGTCGGTATGGGAGACGTGTGGTGGGCGAGATGGTATCTCGAATCTTAACGCATACTATCAGACGCAGTCAGCGACGGGGTGGCGGCCAGGTGGTGGTGGTGGTGGTCGCGAGGTGGTCCAGGGGGAGGGTCGGAGGGTCGGAGGTGGTCTCGTCTCTCTCTCTCTCTCTGCTTACCTGATGGTCCCGATTGCGCGTCTTGAACGAGGTGGTGGATAGCACGGGCCAGGGAAGCAGTGGAGCAATAAATTGGACAATTTCAGGACATCTATCTGACCAGTTGTGGTGTAGGCAGCAAGGATCGAGACGGGGCGAGATGGGACGACGCGAAGGACTGGGTGGTCTGCGAGCGTGCGAGTCTGTGGACCGCTTGTGCATCCGCAGGTGCGTCAGATCTGGCAGCCGCTGACTCTGACCATTCGAGGTGTTTAGGGCTTGGGCTTGGGCTTAAGTGATGTTTCAATCGCCTCGGGGCCTCGCCATAGCAGTGCGAGGAGGAAGAATGGAGAGAGGGGGGAGAGAGAGGGTGGAGGAGGAGGGTGGATTCTGGGGCGGGATGACGGAGGAGAGGAACGCACGGGGCGGGAGAGCTGATGAGGACCAACGCCAAACAACGTCACACCTGCCGTTTGTGCTGTGAGTCCGTATTCCACAAGCACCACGCAGAACAGGACAAATACGGAGTACACTACATATATACATACGTACATATATAGTAGACCTGGAAGCCCAGGGTAGAACTGGTAGACTAGGTTCCTGGTCTACTACTACTATCAACCTTGGAAGTACGTAGGATACATAGCACGCAGGCACAAAAGAGTGCCAGGATAGGTTATGCTCGGTACGTAAACAACGGGGCCTATAGTGTACATAGTACCCCCCTTTTGGGCATGGCTGTTAGTGTCAGGCGGATTACAGGCCACCTGAAGGGTGCAGCTTGCACTCTCGAGCCACTCTATTTGTGGCCCACCCGGCCGATCGATGCCCAGATCTTCGCATGGACTACTAACATGGTCCAGTCAGGGGACGGTATCCTCTACACTACACTACATGTTGTTCTGCCCACACTGCATTGGAACTCGCATTTTACATTTGCAAATTGCCTTTTCACTTGGATACTCTAACTCACATATGCCAGACAGTCTTCCCAAGGTTGACAGAGCTCAGCCACCCTGCTGGAGGTTGCTGGGACGTGATTCGCTCTTTCGGTCCTGTTAGACACGGCCGGCACGGGAATCTGGGTCAAGAATGAAAGCGTTGGATAGGGGGGGGGGCACGGAGAATTTCAACACAACAGTCCATCCGACTTGGTGTATGGCGTGCATTGCCTGCATTGCGTTACACCCAGAGTTGCCCCGGAGTCACAGTCACCTCGACAAGCTTTCCAAATATCATCTGGATCCAAACAGCTGTCCTGTCGCGGAAACCAGCTACACTATTCCCCTCCCTCCAGCTGCCAAGATCCCGGGTTGCAGAAGCACAGCTGCTCCATTGTGGCTGGCGACACGCTACTGGAAGTCAACCTTCTCGACCTGAACCCAGACAGTGCCGTACTGCCGTCCATGTACGCCGCACACTCCGTGTGTGCGACCCGTCTCTCCCGGACAGAAAGCTTCAGCCCTGCTTTGCCCGTCGCTTCCGGTCAAGTTTGTCAACAGCAGCTCATTGACCTAAGCTTGCATCAGCTGCAGCACGCTCTCGTTGTCCTCGGCAGTAAAATCCCCAGCCGCTCGAGCCGTTTGAGCCATGCAATCAACTACCTAAGGTATGTAAGTAATTACCTGCCTAGTGCAGGACACGCCACCTCACACCCTTGCTGCACGATGGACCGCCGCCTCAGGATCCAACGGTGACGGTGCGTGGGTGCAATGTCCTCCTACACCATCACTTTTTCTCGCACTCAGCCACCTGCCCACCCTGTATTGCACAAAAAAAAAAAAAAAAAAGGCCCAGACCCCGTCTCTGGTCTCTGGTGAAACCCTGTCTAATACCGATGTCCTGGATTCGAGACACCTGATTCAATGCTGTGTCCTGACCTCCAGCCACGCCTTCAAGACGCCACCCCCTGAGTTCAACGACGACGAGCGATGATCTATGCCCGTGGCTTGTCACCATCTCCGCTACTATCATGGTCGTCTGGTGCACAATCGCAATGGTCTTCCCGCCGTTTATTACTGTGGTGAGTCACGCCTGGCCGAAACTGTACCACCTCCCGCTTATTCGGCGCGCATTTCCACCAAGATGATAAAATTATTCGCCCCTGCTCGTTACCCCTGCTCTAGCAGAGATGATATAATCTAACAAGTCTGTACGCGGCATAGTTCCCTTGATTGCTGGAGCCGTCATCTCGAGAAAGCCAGGGTACTTGTTGAGTAAAACCGTGGTGCGACTGTCAGTACGCACAATAAACCGACCGGAATCCCAAAATCCCACCAAAACTCTCCACATTCAAGCCCGTCTAACAAATTCCGACCCGTACAATGACATGTGCATAAATAAATCTATATGCGGAAGTTGAGGACCAAGTTCTGAGCTTGACGATTTCAAAGTCTTGAAGCGTATTTCGATTTGTGGTGGACGTGCGGAAGTACTGCAAGGCCTTAATTCTGTTCCTGAGCTATTAGTGGCTCATTTTCTTTCATGCCGACAGAGTGGGTGTTGGTCTATGTTCCCACATGTCTCACTCGGAGCCCACTCGGTGTGCATCGCCAGTGGATACGCATGCGTCGAACATCCTACCTGCATATGTGGCACTCTGGTCTGTGGGGATGGTGGATCTTGTTACATGTCGCAATGCTCGTTAGAATCATCGCATCTTGGAGACAAACGGTGAGAACGGCTGAGATAAGCCTCCTAGCATCCCGAATCTCGAGCTCTTGATTGATCAATGTCCGAGGTAAAGGTAACATTGAACTCCTTTCCGTTACTCTGTGAAGATCACCAATGACTCCTTGGAGGAACCCCAGGTAAATACGGGCCCAGTTAATGATAGACCCCTATCTAGCCATCGGAAAGACCGATCCGTGATAGAGGTGGTGCCGAAAGATGTCGCAGAGGACATTATCTCTCCAGGATTGTCGTCTTCATAGTCTCTCTTCTTGTGCTTGGATCAGTGCGTGGGACAGACTGTGGCTCGAATGGTGTGGCTTGTATGCATCCCTCGAGGTGTTATTTACCGCCCGATAATCGCCTGGGATTGGAGATTAAAAAATTGTATGTATTCTTCTTCTCTCTCTTTGATAAAACAGGAAAAGCAAGAAGAACTTGCCTTGTCAGAGATTGATACGATGTTCTCCTCGTACGCCCCCTACACAAGGCGGTTTGGCTGAACTATTGGCAGACTAAATTATTTGTATGGTGCAGTAAGTAACTGCAGCAGTCAAGCTGGTCATTTCAAGGAGTAAAATTATGGGTAAAACCATGCCAACAAACCAGTCGAGATCAAGGCTGGAGCCTTAATTCTCTAGCTCTAATTCGCCTAATGATTCAGTCGGGAGCCTGCGAGCAACCGACTAGAGTACAGCAGACCTCGAGACTCTGTTCAAGTACTAGTTAACCAGGGGTTGAATTTGCATCTCAACTGTAGTGAAAAATATGAATAACAACATAATATTGAAATATGACCCTGGGAGAAGCATGCGCATGATGAGCCTGGAGACAATAAAGGCCAGCATAGCCGCGGTCTTTTCTCAGTGACGCTGAACGTACTTAACATCCCCAGCCCCCATTCCAGAAGGCCCCCCCCCCCCAAATTTCCGCCCCCCTGCCACTCGCCAGAGGGGATAATGTGCAATAGGTGAGTGTTAGGTCCAAGTGCCCCTCGGGGCCAAAGAATCAATTGAACCTACCTAGGCAAGGAGGAAGTCTCTCTCTAAGGGCCCTCATTGCGAGTGCGCTACTATATAGTAAGGCCGGAGCTCCTCATAACCCCAATAGCCCTATTAGAGCTCCGCAATAGGTCTCATACAATATGCCCTAACACCCTGGTATAATACACCCTAACAGATTGCCCTCTCTTCATTAGGCCTAATTCTAAAGCTGTTAGTTATATATTTATTACTCCTATATAGTACTCTAGCTACTCTTAAGCTTTTATATAAAGCTTAAATTATATAATTTAAAAAACTAACTAAGAACCAAGCCTTATTATAAAACTAAAATTAATCCTTAATTAAATTTAATCATAATTAAATAAAGCTAATATACTTTTTAAATTATTATTAATAAACTCTTAATAATTAATAGTTTTATAATAGTACATATGATTATAAATATAAAGAAATAATATAGCCTAAGAAATATATTATACTTTAAAGATCTAGTGCAGCTAATAGGGTGTATAAGTAATAGTAGGTTGTGAGGGATAAAGGGTGCCCTTATGATAGGTCTTTTAGTATAACTAATCTTTTTGTCTATACTAAGATTTATTATATAGATATATTATTCCTAATAGCGTTAATAATATTATATAGTTAATCTTTTAAGTATTGAATTATAATTATCTGATTAATTTATAGAAGAAGTTTAGTAATTAGAAAAAATTCCTTTATGGAGATATTTAAGTTTTTCTATAGGGTGGGTACAGACACGTGCATACGTGCACCTGCATGTGGGGTGGCCGGAATGGGGGCCAGGGATTTTACTGAGCACCGTGCACACCTGAGCAGTTCCTCGCGGCGCATTGAAGAAAGCTTGAATCAACACTGTGCTTATGCTTCTTTTCACTTTCGTTAAACATTTAGCACTGACCAAGGAGAGCCTGACTCCCAAGGACATGCCCATTCTGTGGAAGGGTCTAGATGCTTATTTGTTTCCTGGACCTTTGCTTGTGCATCGAGGTATTCTTCATTGCTTCACTCCATCTCAAGCCTGGATCTGCCCCTTCGCGGCCCACTTCGCCTTATTATTCTGGACCCTTCATGGCAAGGCGAGCAGGATTATACAATAGGAATCGCAACTCTTGTAGATTCGGATCTAGTTCCGGGTCCGAGAGAGATCTACACAAGCCTCTGTCATATATAGTTATGCACAGTGAATGCCGTCTAATGACAAATGCTCTATAACCGAAGTTCAGACATCAAGTTCATTATTCTTCGCACGTAAAGCACTACTCGACATTTCCCTTTGACGCCTTAGAAAAGCTTTGCGTTGCTTGCTTCAACACATGAGATGTCCAGAAATCGGTAAGACTGGCTTTGTTAATACTGGTCACGAGAAGGGCGAAAGCATTGCAAGTTTAAGTGGATAGGCAAACTATGAAGATCATCATCACATGGATTTATACACCATAATGAAGTCATGGGCCGAGTTGAAATAGCAGCCGGTCTTGGATTCTCCGCACTGGGCTCAATCGATTGTGTTCATTACAAAATCCGTACCTAGAGAGGAGGATACTAGCTCTGATTCGTGTAATAATCGAACTGCTGATACCCGGATGATCCGGATAAATTGGGCTGAGTCCCCACTGTGGTGAATGCCCGATACTTACCGGCTTTGATTACAAAAGGTTCGAGGTACGTAAAAGTCATCTCTGACAGTTCTTATCCTTTCGTATAACTTCGTGATTCAGAGATACGAAGTATGCAGACGCCAAGGGGCAGCGGACTTTTTCCACTCCGAATTCTACCTACCTAACTACCTACCTACCTACCTGGTATCCTGTGGACCCTGCAGGGTAACATTTGAGGATGCTCGCCTTCTAGAACAGATGTGGAACCCACCGCTCACCAGCGCCCGCATCAACCCCAGCAACCAAATCTCACCAAGCCTGACCGCAAGAGGCAAACTTGTTTCTATTCAATGCACAAATGGAATTTTCAGTTCCGGACTTAGGATAGGGGATGGCACGTGGCCGCCCCATTTTTTGTCCCGAGGGTACGGTCCGCCCCAGGGTCCAAATCGAGACCCAGAAATTACTGATCACAGCTAGCAACAGGAGATTTGCGAACCTCCATGCTGATCAGCATATCCCTAAGCGATTGGCTGGAATCAACCACCGCGTTTCCCGGCCCTGCGAGGATCAGGGGCTAAGTCCGAGCGTGCAGAACTGAATCCTTCGCTCTCTGTTTCTTTTCTGCAACTAGATGCTGCGGTAACATTCCCCTGCCTGTCACCACTACTCGTGCGCCAAACCCAGTCACCTGGGCAGAATCTGTTACAGGGCCGCTTTGCGACTATCGATGAGATCGATCAATCATGGCGAACAAGATGTCAATGGTCAAGGTAGCCGTCCTCGGAGAGGGCGGCGTTGGCAAAACCTCCCTGACCATCCAGGTGAGTCCCCCGGATCGCACGAGCTCCTCGCCTCCCGAGCGTAGGCCACCTTTGCTCATTGGATCTAGATGTCGCACCAACATTTCGTTGAGGAGTACGACCCCACACTAGAGGACTCGTACAGGAGACAGTGCGTTGTCGATGACGAAGCATGCCTATTGGAGATACTCGACACGGCCGGGCAGGAGGAGTTCACGGCGCTGCGGGAACAGTGGATACGCGACAGTGAGCTCTTCCTCATCGTCTACAGCGTCACATACCGCCCCAGTTTCGACGGCGTGCAGAGGGTATTCGAGCAGGTCATGACCATCAAGGAGAAGTACGCCGCGCCGGGCGGGTTCGACGCCAGCCTCATCGTCCTGGTCGGCAACAAGTCGGATCTGGACCACAAGAGGACCGTGGGCATCAGCGAGGGGAGGATGCTGGCCAAGAAGCTGGGCTGCGGCTTCATCGAGACCAGCGCAAAGACCCGGACCAACGTCGAAGAGGCCTTTTACAAGGTCATACGCGCCGACCGCAAGCGCAAACGAGACACGTCGCAGCGGGAAGAAAGCCGCCACACATCCGACTTTGCAGAGATGGGCATCAACCAGCCGAAAACAAAGAAAAGTTTCTTCAGGAGGATTTTGAATCGCAGTTAAGAGTCGTCGTTTAATACCAAACATCGAAGGCGTTACGGTCATGGCAGCTTTTGTTTGTCTGGTGGTAGTCTTGTTGGAATTCGCGTGGCAGTCTGGCTGCCCAGGCGGCGGTATAAATGGCTCTCAGTAATTCCAGTCTGTCAGTTCTCTGTATGAGAGAGTGAGGGGGCAGGCTACCTGTACTTAATTAATCTCGTTCGAGCGTTATGCCATCGGCGGAGAGATTTGGGCAGATCTCCATACCCCCTGCCCATATGTCCAGGCCTTATCGCCGCCAGGCCTGCATGTTTACAAACATTTAATGCTGGACAGAAGCGGCACTGCCCACTGCTTTACAGATAGGTGCTTTGCGGGGACTATTTATAGGAGGATATATGCCCATGCATGATACCAGTCGCTATTTGGAGCCCTGGGCCGGTATAGCCATCCGCCTTCGCGGCGCTAGTTCCTTTGTGGCCAACGCGGAGTTTGAGGTCCGGCTCGCCGTCTTCTGTGTGACGTATATTGCAGGTTGCTCCTCTCGCAGACGGAGTCTTCTTTAGGCTGTTATTAAGGCTGATTTGCGCATCACCTGGTCACTTGATTGTTGTTGTCTTCGGAGAAACCGAGGACCATAAATGAGCGTGCGTGAGCAGTGAATTTGTGAAGACCGAAAAAGTTCGCGGCATTGATCCAACCCACACCTCCCCCACACAACGCCAAGCCGACATGTCGGAGAAGAAGAACATCGTGATTACGGGAGCCGCTCGGGGAATTGGACGCGCCACTGCTCGCCACCTGGCGCTCCTGGGCCACAGGCTGTTCCTGATTGACATTGACGCCGAGGAGCTCTCGTACACGGCGAACACGCACATCCCGGGGGCCCTGACCGGGCAGGTCAACGGGACAAAGGCCCCAAGTGGAGTTGGCCACGGCGCTTGCGATCTGCGGGACCCTCTGGCCATCAAATCAACAATTACGGCCGCAGCCGACTTCTTTGGCGGGCGGATTGATGTTCTGGTCAACAATGCCGGGATAGCAAGGGCCCAGTTTAGCGGGGGCCGCAGCATGGCAGACCCCTCGGTGCTCGACGAATGGCGGGCTTATATGGAGACCAACCTCACCGCGCCGTTCCTCGTGAGCCAGGCCTGTATACCATACATGACAATCGAAGACGACGGCCGGAAGGAGCACGTCGACTCCGTCATCAGACCAGAGGCTGCTCACGCAGCTGCAGACAGACTCTCGGAAACCCGCCGAGCCACCTTCTCGGCACGCGCCAGGCAGGGCCCCTGCATCATCAACATCGCCTCGTTCCGGGCTCGCCAGTCCGAGCCCAATTGTGAAGGTTACGCTGCATCAAAGGGCGGTATTCTGGGGCTCACACAAGCCATGGCCATCTCGGGTGCCCAATGGGGTATAAGGGTCAATTCCATTCTCCCGGGCTACATCTATGTCCAGCATGAAAACAGGGAGGCGGATGAAATTGACGGCCATGAGTGGTGGGCGAAGGGGGTCCCGGCCGAGCGGCATCGAAAGCACCCAACAGGTCGCATTGGTTATGGTGAGGACGTTGCCGAAACCATCGAGTGGCTCATGGGCGCGGGATTTGTGACAGGACAGGAGATTGTCGTTGACGGTGGCATGAGCAAGATCAAACACGTGGACGCTTGACTGGACGGCTTTGTCACTTTCTGGGGGCATCATGAGCGCCCTTCCTGGCTTCACGTATATGAAATATCAACATCAAGACTTACCTGCATATTTCAGCCTGCTCTGGGATGACCTGCGGGGGAAACGCCTTCTTCTACTTCTTTTTTTTTTGGCCCCCCCGTGGGGGGGGGGGGTGGTCTACTGGAGTGTGCCAGCGAGCGTAGGCGCCAGTGTCTAATTGTGGCGTTGCACATCCATGAACCCGTCCAATAATCAAAACCAGCGCTCGTTGTATACCTACGTACAGGCTCGAGACTGGTGTCGTTCAAATGTTGCCCACCTAGATATCGAGTACCAAGCCAGATCTCGATCAATTGATGATAGTAGGTACACCTAAAACTGACCAATCTACGGTATTCGGCATCTTAGCTGTGTATCCTATGGTATCAGTATGAAAGTTATGCCACCTCTTATGATGCCCGTCTCCTCAGGATCTTGATCCATTTTGCTAGATATGCCTACGCACGTTGTAAAGTTCTTGGCTTTACATAGGACTCCACACTATGTACACATAAGGGACAGATGAGGTTTCATTCGGAACACATCACAGATTCTTAGAGTAGCACGGGCATGGGAATGGGATCCACTGGATTTGCAACATAATTAATTCGGCCCAAGGCCGCCAAGCAAGCGGGTCGGATCGCAACGCAGCGCAGCGAAAACGACAGGCAGAGAATGCAGATCTTGCCACTAATTGCTAGAAAATAATGCGACATGATTCGACCGTAGCTTTGACTAGCAGATTCATTGATTTGTTCCTAGCGGGGTGACGGAAGTACAATCGTACCTTAGAAGTACCCAGTGGAAGAATTGTCCACCGTTCCTGGGGCCAACTGTGGTGATGCCGCTCATGGATCCTGTGAGGAGAAATCTGTAGAGGACACAAGAAATCGCAACGGACTTAAGCGTCTAGTCACAGAGGTGAAACACTGGACTAACTCACCAGAAGCGAGAGCGATAAAAAACCGGGGCTTCCCTGGAAGTAATATCGCCTCAGTAAGCATGAATAACACGGAGACTAGTCTGAGGTCAATTTGAGTAGACTGATTGCTAAGATTTGCTTGTATTCCTCAATGCTCACGCTAAGTATCAAGCAGCAGCGCGGAGCGAAGTCATCGCGGGGCAGTAGCTGCTCAAGTGCGCTCGCCAAGGCCTGGATACCAGTGGATCTTGCCTCGCTGTTTTTCTAAGTGGTCATGGTCCATCTCTCCAAAGCTAACGCAGAAGAAACTGAATGATGTCGTGTCCATCGCCAGAACCTGTCCAGAAAACCATACTGCGTGGGCTGCTTGCGCTTGTGACGAACACGCCGCCTAGATATAGATCATCTTGTTCCTCACTCGGGGGTGAGGAGTAATCTGGTTCTGAAGCGCGGATCTCCATTGCTCACTGAAGTCCTCCTCGGCGTCATGCTCCGCATCGCCCACTGCGGAAGCGGTGTCGGAGTGCGATGAGGGATCGTACAAATTGCCAAGGTACCGACGGGCGCGGTCGCAGGCAAGGTCTGCGTAGTATGCGGGAGTGCAGTATGAAACTGCCCTTGTGCATCGCCCGAATATGTAGTGCATGCTCTGAGTAACGTCCTCCAACGTGTCTGTAACGTTGTAACCTGGGGCACGCTGAGCTACACGGAAAATTTCATCGTGAACCACGACATAGTGAGCAGGTCGAGCATGTCCTTGGATGGCGGAGTGCGCCTCTATATACAAATTTCAGTACTTTCAAGTGGTAATGATATTTTCAGATTCAAGTTGCAGACTTACGCAGCCAGAAGTCCCATTGGTGCGACTCGGTGATTCCACGGTCAGTGACAGTTCCGGCGACACAGTTCCCGTTGTTGTCCGCCCGGGCCTCTTCTGTGGGCCCGAAGCGCGTGTGATGGCGCTTGGTCACTATAACAATAGTGATCCGGGGAAGTCCTTGGCCTACAAGGCCATACACCTCCTCGCAAGCCTTTCGGAGAAGTGGGAGCTCCTCTTCTCTGACGGCTTCGTGCTGACCTGACGAGACCCCATCGCGAAACACTAAGAGATTCCGGGGAAGCCCGGTGTGCTTGCCTTCTGACTTCCAGAGATGCAAGTGGTGCTTCAACATTTCATCAAGTCGATCTACCATCTCTTGGCGCCGTTTCTTCTGAACGAAGGTTATTGCTGGCCATTGAGCCAAGTTTGCATTGATGTTGGCGACCGAGGCGGCAATGCTGGGCGCCCAAGTGCTTGAACGTGGATCCGGATGAGTCACGTCGATTCCCATGACCATCGTATCCTCTCTGGAGATGAAATGAAGACGTGATGGATCTATTTGCTGGTTATCGCCTCCACCTTTGAGATTGAACTTGAGCGCTATGTTGCCGAAATATTGCGGCCGGCCTCTGGATTCCACAAGCTTGTCTCCAACAGAGCATATGTTGACAAGCCCGACTCTGACGTCGCAGATATATTTGATCCTGTTGTAGAGGGCGGTATGCTTGATTGGAAGGATGATGTAGAGCAAGCTGAGTTTCTCTGAGGCCAACGTGAGCGTCTTCTCCAGAACGGGGTCGTCCACACCACGCAATTCAAGAATTCGGCTCTTCGCGCTGGCCTCGCCGATGTCTATTCCGGCTTGTCGCAGTGACATCCGGAAGGAATTCAATGCAGTTTGGAAGAGCGTTCGATTCTGGAAGATTGGAGGGGAACCTGCAATGATGATATACACCCAGCCCCATGTTCCCCCTCGTATTGTCGCAGGTCGGCTCATTGCTAGGCCTCGAAGGTTCCAGGAAGCGGACGAATTCACTGCAGCGGATCTCCCGTTGCCGTAGTTGACTCTGGGCTTGTTCAAAATACGAGCTGGGACAATGGTGAAATTCGGGTTTACCTCAACATTGAAGGGACGCTGGGCCGATTAGACTTGGTCAGCAAACAGCAAACTTGAGTAGTCTGGTCATAAATGTCGGGAACTCACCAAAAACTGGTTGTTGTGTGGCGACGCTCCGACCATCGAAAGTCCCTCGCGAGCAATTGACAAGGCATTCTGAGCTGGGGGAGGCTTTCGGATAGCAAAATTGATCATCTTGCTGGTTTGTGCTGCCTCGAGCTTGACGCGAGCTCTCTGACCAACCAGTACTTGGCATACCTGCGGTGGGAGGTATACAGGTTCGGCCTTCGAGCCGACATTGACCACAGGTAGCTTCTCGTTGTCCAACTGAATGTCGTAGGCTGATTCTCAAGGCATCAGTCACACTCTAACCCTCTCGGGATGGATTGCAACTTACTTGTGTAGAAGAACTCAGATACGGTGACGTATCGCTTTTTCTCCTTTAACCAGAACAGCAATTGATTTGGACCAGCTCCGAATTCCGGTA
Organism: Stenocarpella maydis; assembly: GCA_002270565.1. Classification (NCBI taxonomy): domain Eukaryota; kingdom Fungi; phylum Ascomycota; class Sordariomycetes; order Diaporthales; family Diaporthaceae; genus Stenocarpella; species Stenocarpella maydis. Next base: position 162,273 of record NQMI01000071.1, read on the forward strand.
CCTTGGGAGGTTGTTCCAAACTTCTTCCATCGCTCGGAGAGGCCAGCCCTATTATTGTTCTGATGCGTGGGACCCCTCTGTAGGAGGTCTGGACCCGGACACCTTTGAGGAATTGTTCAAATTTGAAGCGGTCGTTCAACCCATGTGCTGTAAGAAGGCTAGTCAAAGGACCGGGTAGATAGAACGCGCTGCAGCAGACGTTCACGTTGACCAAAATGCGACCTGTAGCAGGCCGGACGCTCGAAAAGAAACCCCGGATGGCCACAAGGCCACCACCCAGGATTGCACCCTGGTCCGTAGCGTTCACGACCTTCGGGAAATTCTTGTTCCCGAAAGTAACGAGATCGTCGTGGGACTTGGCGAAGTGGTTGAAGAGGACATTGAAAGCCTGGAGCGTAGCATCCTTGTCATTGAAGGAGCCGGACAAGTCTGTCGTTGTCAGGGACTCCAGCAGGCGTTGAATCGGCAATGTCTTGGTATGCATCAGCTCCACGTGGTATACTGGAGCACGAGGTCCAGGCTGAGCCTCGGACTCGGATCGATACGTGATGTTATGCCGTAGAGTAAAGTGATGGTCGAGAATGGCGCGTGAGTACAGCGTTGACTTGAAGTCGCTGAAAATGCTCTTTGACAGCGCGACAAACTCAGGCTGCTTCAGAAAAAGCTCGACTATGCGCCTTCGTTTTCTTCCCACTGCCTCCGGTTGTATGTCGATTTGATATTGGTAAAGCACAAGTCTCGGATTAACGAGGAGGTGGAAATAATTGGCCCAGATCTTGACAGCCTCGCCCTGCTTGCCGTAATCTGGTCGGCTAGGAAAGCGCTCTGGGGCTAAGGATAGGCCTTGGAGGTCCGGGAGCTTCTGGTACTCATTTTCGAGGTCCATGGCCCTGCCGTCGAGAGTAGCACGCGAGTTTCCAGGTTGCCTGATTGTGATGGTCGGAATCAGCAATGGAAATTCTTTCAAAAGCACTGTGGGGGATTTTGTACCTGTAAATCCGGCCCACCACTGCGCCCACGGGAGGTGGTCCTTGAGCACCTCCCTGCGAACCTGAGGCGTTGCTTCGAGGCTCACCGCGCCTGTGGCTTGTCTGGGAGCCACCGGCTCCTCTCGCGGACCCTGGTCCGCTTCGTTGAGACATGAGTACCAGCGTGTCACTCTGCAGTGAACGTGGCGCGGATATCTTGCATTCTTTTTCGGTGGGAGGTCTGGTGGCTGTGAGCAGGCAACTCCGTTCTTCGAAGATATAACACGGTGGAAACAGGGAGTCAATGGATGGATAGAATGATGGCAAATGCTGGCAAGGGTGCTGAATGATGTTTGGAAGTTCCAGTAGGTGGGGATAACAAGGGCACAAGTAGAGATGTCCTCTGGCCCCTTTGGTACTCCAGCTCTGGTGTAGGACTGAGAAGTAGCCACCCACCAAAGGTAGCAGGTCCGAAATGCCATGGAGCAACAGTGGAAGTTGCTTGAGTAGTAGTGGAGTGAATCAGGCAGAAAAACCACGAAAGCAGAGGAGCTGAGAGACTGACTGACTCACGTTGTATAAGTATCCCATGGCGTGCTCAAGATATACTCCAAGGCGTAGATGGTTGTGATAGGCGAAGTGGAGTCGAAAGTGCAAGGCGAAACCTATGGTGCTCGCGCTTGACCGATATGTAATGATTCCATAATTAAAAAGTACGATAAATTATGAAGTTTTCCGGGACGGACCCCTCAGAAGGGCTTCTTTGGTCAGGCAGCTTGGTAGAAAAAAGAGGGAGGGAGGAGGTTGTCCCGATTACTTGGAAGCTGACTGCGACAGCAAAAAAAAGGGGGGGGGGTCCTCGGGAAAGACCCTTTCGAAGGCCGAGAGAATTTGAAAGTCTGTGCAAAATAAGCACCTGGCTAGATGGTGCGCGCCTTGGCCTAACGCTGGGGACGAGGGCTGGAAATCAGAACCACATTGAGGCAAGGGCTATGTGAGGCAGAAACAGTCCTGGCTGAGATGTGAGAAAGCCTGACGGCTCTTCCGGTGCGGTTCTGATTGAACTGCGGAGCTCAAACAACGCTCACTATGCGTCGAACTGGGTATCAAGGACTTCCAACTACCTGGACAGGTAACACTTTGTTAGCTTCACTGAGCAGAAACAGAATGGTCTGTGTACCTAGGTACGAGGGACTTTGCGCATGTGGGATTGAGAGGACATCAGAACGTATGCCCATCGCAGTGGAAATGTTTGGGAGCTTGTGGTATACATCAGATATCCTTTGCCAGCAGTACGTTGTACAGTATGTCTTTCAATCTGTCCTACACGTGTACCTACCTAGGTACATACCTAAATAGGTCAGTAGGTATATATGGAAGTACCTAGGTAGGTACCCAGATAGGTTCTCCATTGCTCCCACCCTGCAACCCGCCGTGTTCAGCAAAAACCCCGAACCTATTTAGACTTGCTCTTCTTAAACCTCTCCACGGTGCAGGTCTGCAGGCACAGGCTTGCTTCTTGGTTTGACCAGACGACTGAGGTCTCCCACGGGTAGCTGAAAGGGAAAGTCGACGGACTCGAGAACAATGGCGAAGAGTATCCACCAGCCCGCTGCGCAACACACAAATGCACATGCTCCACTAGCCTGGTAACTGTAAGTCGTCTGGCAATCTTCGGATTCGATACGCATTTTTGAGACACACAGGGGGCCAACTTACGATGACAAAATCATTGGCCGTCGAAGCATTTCCCGAAAAGTCATCTGCGAGCAGCCAATACGCAACAGTCAACAAGGAAAAGGTGAGAACCAGAGCCAGAAAGATGATCACGAAGCAGACATTAGTACGGAACGCGCAGACGAGGAATATGAACGACAAGACTCCCATGAAGACGAGGAAGAACCCTACGAGGACGCGAATGTGCGTCAACAACCGTCAGCCCGAGACCTCTGATGCGAGCGCACGAAAAGACTGCCTATGTTTGAAGTGTATGAACATTGTGGTAGCTTACCATATCCAGCGTTGAACGCCTGCGTAGTGAGACCGACAGAAGCATCTTGTCCTACTGGAGCAAACGACGAAAATGCGGCAAAAGATGGGTTGAGAGTGCCCCCTAGAGACAAGAAGAAGGCGCCAAATGTACAAAACACGACGGAGGGGAAAGTGTTTCCAAGCACGAACTCGAGGAGCCCAGTGGTGAATTGGAGCAAGCCGCCAAAGAAGAAGAACTGCGGACTAGAGGGGGTCAATATTGCCGACCATTGTGTTGTGTTACAGTCAACAACGACTCACATTCCGTTCGCAGCACTGCTAGCCGCGCCTCTCCATTGCATCAGATTGCAAGACAAGGGAGTCAGAGCCAGCAAGAAACCGACGAGACCACTGTCGCGTTCATTGGGTCAGCCATTTATGTATGGATCGCATGAAAGAGAAGGAGCATTATATCACATGGTTAGCAAAACTTACTTACATGGGAGTGGGATTACCAAAGGCTGTCCTAAACTGGCCGCTGACATCGGTCTTGGGGGCAAGGTACAGCTTCTCGAACAATTCTGCCGATATAGAGACGGCACCAGTCGTCCTAGCCTCCTGCAAGGTGGCACCTATATCATCGTGGTAGTCAAAACGAGACTCTTGCATATCGGGCTTCGAAGTATTGCGGCCAGGCATGGTTTTTCGAGTGGGAGGCAGGACCAGGTTTCGATACGTCAGGTACTTAAGTAAGCAGGACTTGGTGCAAAAATGTGAAGACTGCTCTGGCTTACGACCAGCATGTGCAAATTAGGCAACGTGAAGCGAACTGGAGAGATCCGAGATCTATTATGAGGAGGCCCAACAGCCCGGGATTCGGGTACTTGTACTTAAGTAGGCCTGCGACTCGAGGACACAGGGCTGGATCGACAATGCTCCTCAACACATTGAGTTTGGCGAGAGGCGTGGCCTGTAAGGACTAACCCACACGAGACGTGCGTGCCATTGGTCGGCTGCCAGCGGACATTCGTCAAAGTAACTGCTCCGCGAGTCCGGTTAGGATCCAGTCCCCCTTGACCCGTGGGCTCCTCTCGCTCAACAGGGGCTGAGTGGGCTAGGGTAACCTTACGGCCGATGCGCCCCCTCTTGAAGCCGCACTGAGCGTCTACTAGTCGATTGACACCAAGGGGGCCAGAACACGGGGGACGTTCTCACGGGCTGGTTCCGGACTACGCCAACTTGCTTGCGAATAGGAACAATTGGATCTAGGGAAAACTGCCCTCAAACCAGTATGGTGATCACATCGTGATAATCGATTGCTATACAGTAGCATGTAAAGGCCCTCCTGTGCTGTGGGAATCCATCTGGCGTTGAGCCGGCCTCCTCACGAGTCCTGAGACATCAGATAAGGTTGTGAAGAAGACTAAGACCCCATGAAGAAAGCCTGACTCCGACAGCTGCAGATGGCAAGGGGTTTGCCAAGAAAACTAGCCCGGGGTTAGAATCTGGGGTAAGTTTGTCCAATAAGAGTTAGCCCTCGGAGACATGGCAGTGAGGATCGGGCAGGCGGATAGGTCGTATGATGGCTGCGGCTTATAGCGCCGTCCACGTACCATATAAGCCAACTTGCCCGCATTAAGCAATCTGCGGATCCGCAGGTTCAATTTCCGCCCGGAGCACAGGAGGTCAAGTTTTGAGGGTTCCGGGTAGCCCGGGGCTGACTAGTTGAGCGCTGCCAAGGTATCATGGTTCACAACGCTCGTTTTTGGACAACACGATAATGGGGAAGGGATGGATTGAAGAGTGAGTATTCAGACGAACTGCCAAACCAGTACTTAAAGGCTGTATACAATGCTGAATCGGTGTGTAATAAAGAAGATCCAAACACAATCTGTCTAAACAAGTCTTCATGCAGCTATCCAGACCCGGGACGCCATCAGAAACGAGTACTGCCTTCTCTACATCTTGTCATTCACCTGGATCAAACCAGGCGCAGCCAAGGTGGCCATGACAATATCACCAGGCGTTGAGAAGTCCGCCTTTGTTGTCAAAGCCGCCACAGACAGGCCCTCCATGTCATTCGCTGAGAATGGAAACGCCGCCTCAAAGTTGGCCTTCTTGCCGTCCCAGGAGACATTCGTCACCGGCTGGCTGACGGGGACGTTCTGCCCTGTCAGGTAGGTGACATACAGCCCATCGGCGGGACCACCGATATACTTCTCGGCATCCGCCACGCCTTCCAGATCAGCCTCGAAGGCCAGCGTCTGGTCCTGCGCCTCCACGTCTAGGCCGTCCGAGCCGCTGAGTACACTCAAGGGCGGGAATATAGGGATGTCGATCTGGCCCACGTCAAACGGGCAGCTCTCCACGAAGCCCTGCAGCGCGCTGAAGGCGAATGCGGCGACAGACGTGGTGAGGAACGGTTTCTCGCTCGGCTTGAGGCCCAGGAATGTCCTGTACCAGCCGTTCTGCTCGCCCTCCTGTCCTATGACGGACGCCACGCCGCGCACCGGGCCTGCGTCTCCATTGGAAGCCAGGAGCTGCGAGGCATCCTGCAGCGTACCGAGGACGAGGGCAGTAAAGGTCTCGGCGAGGGTGATTGCTGAGTTGATGTCGGCGGAGGGGAATTTGTACGAGCACGGCGGAGGGGCGAAGGCTTGGAACTTTGTGAGGACGTTGTGGGCGTTGATGGCATGTAGCTCTTCTTGCTGTGCAGGAGGTCAGTTAATCATACGTATCGGTATGGCGGGCAGGAAGTTATCTTACTGCCTTGACTGTTTCTAGGATTGAGAGTAGCCCGGCTCTCTCCTCCTGGTCCTCTAACTGGAACCCCGGGGCATTGTTGGTGATGTTGTCGATGAGCGATGAGAAAAAGGCCACCTCAAAGTTCTCGTTGAAGGCGATGAGCTGGAAGGCGGTCAAACTGCTACTGGCAAGCTTCGGCGGAGGAGGAGCGTTGGATAGCTGGCCGTCCGCCTTTTGCTGGATAGCTGCCAGTTGTTCTGGGCTTGGGTTGGGAAACCCATCGCCTGCAGGTGTACTGTAGGACCGAGGAATGGCCGGTGCTGCGGCTGTCACTCCTGCCAAAAAGGCGAGAGGCTTCAACATTTGGGCGAGATGCATTGCAAAAGTGTCGTTCGGCCAGTGGCAGATTCTAAGAGGGAAAAGGAAGTAGTCGATGTGGTTGGTACACGACAGAATTAAAGATGATGTCTTTCTTGGCCAAACATCCCACTGTCGAAACAAGAAACAGGACCGGCTTTTATTTACAATCCACCCCATCGTAATGCTCTACTAACGGCTGGTCTGCTGCCGTTCTGAACGGGTCGAATTTACTATGATCGTGGCTGATGCTCACGGAGTCCCGGAAGGGCATACCTCAGCCCTTGTCCTTTGTGAAGAACATGGGTTTCTCAGAAGGGAGAATGACAAGCCGTGCTCGCTCCGGCTGAGACCCTCAACTGAAGCGGGTCTCGCTGACGAGGCGGTGCGGAGTGCCACTAACTGCAGATGGGCGTTGGAGGGGCTCATATGGCTAACAAACCAATGAATCCAGGTCTGATAGGTCTAGTTAAGCGCCAGTGAGCATCACGGGCCAGTTTCTTACCGGATGGCTGGGCTGGCGTGGCTAGGCTCGGGAGGCTCACCTTCCGGGCTTGTAGGCGGGTAAGCGCTAGGCGCCGGGTACTGGGCCAGCTGTATCTAAATCTGGCCGTTGACCAGGACAATCCAAACTTTAATATCTGCAGCATGCAGGGGTCCATTTTCTTATTTTGTTTGCTGAGGACACCTTGAGTGCAGTCTGGATGATAATTGAAGTAAGGGTGGTGTGACCAGTTAATCATTTCAGTAACGTGGGCGGCCCAGCTTCAGGTTAGCCCTGATATTAAACCTAACATAAATGCTACAAGCAAATCCTTCATATTGTATAAAACTTAATAATCATTCATATATTATAGGATTTAGTATGAATAAGCTACTCCGCTGAATATTTAATTATTTGGTCTACTCATGTGGTGCTACAAGAAAACAGGTGCGCATTGCCAAAATTTGGTACCCTATGGCCCTCATCGAACTCTGGGAGGGCACCAATTTTACCCGATTTCTTGACTTTGTTTCTTCTGGGGGG
>NQMI01000071.1:169350-233276 GCA_002270565.1 Stenocarpella maydis
ACACATTTGCTAAGAATACTTATACTTACTTAGCTACTCCGACATGAACGCCGCTTGCAAGCTCGGGTCACTGCCGTCCGTACTTAATCAGGAATCCAGCATCAATATACACAAACCCCACTGACATACTTTCATCTCAAGCTGCTCCAATTTGGGTGGCAAATAATAGATGCATTTGGCATGTACTTATGCAACCGGCATTTTTGTTATTCGCCCAGAATAGTCTATAAACGGGATCTTGACACACCACACGCCCAGACGGTTCGCCAGAATTCTCGGCCTCTGATTGGTAATAATATTTGCATTCTAATTAGTCCGTGGGAGAACCCTAACTTAGAGAGCTCAGGGGCCTGGGTTGGCCTCTGGGGGCGCTTCCTCTGGGCATATAGAGGGCCCTCCTCTGGGTATATAGAGGGCCGTCTCTCTTGGCACTTGAGGTTCATTCCTCTGGCGCTTGAATGGCCCTATGGGGTGGCGTGGAGGGGGTTTGCTGGAGGATTGAGCGGAGTGAGGGATAAAGGCGAACCGCCTCCATGCCTATTTAAGCCATAGTACCTAAATATTGGACGAATAGCTCCCAGGGCCCCGGCCGGGCCTTTCCACCTGGTATTAACAAGCCCACAGCCACAGGTGTGGATATCTTGGGCCAGGCGGCAAAGAGGACCATCCTAGAGCTATTCCTATCAGGGGTAACTAGGAGACCTTGGGAGTGTATCAATGTTAATACCCCATAATAAAATAGACCTTGGGGCCGCTGGCTCAATTGTCAGCCCTAGTATCTACATTCTATTGCCAGCCTGAAGCAATCGTCAACTTGCCAATCGTCAACTCGCACACCCAGCGGCCCAGGGATCAGTGGAGCGGGATGTGTATCTTGCATGCTTCGCGTGCGAGATATGCTGGCCCACTCCGTTGCTGGGACCACGGCGGCGGCGGCTACCACCCCGGGAAGACTGGGTTGATGATATCTGGGACTGAGGCAGGAAACCATTATTACCATTATCTCGCTTGCCCTCGTCTTGAGTACCCTGGGTGAGCTGATGAATGCACTCACGGCAGTAGTTAACAGGATCCTCATTAGCTACGGGGCGGAACTCAGTAAGAGGAAACTCATGAAGGCAACCGATATAGATCGACCTAGACTGGTTGTCCCAGGGGGTTGGCTGCTCTTTATTGTTGATATCATCACAGTAGATGCAGATCTCCGGGTGAGTGCTGCTTTGTAGCTGAGGGTGGCGGTGAATGCTATAGGTTGAATACTCAAACTAGTCGCCATTGTTATCACCACCTGGAATACTTACAGCAGCTTGCTGCTGGCTGAGGAAGGCCTGGGTTGGTTGTGTAGGGTCTGGGATCTTACTGTGGTGATGCTGGTGCTGGTGCTTATGCTGCTCAGTAAGACGATGATTATGAGTATGCTGCTTGGCATCAGTATATCCTTTAATGCGTCCACGATGGTGGAACAGCTTAGAGAGCTTATGATGAATGCTAGTCTGGCCTTTAAAGATCTGAGAAGTAGGCCTGTTATGATTAACGCTAGAACCTGATATGCCTCGGCTTGGGAGGATTGACCCGTGTTGGGGATGTTGGCCATGGGTTGGCAAAGTGCTGTGACTGTACCTTGGCTGCCTGGTTGGGGACTCTATCTTAACCTTGCTGCTGGTAGGTTGGCTTGATAGCGGGGCAACTTTGATAACTTCCTGTGTGGCTCGGGCAAGTGGATGATACCCAGAAGTAGCAGGCTCCTTATGCTAACTGGGTTGTATGGTGAGACTGGGTGCTAGGTGATGGGGCTGAAGATGAGCCGGGTGCTGGGACTCTTGGTGTTTAGCAGGGTTAGCACCCTTAGGAGGGGATATTGATTCTGTAGCTGCCCGATGATGAGGTAGAGAGAGGGCGGAAAGGGCCTGCTGAATAGTAGATCCTTGGGATTATAGAGTGTTTAGCAGAAATTTCTGTAGATGAGGATGGGGGGTCTTGCCTTTATAGCCTGGTGGGCAGACCGATAGGTAAAGCAGTTCTTTACTGGCTGCTTGCTGTGCTTTGGGGTAAACTGTGTGAGGGATTTGATGTTCTGGTAGCTATGATACTGCTTGGTGACGCCCTTGATCTTATAGTTGTAGATCTTGCTGTTGTTACGAGCATTGCGTTTGTGGGGTTTGAAAGGGTCCTTACTACTGCCCGGCGGGTTGGGAGGAGGAGGGCCAGTAGCGGCTGATATGCTGAGTATAGCTGTAAAGATTGCAGGAGGATATTTTGGTAATGGGAATTGCTTCTGATGATGGAAATTAGTTAATAAGGAAAGAATTGGATATAGGTTAGAGGAAAAAAGTTGATATTGATGGTTAACATTGGTGGGAATAGTAGTGTGCAGGAAGCAAACCATCTGTAGTAGGCACTAGTAGCTGCAGCCCCTGGCTGACTAAGCAACCCAAGCACGCTCTATATTAACCACGCCTCTTTATTATTAACACCATAGAAACTGCTAAATGATATGAATTAACTGTTTTAAAGCAACTTAGTAATAGATTTAGTCTGTTCTGAAGGCATTCTTTTGTTATTTCTAGGGGATTCCCCCCTAGGACCCCCTGCCTGCGGTGCTGAGCCTGCAGCGCCTTACCACGCCCCCTTCCGGCCCACGCCCCCTTTCAGCTCGCGCCTTCCTCTTTAACAACGGACGATTTTCAACAACATATCTTCTTAACAATTTCCTCTCAGCTAAATACTTTCAGAGGTACATCATTATTAACCAATCAAGACTCGAGGATTCTCAACGGACCAATCCAGACTCAGATAACTTTCGGGTAATTACACTGGGTAAGAACGCTACGCGGGCCGCATATCTCGCACGCTTCGCATGCTCGATACACGTCCCGCTCCGCTGAATTAGCATCTGAATGGCCCCCATTGTTTGTCGAAGAACAGTTTGCTGCGCCAGCTAGTGACAAGCAAACATACAAGTTACATTCGGCGGGAAGACCTACCCTGTGTCATCCTATGATTGGCCAATACCGTTACACAACGGTAGGTGAGCAAACAGTCTCCCGTGCTCGTGTCAGGCCGAAGACTCCAATATCCTTCAGATCAGATTACACCTCTGCTACTACATGTATGCCATTCACTTGGCTCTCGCTGGCATCTACGCATCTGACTATCAGCCTGATCACAGAACAGCAGCAATGGGTTTCCTCAGGCATCTTTTCGTGACACTGGCCTCCACCATTGTCACCGATATCTCTGCCTCCAGCATGGAAGCCACCCCAGGACATCATCTTCCTGCCCGAGATACTCCACCAATACGTGTACAACAAGATTTTGTGGCCTCCAGACGACGATGAAGATCACCTTTTCTGCAATGAGTCAGGCTCAGACCAGATTGGCATTGACGATCCCGACGCGAGCTTTCAGTCTCGGACTGCAAGTGCCCATTCCTCAGCCTTGGCTTCCAAGCCGGCTTTCTTCACCCTAATGGCACTTGATTCCAGATCTACCGCATGTGGACAAACAGCAGCTCAAACCTCGCCCAGATTTCCAGTTATGGGACTTGTTCGATATCGGTTGCTCTTCTAAATGAACCTTCTGACTCGTAGGTCCTTCCTGATTCATGAGATAGTAGTAGTGTTGTCACATTGCGACTGACAGCCTCTCTCTTCGTGTCTCCGTGCTGGATATCACCACCAAATTCAGCATCAACTCAACTGACCCACATCCTAGCTATGGCAAGATGCAGTGCCCAGGCCTTCCTGATATGGGTGACAAAACTAATTTCGGCGTAGTGTGGGTGATTGGCCGTCCCAGGACAGGTAAACCTGTCACGAGTCTCCCAAGCATATTCAAGCATTAATAGGGCACGATAAAGGGATAGTTGTGGTCCCAGAGCTACGTTGAGGCTCTAGCTAGCCATGATCAAGCGAGCTCGAGACGATACTTCTGGAATTAATAAATTATGTTTACTGACTCGACCATTACATTATTATTTTGGAATAAGCCCGCCTTTTGACGCGGTTGCTTTGGCTGCCCATACTTCATGCTCTATAGTCTACCTCCAAATGCTCCATGCTTCCCAAAATGAATTGGCCTCGCCTGATACCTATCACTGCGTCTCCAGGCCATTGTTCTCATTCAAGAACCAAGGCATCTTCTGGGAGTCATATTTGTGTAGTCCGGGCACCAACAGCCTTCGGCGCAAGTCCTTGGTCGCGTCCAGGATGGAATCCTCAACATCGAAGTTCCAGATATGGTTGAAACGCTCGTTCAACTCTTTCTCCATCTTGCCGAGATCCTTCCCAACATCCTTGGTCAGGTACTCGGCGAGGTTCCCCGCCCGTCGGCTGCTATGTACTTGCCACTGCGTCCGTTCGCGTCTGTTGGCATCATAGGCCGCAAAGACCTTGTCAAGCACTTGAGCGCCCTGGATTTCTGGAATCGACAAGAGGGACGCCAAAACTGCAGCATCCTCAATGCAGAGGCCCGCCCCGGCCTCGTGGTGCGGGCTCGATCCGTGTGCTGCCTCGCCGAGGAGGCATATCCTGTCTTTGAAATAGGACGAGAGGGTGTAATCGCTGAGGTCGAAGATTGCCCACTGGACCCGCAACGTCAGCGGTCGGGACCCCACAGTTATTTTGGCAAGGCTGTCTCCACAAGCAGCGTCAACTCACCCTCTCCAAGTCTCCTGCTGCAAGCTTGATGATGTTTTTGACGTTGGGCCCAAACGCTCTGAAATCGTCCAGAGCTTCGGCTTTTGTGGTAGGGAGGCATTGCGCCGTCTCGATTGGCCATCCAGCGCGGTCGTTGGTCACAAAAGCCAAAAAGCCCATGTTATGGCCCTGGTCCACGGGGAACGTCATACAGTGTCGGTTCTTACCCAGCTGCAGGTGCTCGTTCAGTGATTGTTCTCTTTACGTCTAGGTTGGGGGGCCCACGCACCCAGCATGTTGCATTCAGGGCCCTCTCGGCACCCAGCGCCTTGGCAGCGTCGGACATCGGAACGAGGCCACGGTAGGCATACTTGTGTGTATACGAGGCTACTGCAGCAGGGTGATCTTCGCCAACCAAGATGGCTCTTGTCCGAGATCTGACGCCGTCACAACCAATGATTGCATCTGCTTCTGCAACAGAGCCATCTCCGAACTTCATGAGCACTGCGACGTCTTGGTCAGCATCATCCATTACACGACCGAAGGGACATCAATATTGTGGGATGGAAACTGCTGTTCCGAGTGCAGAAGGCTACGGAGCATTCTCGACAGGAGAGAGCATCTTTCCATACGGCACAGAAGTGTGAGCTCTCCAGCGTGGCTTACTCTTTCCGGATCCGATCCTGTCGTCCAATACATGTTTCAGCTCCTTTTCGAACCTTACCGTATCCCTCGGCAGGAACCTCACCAGCTCATCCAGGAACCGCGCACAAGGCACGACATTATGGCCACCATTTTCCGAGCCAATGATTGAAAACAAGGGCTCGAGGTGGGTTGCCGGCTGGGGCGACATGCCGTCCACGAAGTCGCACCACAAGTCCCTTTTCGAGACGGACTGGTTGCGGGTCGCGACGAGGTTGTAGGCGCCCAGAACGCAGCGGTCGATGCATTCCATGGCCCGCAAGGTATTGCGGCTGACAGCTACAGCGCCACGGACATCGGTGATGTCCGGGGCAGCCTCGTAGACGGTGCAGTGGACCCCCCGCTTGTACAAGGCCACCGCAAGGGTGATTCCCGAGATGCCTCCGCCAATGATGGCGAGGTCCAGTGGCCTCTCGCGTTGGCTCTGGCCCGTCTCGGCAGCCATGTTGCCGGTTTAGGCGTGTCGATCAAATTGTACTCGCACTCACTCGGCCGTGGCTGGACTTGCACATATGTGTACTCAGTCGAGACGGCTCATGGCGAGCCCGGGAGGAAGACGCGGTCCCTTCGTTGTCTTGGCTGGAGTCGTACGGCTGAGGCGGCTCGATTGTGCTGATGGCGGTTCCAGCACCAGCTTCCAAGAGACAACCATCCCTTTCTTGTGGTCGCCTTGATATTTATTGCGCCCATTTCCGACATGCTGGCGCGTGACCAAGTGACATGATCATGGTTTCTGCGCCTCAGCTCGCTCGTCAGGCCGGCAGGTTGCCTGTGCTTGGTCGGCACTGACAGAAGAGCGGGAGCGCAGCTGGGCGGTCGATGACGTCACCGGGCCAGAGGTGGGTTGCTCCACGACTGACATCTGAAATGGGAGGGAGGCACTGACAAGCAGGCGTGTCCATCCGCAAATCCGCGATGCAGCAGGCCAGGTCGAGATCCGTGTCCCTGAGCCAATTTTCCGAATCTTCGATTCCGCTCCAGCCTGTGAGTCCTCCCAAATTCCCATTCCTGCTGACGTGACAATGGCGGATCGGTGACGACATTTCTTGTGTCGTCTGCCATCGAGAAGAGAACAGTCCCACACGGGACACAACATTTCCATCTTGCGGACGAAGACCCCCATCCAAAACATCGACCCCCCCTAACCCTACGGCTTGGACACGACTTTTTTGGGGCAGTCCTCTGAGGTGCAACCTGTCATGGCTGGCCAGGTCCGTGGAGAGATACCCTCCCAATGAATCTAGGGGCCTGCGAGTTAGTAAGCCATAACTGCATCCGGACAGGTGACAGCACCCAAGCCAAGGTTCTAGGGTGCTAGCCCAGCCTTACCTTCCCGCCGGATTCGTTCATGACGCGCAGACCTGGGCGGGGTTGTTCAATGTTTTCTAGTCCCAGTCAGAACCCGCAATGGTGATTGAAGCTCTGCAGTCTCAAACCTTCTATTTTATCCCGGAACGCTCTTCTCATTTGCCAGCCGATTACAGCCAGCGAGGGCAATGATTAATCCCAAATCATAGTGTTGATGAACACTAATATTAAATGGCAGTGGTCAAATTCAATGGCCTAGTTAGCACTAGTCGGGTGCAATTAGGTGTGCAATAGTCGAGTACTGTATATGTACTCCGTATATGGCTTAAATCACCGTAGATTCCAGTGGCGAGAACACCTGTGGACCACCGCCCTACGGCAGCGATGGTGCCAAGGTGCTGCTTAATCACCAATGTGGTATCCACCATCCGTTGCAGTGCGTGCGAATATCCGTGTTTTACTATTTATTGCCCTCCATTTCTCGTGATCAATCCCCGAATCTGATACCGGAAGACAATGCTGTCAGCAAACCTTTCAAGCGCCTACAAATCCTCTGCTCTGGACTCAGAGTGCCTGACTTGACCAAATGCTCAACCTTGCAGATTGTGGACCGGATTGTTTGCAACACAACTGAAATCTGCTGACATTACTGGAGAACCATAACATGAGGGGAAAAGAGAAAAGACCTTGATCCAGCCCTGACATTACCTGGCGCTCACCTTGGTGACTGGCTCTAAGAGCTGGGGCCAAGTGCTCATTGTCCCATCCAGTCTCAGGCAAGTTCTTGTCTTGTTATCTTCTTAGAAAGAAGCAGAAAAATACATGAGAAAGTCGTCACTACTAGATAAGTCTCCCCAATATTACTGAAGCTGGTCAATCGGTGCCAACATGAAGGAGTAATTGGAAGCCCCTGGCCATCTGAGACGTAAATGAAAGCCCGCTCAAGATCTGGGGCAGAACCCAGCAGTCGCGGGTGCCCTTTCTCAACATTGCAAGGAGCTCTCCACCGTACTAGAAATGAATTGCCGCTCACATGGTGTAAACACACCGAGCTTGTTTCCCCAGGCAACAACTCAGGGTGAATGAGAAGAGCTTTCAATCCCAGAGCACCAGCAGTACCGTTCCCGTCCCCTCATATTAACCAACCTCAAGTACCTCCCCAACGAGCATTGCCAAACAGAGTTTCGAGGACACCGCAGACCAAATCGCTCCGTGTGGCGACATCATCCTGTCCTACATACCAGCATGGACCCACCAGCGCAGCAACAACCTGAGACTGACGCGGCTGACGAAGACAGAGCCGAGGCAGACAGAGTCGCTCTCAGGGCAGAAATCAGAATATACCTCAACGAGCTAGTACAGACAACTAGGTGCTTCGAGGTATTTCGCAAAGACATGCAAGCCGCCGTCAACGCGCTCAGCCAGTACGATGCGAAACTGTACCTGGACGTGACTCTGAAATGCAATTCCCTCAAAGACACCATGAGCGACGCGGCAGCCCAGTCGGCGACGGTTGTTGAATGCGAGCAAGACAACCCCGACCGCACGCGACACCACATGAGACTGATGAGGGGGATACTCAACCAGCTGCGTGGCTTTCGCGACAGGGTTGCCGAGATATATCTGAGGTGGACGGTCTGCGAGAACCCAGAGCTCTTGGAACTAGAGCACAACTTGGACTTTCACTTGTCCCTGCTCAACCACTGCGTGCAGGGTGTTTTCAGCTCCGCAAATGGCCAGGCCTACGATTGGGGCTTCAAATACCCTTCGAAGGAGCAGGGTCCCACGCCACTGGAAGGCTGGCTATGACGAGAGACATCATCCAGCAGCGATTGAAAGGTGGCTTGGTGGCAAGGAGGATGGCGATAACAGCACAGCCAGGGAGCCATACATGAGAGAACTCTCGATACACATCATTCTCTCAGCAGGAGGAGGAGGACATGCCTCTGAGAGAAGACTGGGCCCCTCTGGAACGGGGGGAAGGGGTTCGTGGACCATTTGGCTTTGGCACCCAAGACCCAAAGCCTCAGCAGTTGGAGTTCATGTGACACTGAAGCTTGCTTAGAAAGTCGCAGCGCAATTCTATGGCGATGCTGTCAATACCAGGAAACGTCCGAGGCCATGCGAAGCTCGTGCAGGTTGTTGGAGGGTGTTTCATGATTAAGATGCGTAGAGCGGCATCGGCTTGTAGCCACCTTGCACAGGTTACTCTGGATGTGACTCTGCTAACTAACACTTGCATTTGGTGATCCACTACGCCCGCCTCGTCCTGCAAGTCACCCAATTTGCAAGTGTCTGAGAGACCCACCGTGGTGCAGCAACTAGTGTAGAAGTTCCTGCCTGCCTTGTCGCTTGTTACCAAGGTATCTTGCAGTAGAGAAAACGACAGGTCTCCTCAGGGTAGCAGCACGTGAGGGGGTCACTTGAGTATGCGACGACAAGATTGTTTCGCTCAAGTCGTCCAGTCAACGTCGGCACTGCGGATGCAACGGAACATTGCTAGAGTTCTTTGCCTGGCCACCAGCCGTCTGCCCCTTGGGTGAGGCGCGATGGCGTTTCCAATTGCGCATCCCCGTCCGGAGGAACTGGCCCAGTGCCAACCACAGGTCTCGGCCAGACAGCAATGTCGTCACGGAGCTCACGAATTGTCGCTTGGGCAGCACCGCATGGGCAAACTGCCATCCTGTGGAATTGCTGTTTCAGAATTGCATGTTCCCCCCCGTGAGGCGTGATCAAAGACCAAGGAAACCAGGGTCCAATCTATTGGGTAGAGCCCAGCCAACTCTGTGACGTTCCGGCGAGGTTTCAGCCCTTCCTGAATGGTAGTATCATTTCCGAGGGTCAGGTACCAATGGCTTTGGCGATTAGGATGCCTGACCTCGGCAACAGCGGCGGCTAGGGCGGCGGTTATGGCGGCTCATGCGCCCATGCAGGCCCGTCGGCGATCAAGCATGCGTGCCCTGGCCGCAACGGAGAGCCCCCTCGGCTGGTCGCAGCTCGGGGGGAGCGCACCTCTCAGCTAAGCTGCGAACTGGAGATCAGCGGGGCAGTCCGGAACGCCTAAGCTCGTCTTCTCGGGGTTCCTCATGGCAACGGGCCCGTTCAGGAAGCCCTCTGGAAGCCTGGAGTTGGTAGTACAAATTGTGGTTCCTGCAGACAACTCCAGTCATGTGTGGGGCTCTTCCAGAGTTGGTACATTGGCGCGCATGGCGAACTCCATCGTGGTGCGCCAAGGCCCATGTGATTTGACAATTGGTAGAACCGGCAGGCCTGCATCGGCGTCGTGATTGGGCCCAGTTGAAGCTACGAAATCTCTCACTGCAGATAGCTGGTCTTGGGTGGAGTACGATCCGAGCCCGTAAACGTGGCCGCGGCCAGTTGGCGCCACATAGACTGAGAAGCGAAGGCTCATCCTCTATGGATTCAAAATGATTTAAAGGAGGATCGCATGGGCCAAAAATCGAGAGTTGGAATGGGTCTTATGCAACCACTCGTGGCCGGCGGCCTCCCAACAACCCTGTTGTTCACTGTTTTGACTCTAGGACCCATAACTGGATGGTCATAAAGAATGGCACATCACCAATAATACAGCAACACTCCGACTCGCCAATCCAATCAAGCACAACATCTCGCGCCGACAGACCGAGTCCCACATTATCGCCACACGCTTGTTACTCGGAATACCTCTTCTGTTGATACACGGCTGGCCAGTATCGACACGGGCCGGGGCTTTTTGCGAAAGTGATCTACACTGGCAGGGTTCAAAAGTTGCTGGTTTCATCAGTGGTCTATTGTGAACTTGGTTGCGGAGCCTGTGAGAACGGACAAGCCGTCGAGGTGTGGGGCGAAGCAGTGTAATGTGCGTTCAATGTTTTGCGTCTAGGGGAATAGTCTGAACAGATTCCAGTCCTCAACCTGAGTCTAGTCACTATGGATATGCTTGCGTCAAAGTACGATACAAGATTGCTGATACTATTGATCTCAGTGGACCGTCTTCCCAGCAGACACATCAGTCCCCAGAACGCTACGCAAACAACATCTTGAAGCACGACTTGGAGTGTAAGCCTACTGATTGCCGGCAATCCACGACCTGCACGACAAAGTCATCGCTGTTTTCAAGAGCGGCAAAAATCCTCTGGAACAACTCGAACCATCGGGATTCACGGCTACCGAAATCGAGTGTGGTCCGGACGAAAAGCACTCAAGTAAATACATACTTTACTTTACCAAAGATGAGCCGCAGCGGGTACGACACGGTACGTGATACATTTCTATTTTCTCCAAGGCCAGGATTAGGAGATAAATCTACCTCTTGAATGCTGTAGAGAGGACTCTGGAATCTGTACCTATCTACTACTTTATGCACGTTGTCCGGAACTCGCAGGTCCTGATCGGATCGCGAATTGCTTTTGATGAAATCGAAAGGGCACTTCTCTATGTCTTTTACATTTTTGCTAACTCCAGAAAACTGCAGACTGGTACCAGGAAACCGCCAGTGAAGCAATAAGTCGACAGCGCTGCCACTTGTTTTGCGGTACCATTATAACAAAATTTTCACTTTTGTCCACTATGGGGTAATATTGGCGGCAGCATAAGCATGGTACGGTGCGCTTTAGAGGGAAAGTGCATTGGGGCATTTTGTTTCCGGATTGTTTGGTGTTCAGGGCATTTGCATTGGGTTTGGTAATGGGACCGAGCCGGAATAGGAGTTGTGCGATTTTGGTCACCTGGGCACCTGGCGGGCATATTAAGGAGTTCAACTTAATCAAGCTGCCGGTACCCCATCCGCCGGTATGCTACTTAGCTAGCAGATGAGGCTGCGATCCATAAATCTTGATGCTGTTTGTTGCAGTAGATTTATGAGTGTTCTTCTTGATCCGCGGCACTTGCTTCGATTATGGCTCGGCTTCAACGACATTACCAGTTTGTGGTGCTCAAAGGCTTTTCATATTCGCCTTGTCAGCCACATCGAATACCATACAACCGTGAGCGGTGAACCAAAAAAAAAAAAAGGCCAGCTTATCTATCGTTTCCCAAAAGGTAGATTATTAGATTACTAAATGCATCATTGAACAAGGCAGACAACCATGGAGGCAGAATACCTAAGTATCTTAGGTCCGTAATCGTACAACGGCCAAACCTAAAACAGAGGCATCATAAATGGATTCCATTACCGTAAGAATGTGTACCGAATCTGTACAACCCCAGGCCGCAGCCTTTTCTACCACGAGAAAAAGAATTTCATGATATTGTCTCCGAGACCATAGGGCTGCCTTTGTGGCAACGTGACAGTTTATATGAATGGTAGATTTTGATGACCTTTCCGTGTCCTAGCATTTGGAGGTCCGCGCAGAGGGAAACGGAAGGTACCTACCTAGGTAGGTAGATATACCGGGACATCATTCATATGCTAGCGAATGAAGGTTATCATTAATCCTAGTACTTATATCCAGGGGTGTTGCAAGGGTAAATCTCGTTTGATTAGGTGTCAAGGTAATAAGTATTAGTTATAGGTGTCATCAATGGGTGGGTGTTGGGCGATGTATGGGCAGTGTACCTACCCTTGAATATCTGTTGTCATGTTCTAAGAACTCCATATACAGAGGCCCCGTGTCTCAAAGAACTGATTTTCGGACCACAAATCCGGGTCTCATGGAGAAATAATTAATATCTCCATCTGCTAGATTGCTAACCATAGTACGGTAGATCTCTGGTCGCAAAACCCAATGCATTGATCTTGGAAATGGAACTAGAAGCTCACTGTGGTCGATGGCAGATTGGCAAGACCACTGTGCAGCAGTGGTGGATTTGAAGATTGCTCAGATAAGTAAACGAAAAGGTAAGCTGACCAAAGCATACAGGCTGGCGACCATACCTAGATATGTTTGAAAGTACAGAGATGGGTCAGAATACAAGTCCTAGGATGGGGCTCATATTGTCTGTCACCATTCACCAGCTCGGTCTGCTGTCTCCACAAGAGTTTGCCTCGTTCCGTTCGGCTGCTTAGAGGTAGCCCTGTCCTTCCCTCTAACCCTTGCGCCTCGTCAAGTCCATCGGGAGATTCCTTGATGTGTTTCAACGTTCGTTTTGCAGCCCACACATCACTAAGTGAGGCCACTCCCCAGATGAATATCGTTTAAAACTCGTCTCGTGCTGATTTATGATTCCAGTCCTTCCTGCCGAGTTTTTTCTATCGCTTCGTCGAATCGCCGTCTGATAATGGTCCATCCTTGCGGTCACGGGCCGTCGTATTCCAGGTCAAAGGGATCAGGCCATCAGGCCACACAGGAAAGCCGGGTTCGATGCCGTACCAATCAGGAAATGCGGTTGCTTGCTTCCAATCAATAACGCCTGGGATCTCGTGTGTGGATAGATTGACGATGATGTTGGCGCTTCTGAGGTCCTAGTGCTTGAGCGGAAACCGTCTAACAGAAGTTATAGCATCTGCATCTTGTACGATTGGTTCACATCTCTGTGGTATCGGCAAAGTCTACCAAGTCGTCTTCTTCGAGCAATCTCGTGTCGAACAAGATGCTCCCATGGCTTCTCTTTGAGAGAGCATCGGACATGCCTGGCATAGATAAGAGGAGGGATCTGCCGGTCTGGATGAACTCCCATTTTGCTAAAAAAAAAATGCTGGATCGACTGACGTGCCGACGTAGAAGTCGGAGACAGAAACTCGATCGTTGCCATGGATGGCCTGGTTCCACGCGCGACATGAATCTACAAAATATACTGAGCCGACTTCATAGAACTTGGTCGCAACATCTCATCATCAATTGGTACCTAGTAGGATCAAGATTTCGACAAATTTATCAACCAGACGGAGCTTTTCTTCACAGCGCATTTTAGCCAAACATTTCATGGTTCAAGCCCTGTGGTTTTCTTAAAAGGGAAGAAGAGGGAAGAAGAGGGAAGAAGAGGGAAGAAGAGGGAAGAAGAGGGAAGAAGAGGGAAGAAGAGGGAAGAAGAGGGAAGAAGAGGGAAGAAGAGAAGAGGGAGAAGAGGAGAAGAGGAAGAGAAGGGGAAGAAGGAAGAAGAGGAAGAAGAGGAAGAGGGAAGAGAGGGAAGAAGAGGGAAGAAGAGGGAAGAAGAGGGAAGAAGAGGGAAGAAGAGAAGAGGAGGAGAAGAGAAGAAGAAGAAGAAGAAGAAGAGAAGAAGAAGAGAAGAAGAAGAAGAAGAAGAAGAAAACCTTCAAACCCTAAAGGATTGCTTGAAGAGCTGCTTGGCTTTGGCATATGTTTTGTTTTCTTTCCCACAAAATCCATTGCCGACATTTCGCTTTATCCTCGGGCGATAGTCAAGAGATATAGCGACGTGGAATAGGTAGGCGGTTGTCCATGATGGATGCGTCACCTCGTATATCTTGTGACGTGTGCCGTCTGCTAGAAATTGTACTGGAATTGGATGCTCTTGTGGGGTTTCATCGACAGGTTTGAGGGCCAGATTGGCGTTGACTTATGGCCCTCCTTCCACTGAGGCGGCTTTCTGGAAGATATTATGACCATGGAAATACCGGTTATTGAATATCTGGATGGTGGAGGTCGGGAGAACGAAATCGAAGTGATCTCAGATGTTGGTAGTTGTCTAGACCGTGGCAGGGTTCACTACTTACTTAAGTACTGATGGAGTTTTGCTGCAGTATTAATAGGAGGGTGGAGGGTTCGGGTCTGAGCCGAGCGCTGCAAGGCATGGGTCAAGCTCCAACCACTAAACATCTACGGACTACGACAATATTGGTACAGCTCTCGCAAACACCCCCAAGCCTTAACGCACCCATCCTGGACCTTCAGCCAGCCTTCGATGGTCCCGATATCCCAGATTCCACAATGTCAGCACCACACACAACACTCAGCGCCGCGGCGGACGACCGCAAGGCGCGTCTCGCAAAACTCAAGTCCCTAAAGCGCAAGCAACCCGAGGACGAGATCGCGCCCCCCGAGTCAGACCGCACAGCGTCGCCGGCAGCGCAAGCCAGATCAGAGCCCGGCGCAGAAGAGCAAGGCGGCGGGGGGCAAGCGGAGGACGACGTCTCGAGGAAATACCTGTCCGGGCGCAACTACGACGCCGAGACCAAGGGCCCCAAGCTGGGCTTCGAGGCGCCGCCGACACTGGGGTCCGAGGACCAGACGTTGGAGGAGCAGGCGGCGGAGCTCGAGGCTGAGGTGCGGAGGAAGGCGGCCAAGGACGCCGGGGCCGACCGGGGCATCGACCTGTTCAAGCTGCAGCCCAAGAAGCCCAACTGGGACCTGAAGAGGGAACTGGACAAGAAGCTCGAGGTGCTCAACGTGCGGACCGACAACGCCATCGCGAGGCTCGTGAGGCAGAGGCTTCAGGAAAAGAAGGCCGAGGCGCAGAACAAGGATGCGAGGCTGGCGGACGGGGAAGCCGTCGCTGCTGGCCTGGAGGGCGGGGAGTTGGAGGAGATAGTGAGGTTGAGGGAGAAAGAGGAAGAGGCCGAGGAGCGGAGGGAGCGGGAGGCTATTGATGCAGTGTGAGAAGTGGTTCGGGTGGTAGGCTGCAAAAACCACGGTAGCAGCAACATATCACTCGGGCACAAGGAGTCCGGCTACACTACTCTGGATGTCGCGGACGAAGAATATGCTATGACGGTAGCTGCATGGGGGGCGTTCACAGGCAGGCAAGGAACCATGTTTTCCCTTTTGATGAAAATTCATTTGTTTGTCGAGGTAGAGTGCGTAAAATTGATACCCATGCTTCTCTACCTGTTCATGGCCTGAGTCAATGCTAACCTCTTGCTGAAGGGACTCAAACTGCGCTCTCGCGGTGGCTCATGTTCCGGTGGAGGACGTCTCTGTCCTCTAACGCCCTCGTCCCGATCCCTATATTCCCTGTAACCACCCCCCTCTGGACGACGTCGATCCCTGGGATCAGACCGGCCCGGTGATAGTGAGTCGTACCTCTGCTGTCGTCCTGGCGCTGGACTCTCGTCGTCGGAAACAGAAGGACGACGTGTTTGACGTAGAGGCGGGCGTGTGTCTCTTTCGAAAGAGTCATCACGAGGTCCCTGGCGCGAACTAGGACCCCCACGACTACCCGGGGAGTCTTGGCGCCAACCAGGACGGTGACGATGTTGTGAACCTGGAGTAGGGGAGCGTCCTCTACTGCCGGCACTGACAGAGTCAAAGGATCTACTTCGCCTCGCCCGCCGCATGGGTGGCGATGGCGAGAGATCCGGGGCCCGGCGGGGGGAGGGCGAAGCTCGCCTCCGCGGGGGCGGGGATTTTGAAGATCTCGTGGAGATGGAGGAGACAGAGTCCACAGAGCTGGAACGTTGGCGCTTGAATGCGGGCTTGCGCCCACTCGTTCCATCATCGTCATCGTCATCTAGCTCACGCTTGCGAGCTCTTTTGGACTCCTTTTTCGCCAGTTCCTCGTCCGCAACGCCCTTCCTGGTGCGGAATTAGCATAGCCCGCCAAGAACGGAAGGAAAGGGTGGCAAATGAAAGATGTCAGGCTTACTTCCGCGTAGCATCATCGGGAGTGTCGTTGGTGAGCTTGGGAACAAGCTTAGGGTTGAGCAGCTGCTGGGTGCGAGACGGCCTTGGATTGTAGGGCCGCTCCTGGAGTTGGACCTTGCACTCGTATGAGTAGTGGCGTGCTGAGACAGTCAGCCTTGTGAAGACAGGCAGAAGTGAGGGTTAAGCAAGGCAGACATATCTCGTTTTAAACACTTTTGACACTGGACATTGGCTGGTGTGGCCTTCCTCGGCCCGCCGCGGCCCCTGTATGAGTACATAGCGGCGATGTTGGGGGTGTATTTGTGTACTCGCGTGTGTCTGATGATGATCAGGAGGACGACGACGATAAGAGGAACACTGTTGAGTTGAGGCAACCGACTGAGGCTGTGGTTTGTCTGCTTTGGTGTATGGCAGGCAGTTGCATAACAAGTCTCTGCCTGGCTGACAGTGAGAGGCCAAAATCGATTCGTCAGTCGGTCAACTAGTTGGTCGCCTTGATTTTGATACTGAGAGGTTGTTGGCCTTGACATGCGAGATGAGCTTCCTCAGGTCAAGCCCCAGGTCGCTTGCCTGCCTGCCACGCATGGGGGCCGGGCCAGCACATCTCGAGCTTGACGCTTCTCCTTTCAGGCTGACGGAAACGTCACGTGGGGTCGGGGAGCTGACTAAAGCTCCGGCCAGTCAAAAAATGACCCGCCCTGGACCTGAACCGTGTGCCTGCCCCTGCCCCTGCCAGCTAGCTCCCTTCTCACCCCCCCGCCCAATCCGGAGTTGGGGAGTGATGGTACCGCCCTCAGTAGTACCTACCGACTCAAGTACTCATCCCACAGCACGCCGTCTGTCAAAGTCAGGCCCAATCCAATCCAGCCCAGCCAGGCCAGGCCAGGCCAGTCAGTCAGTCAGTCAGTCTAACTAACTTTCTGCCGAGATTGAGCGACTTCACTGAAGCTATTCACAATCCTTTCTTTCCTACGCACACGACGAGAAGGGGGACGGGAGAATAGCTACTGTTCCCCAAGTTGTCGGCTTTTCCCCCTTCCTTTTCCTCCCCAAAACTTCCCACCGGTCGACAAGCTGCGAAAGTGTCAGCGCCGCTCCCGTCAGTCAGATTCTTGTATCCTCCCAAGGGCAACCGAAATCCACCCACATACCTCCTGCTGTCACATCGTCCACGACCCGTACCTCGCAGACCTTGGAGGCGCGGCCGTTCAGTTACCGGTTACCAGTTACCAGTTCCTGTCCCAGTCGTATTCTGAACGGTATCTTGGCTGGCAGAACTGGCCGTACCGCGCCTGTGCTTCTCAGAGCGCCCTGTCCACCACTCAACTACGTCTTGGTGCGACCGCACTTCCGCATTCTGGCATTGCATCACTCCCCATCCTCACCTCTGCACGCCTTGTCGGCAAGCCTGCAGCCTGCCCTACGGCCCCCGCCTCATAGCCTTTCTTTGTCGCCTTGCACTTGTCGACCTCGCGACTGTGGCTTGTCCGTACACCCTCGGCTACAGGACAAGACACACCAAGGCTTCCCTCCACCGTCCCCTGACCGACCGAGGATAAATTCTTGGCCAGGACAGTCGATCGTCTATCCAACAGACCAAACGCACCAGGGAATGAATCTCGACTCTCGACAATGAGCAACTGCACCTCTCTCTCGATCCGGACCGCTCTGATCCATTTTGTTTCTTAGATTTCGTTGCCTGCCCATCCCTGGAGTTCGTTCCTTGAGTGCGACTGAACCTTGCGCAACTAGACCATCACGCTCGCTTCTTGGGGGTTCTACCAACAGTCTCTCCGACATTCGCGACTAGTTCTTACTAAATAGCCTCCTGAGCGCCCATGGCAGCTGTACAAACGACTATGACTGACGTCAAGAAACTTTCGTTCGCCAAGGTCAGCTCCCATGGCCTTGATGCCCTCTGCTCTACCCCAGCTAACAGTGAACTGTTAAAGGTCCTTGCCTCGGCGCCGACAGAAGAGAAGTCTGTACCGTCTTCGAATAGAGATGCCCAGCCGTATCTCGGACACGAGGAGCACCTGCCGACATCGCCCAGAGTAGCAAGCGACAACGCGGCAGGGAACCCGGTTGTGGCCAATGGCGCCGACGAGGTCAACAAACCAATGAAGACCGGGGGCAACGATACCTTTGACCAGGACAAACTCGCTGATGGACTGGACAAACTGAAGATCGAGCCCTCGGCTCCCAGTCTGGTGGTCAACGGCATCAGTTCTGTCTCAACCGGGCCATCATCGAAAGCTCAGAGTCCATCAGACGAAGCTTCTCAGAAGGCGGATTCCAACTCGGAGCTGGGTACTAAGCCCCCTAGTCTCGATGGGAAGAGTATCACTTCAGGGACGACCTTCAACGCGTTGGACGAGAAGGAATCACTCCGGCCCGACGACAGCGCCAGCGTGATGGCGGCTGAACAGGACGATGATGCCTTCTCCGTCCGAGGCTCCCTCATTGCTGGCTCCCGCATGGGCTCTGAGGTAGCCGCTCGTGTCTACCGCATTCAGCTCGGCGATATGCCCCCACGCACCATCCCCCCCCAGCATGTCATTGTCGAATCTGGGAGCCGTGCGGCCACGGCGCCACAAGCAGCTTCGACTGAGCAACAGCCCGTCACAGACGCAAAGATTGCTCTCGTCGGTGCTACATCTGCGCCTAACGGCATGTATGGACAGAATCCCGACGAGAAGCTCCTTGAGGCAATGCAATCACAGAAAGACCGCTTCTTCCTCTTGAAATTGGAAGAGATGGTCATCGACTTTGTGCAGGATTCGAAGTGAGTAGAAGCCCCGAACTGTTTCCGATCGCGACCAGCCAATTTGCTAACGATCCGATAAGAGAACCTTTTATGGACTTGCCTCCGTCCAACTCCTTCTGCAGGATGCTAACACACAAGCTGGCTGATTACTACCACATGACACACTCTTTCGAGGCTGGCGCTGGAGCTGTCCGCATCTTCAGAACTCCCTTTTGCAGGGTGCCGCCTTCACTGGCCAGCATAGCGCAGAGCGCCTCTGCTGCAAGCACTCCTCCGCCAATGGTCATGCCGAAGAAGATCATGCGCCGTGGAGAAGAAGGTGAATTCGGGCCAGGAAGTGCGGGCCCCTCGAAGCCGACTTCGGAGACTGGAAGCGACTCCAAGGACAAGCAAGCAGCAAAAGAAAAGTAAGCCCAGCACAGGAATGCCTTGCGGATAACAGAGAGCTAACGTGCGCGCCAGGATGTCGAGGGAGGAGAGAGAGGAAGCTTACAACAAGGCCCGCGAGAGGATCTTCGGAACGGCGTCCACAGAGATCTCCACTCCAGGTACGGATGGGCGCGCTCTAGCTCCGGTATCTTTGACAGTTGCTGACGATTATGCAGAGAACGACGATAGTACTGGCGTCTCTCGTGCCAGCTCCGTGTCGATGCGAGATAGGGTCAATGGCACAAAGAAGGTAAAGAAGAGGAGAGATTCTGACACCTTCGACACGCGGTCCAACTACATCGCTTACGCTCCTGCGTACGGGCACCCTCACCAGGCCACGTGGGCTCAACCTCATTACATACCAGCAGGTGCCCAACTAAACGGCTCAGTACCACAACAGCCGCCTTTCCCGCCTGCGGTTCCCAACATGTACGGTATCCCGAACCAGCAGTTCCCCCCAATGGTCCCGGGCAACGGTTATGGCCCGCCATATAACAATATGTCGAACGTAAGTCATGGCGATCCCGTCTATCTGTGCGATCTTCTTCACTATACGTGCGATATTCTGACGACGTTCACGACAGTATGCCCAGCCTCCCGGCCCGCCGCGTTACCAACCTCCGGTGAATCAGATACCTCCCGCACCATACGGATCACCCATGCAGGGTCCGCCTCAACCGCAGAGCGGATGGCAGCAGCCTCCCACCTTCAACTCGAGCCCTTATCAGTCTCGGGCCACGCCAGTGGCTCCAAACGGGATTCCCTATGCTTATGGTGCCCTACCAGCCAACGTCAATCCCAGTGACCCCAAGAGCCAGCATCCCATCCCTGGCAGCTTTAACCGCCACGCATTCAACCCCAAGACTCAGTCTTTTGTGCCCGGCAATGGGTTGGGGCCCATGCAGCCGCCGCCTCCTGGACCGTATAGTGGCTATGGGCCACCCCAGCAGGGGAGCCCGCAGATCACGCCTCCTCACCTTCATTACCCGAGCTACCAGGCGGGTCCGCCGATGGGTCAGCCTCCCTACGGCGGTGCAAATGGTTACAACATGATGCGTCAGGGATCCAACAACTCCCTCCCTGCTTACCATGCCCCGCCACCCAACATGCAGCACCAGCCTCACGTCCCTCATGTACCCCACCAGCTGCCTCCTCACCCACCAGCCCAGGGACCACCGCACAAGCCCTCTATGCCTATGGCCCACGGCCAACCATATAGCAACCTGCCAACCTATGGCAATCCTGCGACGTTGCCGCAGAAACCCACCACCTAGGAGTGTGTAGCATCGATGGTGTTCACGGATGACAGTTATCATGACGGCGTCACGGAAGTTTCAGGAAGCATACAGGCGTTCAAGGAGGGTCTCGAGGACAACCATCGTCGCCATCATCATGAATTTCACAAATTGCCAGCGTCCAGTGGTTCGTTGTTTTTATCGACCTCGCCGACAAAAATGTTGCACTTGCTAGAAAGACTGGCGATGGCTCTCTACTACTACTAGTACCACTACACATAGAACAACCCTAATGCGATACAGTTTTCATTTCCCCAAAGGGATGCATCTCCGATGCATATATGTCACTCATCTCTTCTCGCCAGGTTAGAATGACTTTGATGGTCGAGACTCAAAAGGCTATTCGTGCCCATAGATTCAGTGCCGGAGAATTAGATTCCTTTCCCGTAATACCAACGACTATCTAATCCCGCCTCCGAACGCCAAATCTTGGGAGATATCCCTTTTGGGGTTGTAAACAAAGCCGGTGTTCTCTCTCCAACCCCATGTTTGCTACTCCCATCTCGTGCTTGATCCCGCTATCGGGACTCGGTATGACCTCGGGTCATCTCATTCCTCATGCTTCGTCACTGCAACACGCCTCTGGGCCCTGTAGTCCCATCCACCCTTGGTGGGGGGGNGGGGGGGGGGGGGAGCACCTGCACTTAGGTATGGTGTGCACGTGACTCCTGGTGTTTTATCCACCTACAGTGCCCGTTCGATCCATCCAGACTCGTTTCCTCAAAGTCGGAGCCGATGACTAAATTCGCTTGAGATGGGAGACCTACTCCCCGTTCTCGCGCGGCTCACGGGGCTCCCTGGGCTCCCTGGGCTCCCTGGGCTCCCTGGGCTCCCTGGGCTGGCCGCCGCCCCTTCCGCCGCGGCCACCTCGCTTGCCGCCCCTGCCCCCGCGCTCGCCGCGCTCGCCCTTGCCATCCTCGCCCTCCTTGGGGGGAGCGCCTTCCTTGTGCTCCATAGTCAGGGCGCTCGTGGCGAGGCGCTGCGACAGGTCGATCTGGGTGCGGATGGTGTTGGCCAGGTAGCTGACCATGAGGACGTCCTGGATGTGGTTGTTGAAGTCGTGCTCGATGGCCTCGGGGGCGACCCTGGGGGCCAGCGACAGGTTGTTCATCATGTACTGGCCCAGGGCCTGGTTGGGGTCGCGCTCCTCGTCGAGGATCTCGCCGACGTAGCCGGAGGTGCGCTCCAGCAGGTCCTCGGTCTGGGCGATGGCGGTGGCGAGGGCCTCGATGTCCGGGACGAGAGGCGCGCGGCGCGACTCGTTGTTGGCGGCGGCGGCGATGGCCTCGAGGGCGGAGCGGTCGGCGTCGCCCTGGGACAGCTTGTGGGGCACCTCGATGAACAGACAGGACTCGGCCGCGCGGTCGGGGTTGACGGCGGCCGGGGCGGAGATATAGGTGTGGGTCTCAATGTTCTTGCCCGGCTCGGTGGAGATGGTCAGGTGGACAGCGGGGTGGGGGAAGGTGCCCGTCTCCGGGGAGGCGAAGAAGTTCTGGATGAGGGCGGAGAAGCTGTTGAGCTCGAGGCTGGTGGCGTACCAGCCCAGCAGGGTCTCGCGGGGGCTGGCCTTGAGGGACAGCTGCAGCATGGTGCGCTGGTACTCAACGTCGACCTCGACCTGCTCCTCGTTCTCGACGTGGGGGATGGCGAAGGTGTTGCGCACCTCGACCTCGCTTCCATCCTCGGAACGCACGCCTATCAGGGCGCCGATGACGCGGGGCTGGGGTGCGTCTGGCGAGGTGTCTTCTGGGGCAATGTCGTCGCGGCGGATGGCATGGTCGAGGATGGAGAGGATTGCCTGGAGAGCGGGGGAAGAGAAGAGGTTAGAGGCTGGTCCCGGGCTGGAGCTAGCTGACATAGAAGTGCATAAGAGAAGGAGCTTACTTGTGGCTGGATGTTGACTGTCATGGGGGAGATGTTTGTGTTGAAGCCTGGGGCGGCGGGGGCAACAGGCCGGGCCAGGTGGAGGAACTCCTCTGAATCAATCGCCATGATGAAGATGTTTCCTTGGGGTCGGGCTGCGTGGTGACTTTAGCGAAGGACCGAGGGAGGCAGGATGAGGTCAGGAGAGTGGCGGGGAGGCTGAGGACGGGGGTAAGAGATGGTTTGTCTTGTCGAACCCCGCGGTGGTGTGTGTAGGGACCTCGATCTCGACCTTGGTCCTGCTCCTGGTGTTGTATTGCAAAATTCCACCCAGTTTTGCTCTCACCTTTGATCCGTCGTGTCAAATTGTGGGGTCCTCGCTGGTTTGTGTGCGCTAATCGGAATGCCCAGACCAGGGGGGGAGGTACACTCCAGTACCTTGTCCTAGGGGGGGAAAGGCCCTGCAGGCCAAGTGCTGTGCAGGTAGACTACGGAGTACTGCCCGATAAGATAAGCATTTTATTTTCAGGAAATCAGTACCCAGTCGACAGCGAAAGCATTCACACTTTTGATGAACTAACTAATGGTATTTTGAACGGTTTGATTTTTCACTTGCATTTCACTGTATTGTCCAAGACATTTACTCCTACAAAACACACGCATCTGCACCCTCGGATTAACATCATGGCTCCAGGAGGCCGCCCTGGCTTTCGTGGGGGCTCAAGAGGCAGAGGGGCTCCCCGAGGAGGCGGCAGAGGAAGAGGTAGAGGAGGACCTGCCAGGGGAGGCAGAGGGGGCAGAGGAGGTGCATCACAGACGCGAGGCCCAAAGTTCGAAAGTGCGCGAGTGGAATACAGGTGAGGAAACCCTGTCACCACGTGTACAGTCCAACCTCACGCAAGAGCTAATTCAAGTGACAGCGACTCGGAGGATGAGTCTGGCCAGGAGGAGTCGGAAATCGAGGAGGGTGATGAGCATGTTGAAGACGCCTCAGAAGACGATGAGCCCGACAGCACACAAGCTGCCCGGCCTTACATGGCCCTCATCAAGAGCTTGACAGATGAGGGCGCCGCGCCCCGTGCCAAGAGGAGAAAGCTGGACCATGAAACAGCCCAGCCAGAAGGAGAGAAGCCTCGGGCTGAGAGACGGAAGGCCGAGGCAGAAAGAATCCAAGATGTCGACTTCGTGGAAGAGCCCGAGGACGCCCCAGAAGACACCGCTGCAGAAGACGCCTTTGACCAGGACGATGAGGACGAGGACGAGGCGGTGGACACTTCGGATCCCTTCCACAGCCATTTCAGTGCTCCTGACGAGGATAGCGTAGCGAGGAGGCTGAAGGCAATCGAAGAAGCGAAATGGGCGACGAGGAAGTTGGCGGTCAAGGGCACCAGAACGGTTCTCAGTGCACCTGACACGGGCGACAAGAACGACGAGATTACCGCGCCACCTCCGGCTTCAAGCGCCTCAGATCTGCATCTAAAGCACAAACTAGCCGACTCTATGAAGGAGAAGCGGAAACTGGATGGCCTCGAGCAGTCTCTTGCACCGCACGTGTTCAGCTACCGGGACCTGCTTTTCTGTCAAAGGTCGCTAAACAACGGCAAAAGCATTCGGCGGTTGGCCTGCCTCCACGCGCTCAACCATGTCTTCAAGACCCGGGACAGGGTCATCAAAAACAACGCCAAGATGGCCCACCAAAGGGACGGCGAAGAGCTCGAGCTCCGCGATCAGGGCTTCACACGGCCAAAGGTCCTCGTGATACTCCCCACGCGAGAGTCATGTTACAGGATGGTTGAGGCCATGACCGCAATCTGCCAACCGGACACACAGGAGAACAAGAAGAGGTTTGAGGACTCATACCACGACAAGGAAGAACGGTTCTCGGGCGAAAAACCGTCCGACTTCAAGGACCTCTTTGCCGGCAATGACGACGACATGTTCCGTATCGGGATCAAATTCACCCGCAAAACAATCAAGTTCTTCGCGCAGTTCTACAACTCAGACATCCTGTTCGCCAGTCCGCTAGGCCTGAGGATGGCTATCGGCTCCGAGGATGGCAAGAAGGTGGAGCACGACTTCCTGTCTTCGATCGAAGTCGTAA
Organism: Stenocarpella maydis; assembly: GCA_002270565.1. NCBI lineage: Eukaryota > Fungi > Ascomycota > Sordariomycetes > Diaporthales > Diaporthaceae > Stenocarpella > Stenocarpella maydis. The sequence continues at coordinate 193,935 of NQMI01000071.1, forward strand.
TAGTGGACCAGGCCGACTCCCTACTGATGCAGAACTGGGAGCACGTTGAGTACATCTTTGAGCACCTCAACCTGCAGCCCAAGGACGACCACGGGTTCGACGTCAGCCGGGTGCGCAGCTGGTACTTTGACGATCAGGCACGACACTTCCGGCAGACGCTGATCTTCTCACAGTTCAACACGCCGGAGCTGTCGAAGCTGTTCCGGGTGCACTGCCGCAACTGGGCCGGCAAGGCGCGCATCGAGCCCGAGCACGCGGGCGTCATCGGCGAGCTGGGCATCAAGGCCAGGCAGACCTTCTCGCGCATCGATCCGCCGTCGGTCGAGGGCGAGCCCGAGGCGCGCTTCGACTACTTTACAAATGCCATCGTGCCCACTCTCGTCAAGCGGGCCAAGGATGCCACCGGCACGCTCGTCTTCATCCCGTCGTACCTGGACTTTGTGCGTGTGCGCAACTACTTTGCGACTAACCAGGCGGTGGAGACCCTGACCTTTGGCGCCATATCCGAGTATGCCACGGTACCCGAGGCGTCACGGGCCCGGTCGCACTTCTTCGCTGGCCGGCACAAGGTGCTGCTCTACACGGAGAGGGCGCACCACTTCCGGCGGTACGTACTCAAGGGTGTGCGCCGGGTCATCATGTACGGGCTGCCTGACAACCCGTTATTCTACAAGGAGGTCACGGCGGCCAACCTGGCCAAGGCTGAGCAGGACCTGGTGATTGAGCCAGGGCAGGGCACTGTGCGGGCCATGTTCTGCAAGTACGACGTATTGAAGCTCGAGAGAATTGTTGGGTCGCAGAGGGTCGGTAAAATGATCCGCGAGCGAGGCGACACGTTTGACTTTGTGTGAGTAGTCAGTGCTATGCTACTCGGGCAGTCGTTCGAAGATAGAAATACATGTAGCTCTCTCTTTCTCTCTCTCTCTCCGGCCACCCAAGTCCTAGCTAGTATCTCACGTAGGCACAGCCTCCCGTGGAAGCCTCCAGATCAGACCCACGAGGTCTCGGTATCTTCATGCCCACCTGCTTTACATTTTATGTGCAGCCGTCTTATATTGTATGTTCAGCAGTCGCACAGCATCAACAACCGGTCAGTCGAATTCATCAGCTTCTGCCTTCTGACCGGGACTCCGCCATGGGCCCCTCGGCGCGTCGATGTGGAACTTGTACAAGCTGCTCTCGAGGGCACGCTCGTCCGCGGCCCGGGCCAGGATGGCGTCGCCGTCGCGCTCCTTGATCTCGTCGACCAGGGCGCGGAACTCGCGCTCGCCGTCCTGTCGGTACGCCGTGACCTTCTTGACGTTCATCTTTGTGATTGGCGAGCTGCCGCGGCCCAGCACCTCGTCGCGGGCTACGGTGGCCGCCGTCATGGCGAAGCGCATGTCGCGCTGACCGTCGACCAGCTCCAGGATCGCGCTGGGCGCCTGGTCGTACCTGCTCTTGGGCTCGGTCCGCAGCACGCGCGTGTAGCCGCCCGGCCGGTTCAGGTAGCGCTCGCGCAGCTCGCCGAAGAGCTTGGGCAGGAGGGCGTCTGGTGTCTGTGACGGGAGGCAACGTTTGTGCTCCGGTCAGCTTTGAATGCTCAGAGATATTTGTAGTTGTGTCCTGCCTTCCTCCGTCTGTCCAATCTCACGCCACGGGAGAGCGGTGGGCGCGAGTGTTTGTTCGGGGGGGGGGGGCGTACGTAGAGGATGCTCTGTGCCTCCCGCCTCGACGTCTCGTTATTCCTCTTGGCCAGTGTTATGAGCTTATCTGCCAGGCGCTGGGCCTCCTTGGCCTTTGGCCATGTTGTCTGTACCGACTTCTGCTTGACCAGGGCGGTGACCAGGTTGCGGAGGAGGGCTTGTCGGTGGGACGAGTTGCGGCTCAAGGTCCGGAATTTCATGTGGCCGCCTGCCATCTTTGCGGGGTGACTGGGGGGATTGCTCCCTCACGACCGGTCTGTGGGTTCCAGTTCCTCTTGGCCTCGCTGGGAGCTATGGTTTGTTGTCGTTGCAGGCTTGCTTGACGTCGGCTGAGGAGGTCGGGATGTGCATTGATTGTCGATGTCTGCGCCGGTCCATGATGATACCAACACGGAAGGCGGTCGCGAATTTTCTGGACGGCGCGGCGGGAGCTGCAGGCGGACCCGGATCAAACATGCGGCGTGTACCGCAGCAGCAAGTACATTACGTATGTATGTTAGAGCCTGTCGCCTCATTGAATGAGTTATTACCATTTGTGGTGGTCAAGCGGATTTAACTAGTCACTTGTGCAGTAGATAAAATATGCAGATCCATCCTGAATTGCAATTTGCTCCCCCAGAAAGCAACACAGCAGCCTGGGTATACCTGCAGATGGCGTATCCTCCCCTGCCAGCTTGGCGGCTCACGACTGACCTCATCCGCTGGAAGTGCCTTGCTCTCCAGCAGCTCTCAGGCTTCACGTCACCGCACAACACGGTCCTGCCTAACTTCGGATGCTCTTCTTCGCAGCCTAGCACAACCCCGCCTCCCTCAACTCTCCCAATTAACCTGATCATTCCCTCAGGCACATTTTCACCTGGGCCACAAGGCCGAAACAGCGACACCACCCACGATGGGCTTCACCACCGGCTTCGTAAGTGTATACCCTCCCCCCCTGTTCGATATCCAGGACAAGTTCTCTAATCAAGGTCCAATCCTCCTAGACCGGCGGTGTGACCCTCGTCCTCGGCATATCCTACCTCAGCCTCCAAGCACATAGACGCATCCGCGAGCGCCAGGCCGAGACCCTCCGCGCAAACACTTACATCCTCAACTCCCTCTCCTACGTCCCCGCCACCGCGCCGCCGCCAAAGACCCTAGCCGAGGAGCTGGCCGTGCTAGAGCAACAGCAGGAGCTCCTGGCGCGCGCCGAGGCGAGGCGCAGGAACCTCTCGGTGCGGAACGAGGGCTTCTTCGACAAGGCCAAGGACAGGTGGAACGCCGAGATCGAGGCCGCCGTGCGCTGGGCCACCAACAAGGACTGGACCGCCGCGCGAGAGGACGCAGAGGTCGCGGCCTCTAGGTTGTGGGCGCGTGCGACCGGCGGCGAGGCGCCCTCCGACTCTGCCCGGCGGGCCGGGGCCGCGGGGACGGCAGTCGAGGCCAAGAAGACGGCTGAAAGCCTCTGGGAGAGGGGACTCAACAAGGGCAGGGAGATTGCCAGCCAGGCCAAGACGGGCATTGTGAGGGCCGAGGAGAAGGCGCAGGAGGTGATGAGTGCCGCGGCCAAGAAGGCCGGCGAGACCGACATCGAGAAGGTGCTGCAGCAGCGGTACGAGCGGAAACCGGACAATTCGTTCAGCAAGAGCCCCGAGGAGCTGCTCGCCGAGAGGTACCGGCCGATGGTGGAGCAGGACAACACCAAGCTGAGGGGTATCTAAGGGCTTGGTGGTCGAGACACTGGTGAAGACATGGCTTATGCCATTCTATGAAGACTACGCCAATACATTTGCATCACTAGGGAATATCTCGGGATGTGCCAGCTGCCATATCACATAAAGCGCCTTTGATCGATCGCCGGACGGGCTGAGGCAGAAACATGGGGTGTAGCCAGGGCACGGCCAGAAAAAAGGACCGAAAAAAAAAAAAGGAAAACACAAAAAGCATCACACAGCATGGCGAGATAAAATGAACCACCCATTCTAAATTTCCCTGAGAGGCTATGACAATCAAGCCGTGGTGCGCATGCTAGTGAAGCGTTCAGTGGGTCAGGCAGGGGTCGTTGAGGGTAGCATCCGCAGAAGCGGCAGAGCCGCATTTTCTGGAAGCGTCCTCGAAATAACGTCCCCTCCCCCCGGTACTTGACCACAGCAGCTGATGTATTTCCGACAGACTCGTCATCACTAACCCTGCCGAGAGCAGCTTCGAGTGGTATTGACATGGATGTCTTGTTCATTCAAATACATGATAGATAGCTACCTAATCATATAGGTACCGCGAACTCCAAGGCATGCCCGGAACTCCCCCCTCTACCCGATTACTATGCTAATAGATCAAGCCCAAACGATGCGGTGGGAAAGCCGGCACCGGACCGCAAGCATCCCGCGTTCCCCCAGGATCCCAAGACCGATAAGGACTGTGGTGTGCAAATGTACAATAGCTGCCCCCGGACCCGTGCGGGTCCTTATTTCTAGATCATCGACATCATGACCGCCCTTGGGCTTGGCCGTGCCCCTCCTCGGACACAATACACCTGCTCTCCAACCACTTGGCAAAGCGCACGACGGGGGCGTCGACGGATCGCCAGAACAGGTCCGCGGCCCAGACGACGCTGGGAACAACGAAGACGGCGGCGAGCGTGAAGCCGGCGTTGTAGTGCCAGCCCTCGATGCCCGTGATGCCCCAGGCCCAGCGCTCGGTGGCGTAGCCGATGGTGTGGATGACGGGGCCGTGCATGAGGTAGATGGCGTAGCTGATGCGGCCGAGGTACTGCACGGCGGGGCACATGAAGACGCGCTGCCACGAGGGCAGGTAGCCGACGGACAGCACGAACAGCATGGCGCCCACGCACTGCCAGTACCGGTACTTGGCCGAGAAGAAGTCCGGGATGAGCGAGGTGAGGTATCTCCACCCGGGCGTGTTGCCGCTTTGCGCGTCCGGCTGCGACATGAAGTACAGCGCCGCCACCGAGAGCATCATCCACGCCGCCTGCTTAAGCCTCCGGGCGGGTGCGGTCGACGCCGCGCGGCCCGTGCCGACGAGTGCGAAGGGCTTGGGCTCCGCCACGGGGAGCTGCTGGTACGAGCTGCTGGACGCCGCCGCGGCGGCCGAGGCGTTGGTGAGGGGGTCGCTGTGGGCGCCGCGGATCACGTCCAGCTCGGCGAGGAACATGCCCGCGAAGAAGAGCACCATCTCCCAGCGGTCGCTGCGGTACGAGAACCACACGATCAGGAAGAGGAAGGCGAAGCGCAGCCACGTGCGCATGCGCGCCAGCCCCACCATGGTCAGGAAGAGCATCATGCTGGCGCGGAACTCGACGGGGATCGTCCACAGGTGCACGTCGTAGTAGGTGCTGCCCCCGAACGGCTCCCAGTTCCAGATGTGGACAAAGTTGAACATGTGCCAACCCCAGTCCGAGAGCTGCTCCGACAGCGAGGCCTTGAGCTCCGGCGCCGTCTCCTGCACGTTCTTCATGAAGGTGCTGTCCCGCGAGAAGTCCCTCGTCCACTCGTACGCCCCGAGACGCAGCAGCACGACGATCATGAAGGTCGAGATGGCCGTCGGGAGGAACAGGCGGAGCGCCCTCCGGAAGATGAAGCTGGACATGGTCGTCGCGTACGTGTCCCACTTTTGCTGCCGCGCCAGCTTGACTGGCTTGAGCGACAGCGCGTACCCGGACACCACGAAGAAGATGGCCACCTGCGGCGGCCCCGCGTACATGAGCCGCACGAACGGCAGCTTGAAGAGGCTGTAGTTGTGCTCCTCGAAGCCCCACCCCTCGGCGATGATGAAGCATGTGTACAGGTAGTGGCACAGGAACACATTGAAGGCTGCCACACCACGTATGCCGTCTAGGTAGGCCGTCGGCCCGAGCTTGTCGGACGCATGCTTCCTCTCATGACTCAACCTGCTCTGGACAAAGGAGGGGAGGAGGAAGAAGCCTATGCGGCGCACGAGTGCCAGGTATGTGGAAATTGGAGGTGGCCGTTGGGGGATCGATATTGATGACAACGTCAACCTGGCTCTGTTCGCCCATGCCGCCGCCGTTGGGAACCGGTTCTCGTTGTCTACCCTGCCGGCATCGCTGTCGACGTCGGACAGGTTCTTCTCGTCCAGCAGGTTTACGCTCTCCTCATACGAGAGAGAATGTCTTGAGAAGGCATGGCCATTCATTGTCCAGCGATGCGGGATTCCGAGTATATACCTCAGGAGATCACGGAAAAGGGACGGCGAGGCCCAGCGTAGAATGATTTAGGTACAAGTGCGACGGGCGCCTCGAAGCGTCTTGAATACAATTTGTCCTGCCTGGCGAGAAGGGATGGTCTTCACGAAAAGAACATCAAGGAGGAGTCGGGAGTTTAGTTCTTGGCAGATGCGAAGGCAACAAAGAAGTATCTGGATGGAAGAGAGAGTAAAAGGATATGTGTTTGTCTCAACGGGGTGAGGGAAAGGATCACCTCCCTCGGTCCCTTGGACGGTTACAATACTAGCTCTTCACATGCGTAGCGGTCTCAAACGAGAAGATCAGCGGCCAAGGGACGGGGGTATGTGCACCGGGTCAGGCTGGCTGGCGGCCCTGCGAGGCTGGCGAGTAGGTGCGTAGGACCGCTGGTGGCCCGGACCGTTCGCAGATTGTTTCAAGTCGATGGGTGATCGCTCTGGCGACCGCAAGAGCAACAGGACTTCGCCACGACCCCCCCCCTTTCAACCCGGGATACATCATCTACCACAGGTTAATATAGCCGAAGCATCCTGTGCCATAGTTAGAAACTAACACAATTAGAGAGTCTAATCAGCTGGAATAGCTCAGTCTTTCGCGCCGTCCGTGCTTGACTATGAGCGTCCGGAATTGGCCTAGGGACCGGGTCGTCCAAAGGCACGGTGATGCACTTGCGGTCGGCAAAAGGGATACGGAGTACACTAGATACAGCCGCACCAAATCGGAGGCCCAGTCAAGTTTCAATGCCCACTTCTGAGGCAGGCTGGCGCTAGCCCTTGGGGGACGAGTAATAAGCATAAATGGCCACAGTGCAGGGCAGGGTGAGTGTCGGCTCGAAATGACATCGACATAACTGTGGGCGCCAGCTATGGCGATCAGCAACCCTCCCCCTGTCGCTCAGGTGCTTTCATGAGGGAGGTTGGGATAGACCATTGCACAATCTGTAAGAGGTTGATCACCTTCAACTCGGGGATTTCCTGGATAGTGTAGTTTCGGGTTGAGTCCACACGGTGGAGATGATCTGCTGGCATGCACAGTATCTACCGCCGGGTGCATTAATGATGTGTGTGTGATTGCTGACTCGCGGCAACAAAGGGCAGTCCAACAATATCCTATCGCATGGTAAAGGCCGTGGGGGGCCCCGAACTCGCAACAAGTTGCTCGTGCCCTCTTCCCAAGACTATCTTTGTACCCTCGGTGTTGGGCAGATGTGAACCCAGAGACGGTTCCTGGTGGTCAGAATACCATCGCCAAGGTTTGCCCTTGCATGTCTTGGTCGACTTGAGGCTCTCAGGCCACCCGACAGGGGGCTGCGTCTTGGCTTTCTCGGTCTTGTGCAAGCAAAAGTGACTCGCCCCCACCCCAGTCAGCATGTTATTTCATCAAAGATTTTAAATCTTCACTGTATCTCAGATTAGATGAGCTAACTTTCTTTTATGAAGGTGCGTTTCATGTATTATTATGATTACAGGTATTAGGTTATAAATTCTATCATCATGTGCGACTTACAACATGCTACTTAGAGGGAGGGAGGTTACTTCCCATTTGCGACAGCCAGCGGCTGTCGATCCCGCCATTCCCCAACGTCGTGCCTTGGACGGTCCCACCTCCTGACAGGAGACTTGTTGCAGATCTGGAGATCACCCACCGTGGACTGGTCTTGGATTTGTTTTCGAAAACGAGCTAGCCGGGCGCGGGGAGGGATGGCAAGGCCAACTGATCGGCTCCCGCAGTGTCTGTGACACAGAGCGAAAACGAGAAAGTCCCCGAATCGTACGGGCCTAGGTTTCGCCTGAAGTCAAATGGTGTGTGTCCCCGACAAGGTCCCAGTTGCGATATTTGTAAAACAACCATGTCTGTCACCATCTTTTGAAGGCCAGAAATAGGTAAAGAAATCGGTCGATTGCCGACAATTTGCTTACTTGAACCAAATATATTGACTTTTCCCGATGTTGGGGACCCACGCGTAAATGGTAAAGTTTTGCACAGCCGACAATGTAAAAGCAACGCCCAAACTCCTGCTCAAGCAAGCACCTATCATCCCGAGTCTCATTAATATTAGTTGGACAGCCAGTCCAGAAACTCGGGCGTAAAGTAGCTGATGACTATGGTCGCTCCTGCTCTCAGGATGCCCTCGGTCGATTCAAATGCCATCGTCTTGAGGTCGAAGACGCCGGCCTTGGCGGCAGCGTGGATCATGGCGAACTCGCCGCTAACCTGGTAGGCGGCGATAGGCAGGTCTCTTCCGAGCTCCTTCGCATCTGAAATGATGTCCAGGTACTGGCTCGCAGGCTTCACCATGATAACGTCGGCACCTTCACCAATGTCACGCACAATTGCGCGGCGGGCGAGACCGCGGCCTCCCGGGGGCAACTGGTAGCATTTCCTGTCGCCAAAGGATGGGGCCGACCCAGCGGCGTCGCGGAAGGGACCGTACAGACAACCTGAAAACTTGGCAGCATAGGACATAAGCAGTGTCTTGTGCGCGATTCCCTCCTCGATGAGTTTCAACTTGATGGCGCGGATCCGGCCGTCATTCATGTCGGACGGCGCCACGCAGTGTGCACCTGCCTGGGCGTAGGCAATGGCGACATCCGAGATGCGGTCCACAGAGAGCTGGTTGTTGAGACTGCCGTCATCCCTAAGGATACCGCAGTGGCCGTGAGAAGTGTACTCGCAGAGGCAGACATCTACCGTGATGTACAGCTGAGGAAATCGCTGTCGGAGAAGCCGGATGCTGCTGATAACGGGGCCCTTGGGGTCGTCTGCGGCGGTGCCCAGAGCGTCTTTGGTTCCGGGGTTGAGGGGGACACCAAATAGTATGACGGCGCGGAGGCCCTTGTGGACCAATGGCTCGAGGAAAGGGACGAGTTTGTTGATTCCGCGGCGGTATTGGTTTGGGAGGGACGGGATGAGGACTTCTTCATCATCTTGGTCGGAAACGAAGAGAGGGTAGATGAGCATAGACTGCAATACTCGCTTTTAGCCTCAGGCAAAGCAGAGGTGAGCATAGGCGGGCGGGAGACCACGAACCTTTGTGAGTTGTCTCTCTGCTTGCCACGACCGCGCAAGGGCATGGCTGTAGCCCCCGTGAAGCTGGCTGGAGATGTCCCCAGAGATGCTCACGCTGGTGGCGGCAGTGCTGGTGTAGGACGCGGCACGGGAGACACGGGACGCTCTGGAAGCCATGCCATCCATGGTGGAAGCGGCCGATGTCACGGAAGCGTCCTCGCCGTTGTTGCGGGCGTTGGCGGCTGACCGTATCGAGAGGTCCTGGACGAGGCTGGAGAAGGACATGGTGGCGGTCGGGAGTAATCGTGCGCGTCGACAGGTCGAATGGGCAGTCAGTCGGTCGAGGTTTGGCGGGGTGGATGCCAAGGGGCAGGTGTGCGCAAATAGAGAGAGGATGTAGAGTACGAAGAGTCGACGTCTGCTGAGGATGCACCGAGATGTGTGTATGGCAGGGAAATATTCGCGGTGGCGAAGGAGGAGCCGAATGGGTATGTTCGGGAGCCGTAGCACAAAAAAATGGGGTCAGTAAGCGACGCCGAGGATGACGGACGGAGTAATGGCAAATCCCGGCGTGTCCAATTGGACTGCTTCTCGGGGTGCTCGGCTTGGAACGTGGCAGGGGGCGGAGCTGCTGCAAGCGACAAGACCTTGCACAGTCCGTCCTCGTTATCTTCTTGTCTCATCAACCAGCGGACGGAACGAAGACACACAGCAATGCAGGGAGCGGCGCCGAGCGGCTCGCCGAGCGGCTGCCGGCAAGCCTGGAGGGCAGGGCGGGGGCCACCAATCACAGCACATCCATCACCAATGAATGCCCTGCCGGCGGTCAGGCGCCAATCTCCGCTGCAACACGTAAGCTGAGGCTGGCGAACCGACGACAAGTCCTCGACACTGTACTTGTCTATTGTTTTTTTTGGTGTTTCTTTATTCCCCCAAGCCTCCTCTCATGCCTTGTCATTTATGTGCTCAAGTGGACTCGCCATGTGACATTGTTTGGACACAAGCAGAGAATCCTCGCCATTGCATATACACATATACACATATACACATATACACATATACACATATACACATATACACATATACACATATACACATATACACATATACACATATACACATATACATATATATGTATACGACGGCTGCTCATCAGGGTGACCACGCAGGATGTGAACAGAGACTGGAGACACAGCCAAACCAACACTAACAGCCATCTCCCCAGGTAACAACCTGGGAGCCTCAGGTTAGGTGGTGGGTGCTGAGATGTCGTCCTGGTCCAGGTGCTATGGTGTTTCGGCATCACCATGACCATGTCGTCGGGCACTAGCAGGAGAACAACGGGTGACAACCCATCTCTGGACATTCAGAGGCACGTCGGCACGATGCGTGGCTGAGCCGTTTCTCACCTGGGGACTGGCTACCTACCTACCTAGAGGTAGTACAGAAAGGCCCTTACGGTTCTGCTGACTTGTCGAGGAGGAAGGCACTCTATAACCCGCTCCTTCTACACTTGCCAAATCCTTCTTTGTCTTGGCCTCTGCCTGGACATGGGAGAACAAGGCCTCTTTCTCTTTTGCCGAATAATCCATCTGTGATGCGTTTGCGTTTGCAGACCGTTGGGGTCCCAAAGGCTACTGTCGCCCTCCCAACTTCCACGTCTTCCTGTCCTGACTGGGCCGCATCTTGATCAGCCTTGCCTTGGGCGCCATGTCCAGCAGACACCCCAGCAGGAGCCTACCTTTCTGATGAGCTTCCCTGAGGGCTCCCGGCTCCCCCTTTCCCTGACACGTTCACCCTGCTTCTTGAACGTCAGCTTCCACATGTGACGGGCTGACACACTTCAAATCCAGCGAGTCTAGGTTGTAGGCTGTCGGTCTGCAGGCTCGTCGTTGGGACAACAAACCAGCTCGGTCACGTCAGGCCTGGGCTGGACACCAACGCCCCGACCACAGAGAAACTCTCCCACCAACCCTGCCCCTCTCTCAGTTTTTAACCCGCCAACTCAGACTCGCATTCGTTCCTCAAGTCATTTCCTCATTTTGAAACCCCCGTGCACCATCTGCGTCGGTGTTTTGGCACTGGCTGCCATACCTCGACCATGTCGACCAACAGCAAGTGGAAGAAAGCCCTGCTTCCTTCCCTTGGAAACCGTCGCAGAGGCCGTGGACCCCCCAGCCGCGTCCCTGCTTCCAGAACAGGTGCGTCTTGTGCCCAACGTGGGTTTTTCGTGGTTCTGCGTTCGAAAACGTCTGCTTGTCTAACAAGCCACAAGTCTTCGACATCAGTGCCACGACTTTTATGCGGCAGCGCGCAGGAGAACAGTCTCCTGACCTCGTCAGCGATGAAGTTGACGAGAGGGTCGTTAGCGTTTTGTTAGAGACTACAGATGAGGCCGAGAGCGAGGGCCAATCTGCCACCACTAGAATGGTACGAACGGGAACATCTCCACACCCTCTGGGACTGAGAATGCATTCCTGACTCTCACTACGTGTAGACCAGGGGCATCAATCGCAGCCAGACTACGGAAGCGATTCACACAAAGGTCACTAGGCTTGCGACTCCGCCCCGTGCATCGTCCAAACGCAACACCCAGAGCGTGACCATTGACTTCTCGAACTTACCACCGAAGCGGAGCTCAGATGGGCTCGTCCGCCCCTTGCCAAAGCTTCGCTCCTCGGCGTTACTTGGTCGAGACACCTGCAGGATTCTGCAGTCACCATCTGTATCCCCCAGCAAGCATCCGGCTCGACATGGTGGCAAGGGCATGATTCGCAAGAGTGCAAGCCATGCCGACAATACCAAAAACCCGCTGGTAGCTATCCTCACTTCAGTTGATGATCCAAATGGAAGAGCCACGGACTCGACTGGACATGCGTCCCTCCCAAAGATATCGCGTTTCAGAAAGAATAAGGTCTTTGCGAAAATTGCAACTGCCCTGTCCGAGCATTTCAGCAAACACGACGACCACAAAGGGGACAAGGATGGCGACAACGCCGCTGAATCAGTGTCCACGGCTGGCAACGAGGCCACCAAGCCTATACTGCACGATCCGCCACAGGATAGGTTGACACTGGCCCAGCTTGCTCTTTCCGATACCGAAGCATCCTCCGCGTCCAATTGCCGATGCTCCAATGACGATAGTAGTCTAGAAGGCCGCAAAGGCAATGGACCTGCTATAAAAGGCCGGTATGCCCCCTCGACGTCTCAGAAACGGCTCACAATGGTGGAGGGCAGTCCACCCACAGAGGACCCCTTCTCAGAGGAGTCTCCTGGACGGCACTCAACGGAATTCGAGGCTCGTTTGAAGACTATACAAACATGTGGAGATGCTAGCGGACCCGGCCCCGTCGCTTCGCCGACTGACCCCTTTCTGACGGAGGCAATCATGGATACCAGCGACAACTCTATCTTGAAGACGCCTCCCATCGGCAGTTCCACACCCAGGACCCAAGCACAAGCCTTGGTTCCTAGCCAGATCCACACAGAGGATACTCGGGCTGGTCAAGAGGCTCAGACAGAAGTGGACATCGTTTCTCCCATCGGCGAACCCGCGAGCCCTTCCAAGCGACGCAGGCGTGCTGTCATATGCGACAGTCCAACCAAGGTCAACGCTCCTTCAGTACCAAGGCAAAGGGATGTTGGCTCCGGCTCTCCGTCAAAGGCTCGTGGAAGTTCTGATCCGACCAGGCTGGGTTCCTTCCCTCCGGGATCCACCCTTCGACATGTGCCACGATCAATGGGTCGTCTCACCGCACTACCAGATTTAGCAGCATCAGCAGCGGCTCGCCGGAAGTCCCCGAAGGTTGGACGGAAGAAGCACCCGTCACCTAGCAAGCGAGATCTTGACGTTTATGGAAAGTTCATGGAGGAGAGTGTTGGCCTCGGTGTGTTCAAAGACACGGATGAGTTGGCCATGAGCTTCACCTCTTGTGCGGGAACTAGTAGCCCTGCTTTGACACCTCGCAACAAGAACAACCTGCTTCGGGGTTCGAGCGATAGCCATTGCGATCTGGGCAAGGGGTTCGCCATGACAGGACCTATCGCTGGCTTCGGTACGAAGACGCGGAGCCGCATCCCGCAGCCAGTCGGCCAAAGTTCTCGTTCCCGCACGGAGACGGCTTTCGCCCGGGAGTTTGCGCCTGCCAACCACAGCGACTCTACCACTGAGGATGAGCTACAGTGGAACTCGTCAACCTATCTCGTAGGCCGTTGACACCATCACCCGTGCAATTGTTATGACAACATGCCGGAGGCCTTGTAATTCCCTGTACCAACACCGACCCAAGTTTATTCCGCCGTGCAGAACCCCGACGCAGAAGGGGCTGAGAACGTAATGCTGCAAACCGTGATGGCCGAAGAAATGTTATGAGCAGCGTGGCTTTCCAAAGACCTGGCTTGGTTGCTAGGAAGCATGAAAAAAAGCCGATCAATTCGTTCTTCATTTCCGGGTACGCAGGGTTGTTTCTGGACATTACAGGAGCATGATTCTCCAACATGTGTCCATAGAGTTGCCGGGATAAATTGAGTGGGAGTTATGTGTGGATTTTATCAAGTACCTCGAGCACGTCTTGAGAGATACCACAAGGTTCTCGCCCCTCTAGCAGACACGGAAATGAGACGACGTTTTGCGTGACCCTCCACGTGGCCCCATAGTTTGTATGTGGGCTCCGCTGTTAAAATAGGGATGCGATGATGATTTGATGATATCTTCATTTACGTATCTATCATTATGGTATCGTATCGTATCGTATCAGGCACCCGCTCCAACTCCACCTCGGCTAGTTCAAACCATGACAAGGCTCAGGCTGATTGAAACACTTATCGTACAAGTCGATAGGCAATAAAAAGGCTCAAAACACCACTGTCTCATATTCAACGGTCGGGGTCGAGCCTAGTAGCGGTGACTTCCGCGACCATCAGTACCGTGCATGCGGCGAGTGCCAGCAGCCTAGTAAACATGCGATGTCAGTGGGTTGTCGCACGGGAGAAGAGGAATAGATGTGTGTTTTGGGACGCAGATAAAGAGGCGAGAGACGGTACCTTGACGGCGGGGTTCCTGGTCAGAGTGCCCTTGAGCTTCTTGAGGCCGCCGGCGATCTTGTCGCCCAGGGTGGCGTGGCGCTTCTGGTGGTGCACCTTCCTGCGGAAGAGGCCGCGGCGCTGGGTGGTGGTGTGGGAGGCGTACTTGCGGGCCATCTTGTCGTTGGTGTTTTCGTTCGAGGTGGAGGGGCTTGTGGTTTTGATTGTTGGGCTGAATGAGGTGTAGACTTCTGACGTAGGAATCCTTGCTGGACCTGATTGTCTCCTCTGGCGGATGGTGTGCTTGTGGTTGATGAGCATTGGGATGTGGAGTGCTGGGGGGGGGGTCAGAAGGCTGGTCTGTGGGGAAGTCAGGGCAATATTTTATATACCTGGCTCGCCTGATACTGTTGTGTTGACCTGTGTCTTAGCTGACCGGCCTGCTTTCCAAGGGCCCTTTCATCATCGGTCACGAAGGTGTGTTTGCCATGGCGCAGTGATGTCAGCGCCGTAGATCTGGCCTGGGCCCCAAGATCAGCAACTCTTCTCGCAACAACGTGAACAAGGGATCATCTGTGACACATTTCCCACTGGCAGGTTAAGCCCATTCCGGACTGCGGTTATGGTCCAGGTTGGGAAGCAGGTTTTCCGGTTGTGGACTGTCCGCCGGCCACCTGGAGAGCGGCCCTGTGGCTTGCGACGTCATAGGCGCGGTGCGCTGTCGGCCGTGTGTAATACATGATTGGTCGGATATGCAGGTTAAGGTGGGTCCTCTGGGACCCTGAATCTCGCGGCTGGGCCGTTGACATCTGGAATGCCCCCCGGGGCGCAAGAGGGTGTGGCTGTTGATGTCACCTTTTCGAGCCGGGTCCTGCTGTTCCCTGTTCGAGACGCATGCTGATGCACACCATTTCCTCTTGCAGAGCTGCGGACGCATCGAGGGGATCGGTTGCGCGTGGCTTGATGGCTGGTCTGCTGGTCCGGCATCCCGTCGCGAATGATGTCGTCGCTCTGCTGGAAGACCAAGGGATCGGCATGCACGCGCATCAGCACATCGTTGCACCGCAGCGCCGGACAGTCTGATGGTCAGTCCATCTGGTGGTCCGTCCATCAGGATGGCCGAGTGACAAGAAGCGTGTCAGCCGTCCCAGCCGTCCCAGCCGTCCCAGCCGTCCTGCGGGACCATGACGGAACGAGGGCTCCGGCGTGACTGCGACTGTGCTCTGGCGGTCGGGAGAGCAACAGCTAGATGCCGGCCACCTCGGCCTGGCCCGGCTGGCCACGACATCTTGTCGTTCGGTGCTCGGCCAAGCTCGACACAAAGCGTCACCAGCGACAGCTCTCGCAAGTACTGGTCTCTCGGGGCCAGGTTAGAGTAGGTGCACCGAGAACTTGCGGTCCAGACCTTGGCTTAATCGGCCGTCAAAGACATTCCCAGAACCCACAGTTTCCCACACCCGGATCTTCAACTGCAGCATCGGGTGTACTGGTTGCCCAGTGGGGTTTTATAAGGCTGACGGACCTCATGCAACGAGACCGCCGGGCTGGGTTACATAGGTAGACAAAGTCCCGCTCGGAACAGCCCCACCTCCACGTTGCGAGGGTTCCACTGAGTGGTTGACAGGGGCCGTTGACATGTGGACAGCAGCGTGGTGCCCCTGAGTCCCCCTTCGAGCGACATGACAGCCGTGCCTGGGATCCGCCTTTTGATGTTGCCCAAGTCAATCTGGGACGCAATTTGTCTCGAGACATTCTGTCGAGATGCCTTCCCCGCGTCGAATCTGGCGGACGCATGACTGTAGCCCCTTATTATGTACAGGGACCCAAAGCACGGGCGTGGAACTGGCTCGTGCCTATGCTCAGCTCTGTCTGATTCAGCTCGTCGAATGCATTCATCGTCGGCCAGTCCCAAGTTAATTATACAATGTTCGCGCCAGAACACCCTGGCAGGTCTACATAGAAAGCGAATGCTGGCACAGTGCACCTGATGTCATGGTATTCCCCCAACCCATGAGACCACGTACGCAGACACCTAGACGTCACGTGTATCATCGTTCCACACAGACCCAGCGTATCGGTGACGCTTGGGGCACTCACAGCAGCGACGATCTCGAACCATAATCGTGCCCTGTTCGACTTGTCAGACGAGGCAGACAGGGCCATACAGGACTCAAGCCTCTGCGATCATACCACGAGGCCCGTGAAGTTGCCGTCCAACTCTGCGACAGCCCTGCCACGTCACTTGGCCCCGGGCCCGGCATTCGAAGAGGAGGCTGCCGCATCGTAATTGTAATTGCCTCGTTACTACAAAGCCTATATTTCCGAGCTGAAAAAAAAAAAAAACGGTTTGGCTAATTATTAGCGGCTCCACGGCGAGCTGTTTCCCACCGCGTTCCCGGCAGAGCAATGGTGCGAAACTATATCTCTAACACATGGGGCCCTCGTTGGTCAGGAAATGATAACCTCAGTCGCTGAAGAAAAGAAGAAAAGAAAAGAAGAAGAAGAAGAAGAAAAGCCCAGCTCCGCGGTTCCGAGTGTAAGTATTCCGCGGTCGCGAAGCCGAATGCCTGACCTGACTCGTCCCGAGTCGGGGCCCTATACTAACAAGCCCAACCTGGCAGTTGTGGAGCTGCCATGCCGCACATCAGACAAATGATCAAGGTCGGCGGGGCCAGACATTTGTATAGATGTTGCAGCCATGCTCGTAATGACCGCCTGCTCGTCCACGCCAGGTCGAGCCTTGCAGGAGGGAAAGCTAAAAAGACAAGTGATGATCCTTCATATCTGGCCTTGGACCTCCTTACTTAGGTAGCTAGAGTATGCGGTACAGGCCTGGGATCTCAGCGGTGTATGCAGCGCGGTGGATACGGAGCGCCCGCTGGGACAACGCAACAGCGATGCCCCTTGGTATTGTGCAGGCTCGGTTAGATGTCAGGGAGAGTCATGAACCATACACCTGGATACACGCGTCTACGGGGCCCTAGGCTCCGTCAATTCTTTCCCCCTATCTCCAAGGCGTGACTTGATTCCCGCAACATACCAGACATCGGGACATGTGTTGAGAGAAGGAGAGGAGGACCGGGCCGAATTCACGTCCGTCATACTGACAGCAGCACAGAACTCGGAGCCGTCCCCGATGTCCTCCAGCTGGATTGAGTGAGAAAAGAAAATGGCCGACACAGCTCCGAATCTTGCCGAAACCATGTCGGCGAACATGGAAGACACCATGCAGGAGGCGGCTCAGGCACAGTCGTTCACGCACGATGGGTTCATATTCCTCGGGATCGGCATTGCCATCACCCTTCTGCGGACGTACGCCAGGTGGGATATGGTTGGGTTCAAGAGATTCCAAGCTGACGATTATCTGGTGTGGCTTGCGCTTGTGAGTGGTTGCCGAGCGACAACATCAGGTGCTGGATTATGTACTTGGAGTACTGTCACTAACCGGAGCGCTCCCTCTCTTGAAAAGGTCTTGTACGGTGGCGAGACGGCCACCAATTATTTTTTCGTCCAGACTAGCCATGGGCTTGCCAACAATGACATGACGGTCGAGGAGAGAGCAGCCCTGGACCCCAACAGCTCAGAGTACTACATGAGGTGAGTCTGCTAGGAAGACTCTGCCCTCCGAGCAAACGGCAGATATTGAGAGACGACGACAGAGAAACAGGTTCAAAGGCAAATTTTGCTGGCTGGCCGCAATACGCATTGCTCATGTGGTCTTTGAAGGCGGCCATGTGCGTCTACTACCTGCGTCTGATGGTGAGATCCTGCTGCATGCGTGTAAGGCCACACGGCAGAGGACGGCGTGCTGACATCCCTCCAGGAGAGATCAACATATCGCAACAGGATACTCGTCGGCTTTGGGATGATCTTTGCAACCTTTGTCATTGTCATAGTCGTCATCTTCGTCTCCTGCACCCCAATCACTAAATGGTGGCAGATGAATCCAGATCCCGGGCGTGAGTGAGCCAGAGGCGGACAGCTCTGACTGATCTTGGAGAACCTGAGCGACTGACTGACGAGATATTTGTATACCTGCAGCCCTCTGCTATTCGGTGTCCTCCCCTGCGGTCCTCTGGACTTTTTTGGCATGCAATATCATCACAGACCTCTACATAATCTGGCTCCCGATGCCGATGCTCTTCAAGTCGACGCTGCCCATGCCAACAAAGATAGCGCTGGCGACTCTCTTTGGCTGCGGCATATTCGTCACCATCGCAGGTATACTGCGGGTAGCGTATATTGTCTTTGTATGTTACCACCACGCCCTTGGTCTCTCGCGGAGGAGCAGCATGACTAACACGGTGGTTCTAGTCTCCCCGGGACCTCCGCCACATTAGTTTCTGGGCTGTACGCGAGACATTTGTCGGTATCGTGACGACAAACTTGCCATGCATCTTCGTGCTGGCGAGGCGGTGGCTGTCGCCCTTCTTCAGCTTCCTCCGGTCAGGCAACTTCAGCAGCAGCGGCAAGTCCAAGCTGTCGAAGCCGTCGAGGCTTTCGCGGCCAAGGGGCGTCTGGGCAGGTCAGAGCCAGGCGGCGCACACGACGCACAGGTCCCCGACGGCGACGGCGACGGCGACGGCGGGGGGGCGGGACTTCCAGATGGAGGGGATGGGCACGTTCGCCATGGCCGAGAGGAGCAGCAGCCAGGAGCGCATAGTGCAGAAGCCCCCGGAGAGCGACGAGGGCGGCTTCGGCTCCAAGCTGGGCCGCAAGGTCTCCCTGAAGAGGATCAGGGGCCGCCGGGAACCCAGATCGCCGGAGGATAACTTGGTCGAGCACGAGGGCATACAAAAGGTGGTCGACATCACGATCGTGGAGGAGCACATGCCCGCGACGACGGATGAGATTTCCGACGAGGAGGCCGGCCGCACCACCAAGTCGTTTGATTTCCCCGAGCCTCGCGAAGTGTATGAGAAGCGATGAAGGGCTTTTTCCTGCTGTGCGTTTTGAAGCCTCGGGGTCTCATAGACACAGGCTGGCTGTAGTTTCCATGATGCCCAAACGAGGGCTTATTTTTCAACAACTTGTTCCATGCTTATACTTGTGTCGACGCGGGCCTGCAGAAGCAGAGAGTGCTGTGTCACGATGGATCAGAACACGAGAATTGTTTCCTTGCTTGCATAGCTGGGGCACAGATGCCTGCTTCGCGGGTCAGTCCCAATTGGCGTAGGAACCTGACGCCCCGGGTCTCAGACCCAAGAGGTAAATGGCAGGGATGAGGATACTAAGTAGATGGCAGACAGGCTTCGCACCGGCTCACGGCGCTTCGTTCAAGTTCTTCTTGATGGCCACCATGTCCAACTCCGAAAAGCCCAGCACCTTGGTCGCATACCCTTCAAAGCCGCCAAACTCCCTTCCGACGGCCTCGACGAACGCATCCCAGCAGGCGCCCTTCAGGCTGACTAGGTTGAGGAAACCGGGAACCTCGTCGAAGGATACCGGGCCGCCATCGTCTTCAGCACTGCGGCTATACTTCCTGGCGAACGCGAGGAGGTGCTCACGCGCCACCTCGGTGCCGATGCGCGACAGCAGGAAGTCGGTCCGCACCGTCTCCGCGCCGTACCCGGCCAGGCTTTCGAGGAGTCCTGCTAGCACGCCAGTGCGATCTCTCCCGGCTGTACCAGACACAGCGACACCATCATTGTCAACAGAAGAGACCCGGCACCCCGACATGTCGTTCCGGGGCAGATGGGGCAGGGCTGGCCCGACCGAAGCGCACACAAGAGATCATCACACTCACCTGCGCAGTGAAACAGGATCGCATCATGGGGCCTGTCCCGCACGCTGGCCAGGACCTCCCGGATGCTCCCACTGTACCTGTTCAGCACATCCATGTACATTCCCACGTACCCCGCCTCCCCCTCGCCCTCGACGAACGGACCCAGGTCCAGCATTGGGCTGTCCTCGGCCACGGCCCCGGTGCCGAGCCAGACGCCCTCGACGCCCTCGACCACCGGGTCCGGAGAGCGCTCGCGCTCCTCGCGAGATCTCAGGTCGAAGACACGCCGTACGCGGAGGGTGTCCCGCAGTACAGCCTGGCCATCGGAAGAGCGGGCCAGGGCCTCGAGGCCGCCGGTGCGGAATATGAAGCCCGGCCTGATCCTGCCGGTGGCGCCGGATGCTGCCCGTGGGGCCGCTCCCTCGTCGGGAGGTGGGAGGAGGCCGAGGTCTCGCGTGTTGAAGGTGCCTGGGAGGACGACGAAGGGCGGGGTCTGGAGGGCCGACAGGAGCACCCCGGCCGGTATCGCGTCCCGGACGTCTGTGTCGGCCAGGTCCCGGAGGGCGGCGGCGGCCATGACGTGCGCTAGTCGTCTCTGTTGTTGTTTGTGTGGCGTGGGTTTAAGTGGGGCCTGGCCGTCTTGCGTGTGCAGCGGGAAGGGGTTACACCACGCATACATCACGAAGTCGCTGGCCGTGCTCTGGCTTACTCCCTCCTGTCTGGCACGGCTGCCAGTCAGCTTCCTGCATTGCTGGGACAAATGGGATGCTGGAGGGGGAGGGGGAGGTGTCAGCAACAGCCTGGCAGGGCTGGGCTGGGCTGGGCTGGGCTGGGCTGGGCGGGCTAAAGTGGCCCGGCTTACTGCCCCTGCTATTGATAGGGCCTTACGACCAGCCTGCATGCATATATGGTGGTGGTTGGCCGTGTCGGGCTTCTTATCCCAACCTCACCTCTCGTCTCCAGCATGTCATCCCGGCCCTCCTCCTCCATCGCGGTGCCATACGTCGTGCTTTCACGTCACGCCATGTGCGCGTGGGGGGCCAACGACTTCAACGCCTCGCAGTTTCATTCTCGAGCATCATGTCCTCTAGCAGTCTATTGTCGCCAGGCCCGGTCCATCACACAACATCAGGCGCTGATCCGCCCGTCCGGGAGCAGCGCTCTCAGTGCTTGCCATAGTTGTCGTTGACCAGCACGTACCTGTACCTCGCCTTGCCCTCCTCCATGTCGACGACGACCTGATTGGCCTCCTTGAGTGGCCTGGCCTGGACCCACGGCTTGATCTTCTTTTCTACCGCGAGCTGCAGCATCTCTGGGATCTCGTCGGTCGGGCTGCCAACGCCGCTACCACCAATCTTGATGCCGTTGGCGAGGAGCGTGAAGGCGTTGACGGGCGGGAGGCTGCCGCCGTCAGGAGCGCCGACCTGGATCAGCGTGCCCCTCGTCTTGAGGAGGCCCAGGTACTCGGTCAGGGGCATGTCGGCGCTCGAGACGGTCGAGATGACAAGGTCGAGAGTGCGCCTGTGCTTGGTCTCCCAGCCCTTGTCTTCTGCCGTGGCGATGTACTCGTCGGCACCGAGCTTCAGCACGTCGTCCCTCTTGTTCGCCCTGCGGCTGATGCCCACGACCCTGTCAGCACCCAGCGCCTTGGCGAACAGCACCGCAAAGTGGCCCAGCCCGCCCACGCCCACCACGCCCACTGTCTTTCCCGGCCCACAGCCGTTCTTCTTGAGCGGACTGTACACCGTCACGCCTCCGCACAGCATCGGTGCTGCGTCTGCACTGTCGAGGCCCTCGGGGATTGGGACCACGAAGTGCCCGTTGGTCCTGTTGTAGTCGGCATAGCCGCCGTACGACTTGCCTTCATCGTTGGGGTACACCGAGCCGTAGGTGGAGATCATCTCATTGGCGCAATAGTTCTCGCTGTGGCTGCTGCAGTCGGGGCAGTCGGGCTTCAGGCACGAGCGGGCCTGGGCGCCCACGCCCACGCGGTCGCCGGGCTTGATGTGCGAGACATTCTTGCCTACTCGGACAGCAGTGCCGACGATCTCGTGACCAACAACGCAAGCTATGGGAGAAAGGTGTCAGCAGAGGGCCACGGTACTGGACGGCGAGGTCGGATATCAGCTCACGATAGGGAGTTGGCCCCCAGCCGGACTTGAGCGTGTGCAGGTCGGAGCCGCAGACACCACAGTGGGAAATCTCAATGTCCACGTCGTCCTCAGTCCACTTCTTTGGCTCGAATGCACCCCATTCCATCTTGCCCTTGGCCGACTCCTCGTCCTTGCCAAGCCATCCTTCAAATTTGGGCGCGGCCATGGCGAGGTTGTGTCGTCTACCACGAGATGGGGGGAAACGAGGTATGCAGCAGCGATGGAACCTACAAGGCGGTGGCTATCACACGGGTCGCGACAGAGGCCTGTGATGAATGAGACTTGGGGTTCTGCTTCGACCATGCAACCTGGACGGGGACGAAGGCGACTTGGGGTGTTTATGCTAATTTGACCCTGCCCTCCCCTCACCCCACCATCTTCGTATCGATATCCACCTCGCCTTGACCCTGTCAATGACGTGGTGCCGACGATTCCGGTCCCTTTCTAGTGTGAATGGCAACCGGTCAGGCAGGCGAGAGACTGTTGCTGGGTCCGGGCCATGCCGAGGTCTCCGTGCTGGCCCATTATAAATGCAGGGCAGAACTTTGCGAAGCGGCCGTTGCGCCCTCACATGACCAACGGCGTTGGGCTTCCTCCAATGTCCGTGCATATGATGGCTTTTGTCCGGAGCTCTATACTTCCGAAGAATCTCATAGAACCTGCTTGCTGACGATCCCGGCCAAGCGCCTCGGGCCGTCTTGGACGGAAAACAAGAGACCGGCTCTGAGCTTAAGCCCGTGAGGCGGTCTTGATACTGTCTTGATAGTTACTAATGCAAGGGTCAGTCGGGATTTTGTCCATGGCACAGCTCTAGCCGATATCTTGCAAGTGGTTCGATCATCACCTTCGCTGTCGCCGGCATGAGTCAAGGAAAGGCCCTGGATCGTCATATACTACGTGCACTCTGCAGTGCCACATGACCGTGCAGAAGCTAGTGCGCATACGGAGTATACACGCAATGTTTAACCCCGACATCTAAGTCCTAACCCCAAACTCCAGGTGAGGAATCAACCCCATCATAGTCGTCTCAAGGCGGTGGTCTTGCGCAGACTACAGGCGAGCAGCAACCTCGTCTCCTACTCACTGCCCGGCCAACAGACCCACCACTTTATCTCGCTGCGATCGAATAGAATAGAAATTCCCTCGAGGTTGACTTGGCAACTTTTTGCACACCTTGGTATCGAGGCAAAATGGCAACAAACGTGGGCTCCTTCCGTCACGCGTACTCACCAAAGTCTCCCCATCAAGCTGACAAGATCGCCGTCAACAGCTCTGGGTTCTCTACGAAAAGGACGAGACTGTCAGCCACGGAGAACAATCTCGAATAAGTAAGTTAGGGAAGGTAGTAGAACTTAGTGGCCAAGACTTGCTTCACCTGATCTGACCGTGTCCTGTTGGTCACGACGGCCATCAGCGCGGAGTTAAGGCAGCTAGCTCATCGCGGTGCTAGTTGAACCGGCGAACTTATTCAGCACCAAGTTGACGGGTGTGCATGACGTGTCTGTGTCATCTGGGCCGATATAGCATGGCTCAGCGCCCCCCCCCCCCAGAATGCGAGCCGCGCCAGGGTGTTGTCTAAAACAGGACCTCGTTCAGCATTTGATCAATCGAGGCCAGACAGCGTCACGACCCGGCGCGCTGGGGAATCCGAAGATGTTGACCCGGTAATTTGGCGAGACCACCACGTCGCTCTCGTCGGCGAGCACCGAGCCGTCGTAAATCTCGCACGCCGTGTTGCCGATGGAGAAGCCTGTGCGGCCGGCCGCCTGTCAGTTGATTGCCTGGGAACAGAGCGATACTACTGTTGCTACTGTGGATGCTTGTGTCAGTACAAGGCTCACCTCCACCAGAGGTCCAGAATAGTACTGCCTTGGGTTCCCATGTCCCAGACTGTGGCTTCGTCCATATGTTGAGAGACAGGCAATCCTCGCCCGGGGGCCGTCAGGTCTGTGCCTCGGCGGTGAGGATCGTCTGCGCCGCTGGCCCTCCTATGTACGCCTCGTCGTAGTTTGGGGCCGTTTTCCGCCAGTGGCTGACCCTTACATCCCACAAGCCAGGTGGGAAAAGGGCGATGCCGAGCGTGGTAGAAGAATCAAGTTGAATGGTTGAATCCCTGTAGGCAGGGCAAGTGCCATACCCGAGACGGCTACATATGTAGGACGGACAAGGCAGCACTGAATATCTCATATAGCCACTTACTATGGTTACTTGGGCAGCCTGTCCCAAAGCCTGAAGCATCAAAAACACTCGGATCATGGGTCAAATTCCCTGGGCTGAAAGAGGTCACCGTCACAGGGGCAACGAAGCGCTGCTGGCCTGTCGGCGGCTGGGCAAACGGATTTCCTAGATACGAAGACACCTCCAGCCCTCACCCGAGAAGCGGCTCCTCTCACCCTGCCGGCCTTGATACCCACAGGCTGACCTACCATCCATGATGTCTGCCGTGGGCTCGTCTTTGGGCTGCCAGGCAGAAGCGACGCGAAGCATCCCAGGCCCACGAACGATGGGAGGAGGAGAATAAAGAGCCCTTAAGGTCATGGTGGGCGAGGGATATGATTACGAGAATAAGACGGCTGGTGATGTGAAACTTTGGTTCCAGGTCCGAGTTCTCGTCCTTGTGGTCGCTCTCCTCGCCATAGGGCAGCAGCAAACCTCGTTCAGCCCAGGCGAAGGAGCCGTCGCCAGAACTATAGCAGGTGTATATATATATATATATATATATATATAACTAGCAGATATCATAGCAGGCCCACGTGCACATCAGAGCCGACGGCCTTGCCAGCCAGCCCACCGACTGCGTGCGGTTCGTCCGCATACAGTAACCCCCATCTGGCGAGCCAGTCTCATAAGTAAAGGCGAAAGGCGACGAGGGCCTTGCTGGTCATTCACGTAGAAGACCGACGGCCAGCTCCCGCCCCCCCCCCGCCCCCAAGAATATAAACTCCCCAACCCCTAGCCCTGTCGTTCGAATGAGTTTCATATACATCATCAACCGCATAAATCTCCAATTTTGGTGATGGGGTGACAGGTAAAATGCCGCTGACCGCGGGAGCTGCCGCCGGCGTTGAAGATACCTAGGTAGGGTGCCATGGACAGGCAGTATCGGGGCGCGAGCCTGGTTGACAGACAGGTTTTTGGAAATTGGGCACGATCATCGTCTGAACTTTTTCGATCCTATATGGAGGTGGTATATCCGCGGTCGTGGTGTTGGCAAATCATGATGAGCGTCACACAGTCAGTTGCATCAGAGTATCACGGGCCTCTTGCCCTCTATTCAATATGAGAAAGCCGATGTAAACTTTAGAATGCCAAGCCGCAGGCATACTGAAGGAAGTGACATGAGATGGATATTCCAGACTCAATTGGACAGGCTATTAAATATGGACTGTATTGTCCACTTTTCGGGGTATCGATCTGTAGTTGTCCCGGCATTTGGACAAGTGTGCGCCTATCTGAGCATTGTCTAAAACATAACACCCTCTGCACTACGTGCGATTGTGGGATGGCTGAAAACCAAGGTATCTCTGACAGTAACAATGCATTCCCGCTGCTTCACACTGGCGCCAATCCATGCCATTTGACAAAACGCCTGAAGTGTCCAACTCCATTCCCTTTACACCGTCTAGTCCAACCATGATTGATCGCCCCAAGTTCGCTGCGGATGATGATTTTGGCATCCAATAAATACCAAGGGACTTGTGGTCTGTCAGTGGCCAAGGTGTCCAAATTCTACACAAGGCGATGCTCGACGCACCCTGAATTGTGCAATTTTCGCCCGTGCAAATCACCAGGGAAACCCTCGGGTCACCCCCGCACACCAAGCTTAAACAAGTGAGTCAATTGCTCTTGAAATCTCGAGCCGGCGGCCTCCCAGCATGCTGACTTCAGGAGGCTAATGGCACAGCGCCGGAGGGATGGGCAGTGGTAGGCGTTGACGTTGCAGGTCCAACAGAAGTTATCGTAGAAGGCGCTTGCTTGCTCCGGAGATAAGTATCTATCCGGGGTTTCAGGCTTTTGATGAGCGCTTCTTCTGCTTCTCTGAGGCCCTTTTTCGCGGTTTGAGTGGTGTGCGGGACGATGGATTCAGTTGTAAACCCCAGCACACGATTCACCGCGCTCATCACCAGTATCTCCGCCTGGAGTTGCCCAAGTTGGGGGATCAGCACTTGTTGACTAAGCCTCTTGTACTGTTGAATCACTTCGACAAGCTTCGGGTCCAAGAGTTGCACATTATTCGCATCAGGGGCAGGAGTGCCTGGTGCAGGCGTCGCGCTTGAGCGGGACGGGGCGGGGTTGTTGACCTTGGGGACACTGTGCGGCTGGACGACAGCTGATGATCCAGATGAGCTGCCAGCGCCGGCAGCCTTGTTTGCATGAGCGGGCTCTGGAGCTGTAGGAGAAGGGGCCGAAGGGGTCGTCGAGGCCGTCAGAGCAGGTCCAATGGTCGAAGACTCGTCACGACCAAGCGCAGGATTTGGTCCCATAGTGGTGCCACTTGGGCCGGTAGTGGCCGCAGCAAGAGTTCCATTGACGTTACTGGCGGGGGTACCAGGGCCGTTAGAAGCAGAACTATTCGGCGCAGATACTGAAGTTGCTTGCGCCGGAGGTGCTACCGGAACTGATGCATTTGCAGCCGCCGTACTGTTCCCATTCACAGCTGGCGCTGGTGCAGCGGACGGAGGCTTCGAGTGCTCCGTCGAGACCGTCGATGCCGAGGTTGCCTTCGGCTTAGAGTAGGTCAACTTGTGGGTGTGGAAGATATTAATAATTGCCCTCTCAAAGTTCTCGTGCTCTGGCGCCAGGCTCATATCGGTTAGGCCCAGCCCACGGTTGATGACAGACACAGCAACAGCGTACGGACGTTTTACACGGCCTTGGAGTTGCTTGACGACCTCGCCGGAGAACTTGCCAAGGAACTCTCTCAGGGAAGGCTCGACTGCAGGCACTGAAGCCGCGGGTGGCCCAGCGTTCGGCTGCTGCGGGTGCGGTAAGCTAGGTGGTCGCTGACTCTGTTGTACCGGACCAGTATGGATGGTTGCCGGAGTACGCTGACTGGTCGGTAGCGCAACCTGGCCAGGTCGCCCTGCAAGGGATTGCTGAGCTTGGTTCTGTGCCGGGTGAGACCCAGTGGCAATGCCGTGTACCATTGGCGCCTGTTGTGGTCGTTGGTTGAATGTGGAATTGTAAGAGTGCTGTTGTTGTTGTTGTTGTTGTTGTTGTTGTTGTTGTTGTTGTTGGGTGCTTGGATATTGTGGTCTGGGGGGTGCTACAGTAGCGGTATAGGTACTTGCATGAGGTATAGTTGTCGGTGGCGGCGGTTGCTGTGTCTGCTGCTGCGGTGTTTGTTGCGGTGTTGGCTGTGGGAAGCCATGGCGGGCCGCGGCCTGCTGGCCCGGCATGGTCCCGGGATGAGCCGAATTTGAGATGGGAGGCGGATGCCCCTGACCGCCGGGCGGATACCGCGGCATTCCATTCATCGGAGGACAACCTGTCGCGGGGACCACATGTTGATTTGGATACTGCTGGGGGTGTGGGGGCTGCTGATAGCCGTGGGCAGGATTGAAGTTGCCGTTGTAAACCGGTGGAGGTCGCGACTCTGTGACAGTGTCGCTTGGCTTCCGCTTCTTGCCTGATTCCAGGGGTATGCCGTCAACACGCTTCCAGAGATGTGTTTCCTGGTTCTTTTGGAAGCAGTGGCTTCCGATGAGATTATGTCGCACACTACTCTCCCAACCTTTGGTGTCAACACAGAAGAAGAAATACGGATACTTCCTCGCAATCCTCTTGTAAATCTGTTTGAGAGTGAGCCCTTCGGGATCAGCCCGCAAGACCTCGTCGATCAACATTTGGTAGTTTTTGTTGGGTTTCTGCAGCTGCGCTTCTGTGAAATCCTCCTTCTTGCCCAGGTCCAAAGGTGGGGTTTTTGGCTTTTGCAGTCGCTTCTGCTTGTCAGTCTTGTCGCCCTCCGGGTCTTCCTCCTCCTCGCCGTCTTCGTTCCTCGGCTTGCGCGGTTTGTATCTGCGCTTCTCAGGGTGATCACCCTCGTCGTCAGGCCGAGGATGCTTCCTGGGTCGCCCGACCTTCCTCTTTGGTGTAGGCTCGCCGGGTTCCTGAGGCGGGTTGTTCCTCTTGTCCTCCTCTTCGCGCTTCTTCTTCAGCTCACGTTCCTCCCTCTTCGACATGACGCCGTTCTTCGGGGGCCGGCCTGGCCCACGTTTCTTTGGGGGCACCATAACCTGCGAAGCATCCTGTTCCACTGACTGTACAGGTTCCTTGACAGGGTCAGATTCAATCGTTGGCCGTATGGGCTCCTCCGCCTCAGTATTGAGAGTGGCATCCTTGACAGCCGGCTTGGCGCTGCTGGGACCGTCAGCCTTGCCATCGGGGTCATCCGAATCATCGCTGTCAAGCGTTGCCGGTATCGGTGCCGGCGACAAGTCCTCCTCGTCCGTGTCTCGCATGTCATGCTCCGCACGGGAGTCGGAAAAGTCGAGGCTCATCTTTTTGCCGCCCTCGTAGTAGGCTCTGGGTCCCTCATTGCCAAACTTGCCATCTTCAACGCCGCTGATGGTAAATATGAACCCGACAGCTTGGATTTGAAGGTGGGAACCAGAGCGGAGGGTGACGACCTCGTCCTTGTGGTAGAGCTTCTCCTCGCAGAAGAAGCCATTTCTGCCGATGGCTGTTGCCTGCCACACGCGATTTTCTTCATCATATTGTATCTTGAGATGATCCCGCGAGATGCCCTTTGAAGTTTCAATGATGTCGGGACCTGCACCGTGGATGTCTATCCTGGCTACAACATCGGACGGGGGTCGGAGGTTTTCCATGTCAACGGGCACTGCTCCTGGGGTATGGTCGACATATTGCCGGCTGCTGATCACATTTTCAGAAGCCGGGGGTTCTTCAGCAGCTGGGGTCTGTCGCTGGGGCGAAAGCGTATTCTGGCCATTGTCTGCGATCTTTCGTCGCTTGGACGACCTCGACCTCTCCTCACCGTCGGACTCGGGGCCTAAAGCGCCACCCTCCTGACTGACATAGGATTTGCTGTAGTGGCCACGTTTTTGAGGCCCCTCCTTGGAGACAGGGGACAGACCGTTCTCCCATCGTTTCTTGTTCTTTACAGCCCTCTTGTAGACACGCTGGTCTCTTCCTATAATTGTCGTATTTGTGGTGATGACAACAAAGGTATCAGCAAACTCCAGACGCGCCATACGGTCGATTTTGGTCTCATCTAGTACTGGCTCGTCCAGTGAGGCTGCGTCGTCATCGTCAGACATCGCCTCATTCTGTGGTTGAGAGACACTGGCGCCGGGAGGAAAGGCGGAGGGCTGAAAGGCAAATGGGTTAGGGACAGAATTCGGGAGAGACCACGAAAGAGGCAGGTGATGGCTGGATATAGGGAGATACGACTCTCCCGTGGCAGGAAGGCCTGCAGGCAAGCCCTGAACAAAGTTGTGGGCGATGCCTTGTCCCAGTATTGTCATGTCAGGGCTGGCGAAGTCGCTGGGGAGGCCATTTTGGGCGTGGGAATCGACTGCTGCCGCTGTGGCTGCTGGAGCAGAAGGACCAACACCGGGGGGCGCGACGTCCTGAGCGGGCACAGACGGAACATTTCCAGTAGGCTGAGCTGCGACATCTCCAGAACCCCGGCCGGCGACACTGTCGACAGGCCCGAGCGCGGTAGTCCCCGGCAGTAACCCATTGCTTTCGCTGGGCACATCAGTCTCGTCGAGCCATGCATGGACAAGGTCGGCTGCGGTGCCTATGTGGTCATCTTTGGGGGTTGGGCGCGGTGAGATCCCTTGGCCGACGGGGGCGGAGGCATTCACAGGAGGCGTCGGTGCGTCGGGTGATGCAGGCAGATGCTTAGCGGGCGCTGAGTCTTGGTTGGTTGGGTTTGTCGCATCGTTGACTCGGATTGTGTGGATGGGATTTTGGTCGGGGGGCTGGTTACTCGCGGGTGGGGTCTTCGAGGAGGCAGGTTGGCCGTCTGTGGGCTCGGGTCGCGACTCGGCTTGTGACTGCGGTTGCGGTTGCTGTTGCAAGTGTGGTTGCAACTGTGGTGCGGAGTGGTGGCCGTTGGGGCCGTCCTGAGAGGAGGACGAAGTCATGGCCAGTGGCTATGGACGATAGCTTGCCCGTGGGGTATACATGAGAAGCGGTGGGGGATGATGGTTGCCGGCGAGGACATGTATACAACCCGGATTGCAGAGTGCAAGGCGTCGAGATGGAGTACAGGCCTAGGTAGACAGACAGAAGGTCAAGGGTGGCTGGGTGGTGGTTCGAGTGTCCAGAAGCCGCAAGGGTAGCAAGCAGGAAGAGTAAATGCGATTAGATGCGATCGACGACGGGGAAGGTGGACTTGGGAGAGACAGGCCAGTGGGGCACTTTGCTGCCGTGAGGACTGACGGCAATGGCGGGGGGCCAATGAGATGCTCCTGTGACGGGGGACCCACTAAAAAGTTTGGGCTCGTCGAGCGAATTGACCGACCCGACCCTGAAGCTTGGGCCAAGAAGGAAGGGCAACATGCCAAGACCAAGACGGCTAGTGTACCTGGGTACACAGGACTGTTGCCGTCGTTTTTCTTTTCTTGTCTGCTCTTCTCTACTACATAGTAGACATGTAGTTTGTCTTGGGCAGCACTGAATCACACCAAGATCGATAATTCACGACCACCCATGCCGCCAATCGACCCAGGCCGCGAGAGTTGTCTGTCTTCTTTTTTAAACTGCAGGGGATAGGGGTGAGAGGACAGCACTGCCTGCTTTCCACCGTTGCTGGACACCAAAGTCAGTTGGGGGGCCATCTCGAAGCTCATCGTCTGTGGTGTTGCGCCGCAATGATAAACGATGCACTCCAACAGCGCGTTGGTGCTAGGCATGCAGCCCTGGATCCTTGGTCAGTCTGGAGGTCTGCTCTTTGAGGCCAGCCGAGCCGGAACAAGCAGACAGACAGGCAGGCAGGCAGGCAGGCAGACAGACAGACAGACAGACAGACAGACAAGACTCTTGAGGCGCAACTCGACAACGACGAGACTGTGCTCCTCTATATTAATACCAATTGTCTTGCTCGTCTCACCTGCAGCATCTCCCATTCTGGCCCCCTGCCATCGCATGCTGACATACCTGCTCCATACTACTACTATCCCAGATACATGTTAAGCAATTCAAGGTACGTACACTCCTGCACTAACTAGCCGGCTTGGCCTCAGCCTCGCCCAAAGGATCGGCCAGGCGCATCCACCACCACCTCCACGCCCCCAACCTGCATGCTTGCATCTTTATTTATACACGCCTTCGGGCCTACACCTGCGCTTTGGTCTTACATGAGCTAATCATACTCCTATCGCTCCTATCGCCGTCGCTCTCCTGGTTGCAGAGCCGGTGTTTCTTGTCCGGCCCTGGCCCCGGCCCCCCACCTCCCTCCTTCGGACGAGCAAGACGGAGCTCTTTGCTACGCCTCCATCGCAGCAGCCCACATGGCCATCCGGATCAATATAGATATAGCACGATGCTACCAGCCGGACCACAGCCCACAGCCTACCGCCTGGGCTTGCATGCGTATTTGATCACCGGGGGCCCCTCGCCCGCCTTCTCCTCTCTTGTTGCCATTTCCTGTTGTTCTGCAACTTTTATCCATCTCCTCTCGCCCCGTCTGTCCAGACTCTTCTCACTTGCGCTCTCAGTCAGCCTTGACTGGGCCTGGCCGCCATTGTGTGTATCCAAAGGATTCATGCTACCCAATCCTGCACTTCCATCCAAACCCCTCTTCTTCTTCTTCTTCTCCTCCCCCTCCTCCTGCTTTCCCCGTGTTATATTATGAGTCGCCTCTTTCCCTTCCGTTCGTCCATCTCTCCTCCCTGGCTCTTCCTGGTCCCTTTGCAGCCCTGACTGGAAAGTGCGCCATTGCAAATACAGCCTCTGCTCAGCGCGGGTGAGCCTTGCAGTCTCGCCCTGCATCATAGGCCGACATGGATCGGCAGTCTGGCTCCCACCTGCCCATCCCCGTTACCCCAAGGGAGAGTCCGTCGCAGGAACCCCTCCTGGCTTCTCACGCGCAGAAGAGAAAGAGCAGGGACAAGAGGACAAGTTTTGGGCTTTTCCCCAGGCAAAAGATCTCGCCGATATGGAGGCCATCGACCGGACACTCGCCACCCACACCACAATGGCCTCTTCCGCGCATGCCGATTCGCATCACGCCCGATGAGAATCCAGCCATGACAAAGACTTACACGCAGCCTCGCAATGCACCCCTCCCTCCACCTCCCAGCGCCGGCAGCCCTCGGAGCAGCACCAGCAGCACCGCCACCTTGGCCAACAATCCGAGCCGGGGCCCGAGGACACGGGAACAGCCATCGTCCTCATCACCGTCACCCACAAACCCACATCATTCGCGCTCTCCTCGCTCACTAAACAGCCCTCCGCGCCCTCACTTCTTCCCCCAAACACACCAGAGGGGCGGGAGCGGCTTCCAGACGAGATATCTGAACATGCTGCTCAACCTTGACAAGATCCCACGCGCCCACAACATCTTTGCTAATTTGTTCGCCTGGATGGTTCTCGTCGCTTTTGTCATCGCCCCTTGCAACTTTACGGGCTTCCCAGCCGACAGGTCGTTGATGGTGACCGACAACGATGAGCTGTCATCCATACCCATCACCACTACAGCTACCCTCAACAAAATCCCCTCTATTCCTCTGCTGGCCGTCTCCTGCGCCTCCTTCTTCCTCGGAATCCTCGGCAACCTCTGGCTTGCCGTCTACTGGAGGCGCAACTACATATGGTTGATGAACCGCATCTACCTCCCCCTCATCCTCAACAGCCTGGCGGGCTTCATAGCAACAATGGTCATAGTCCAAGTGCAGCACGGCTGGCACTGGAGCGTCGCAGCCCTGGTGACGATCTCGGTCGAGGGCGCCAGCCTGGCCGTCGGCCTGAGCCTGTTCGCCCTGTACCAGTACTGGCTCCTGGCCAAACTGAAGAAGGAACACTACCGCGAGACAAGCAGGAAGAGGGCTGTCGACCTTGTCAAGGCTGGCAAGGCACCGCCCTTTGCACCAGGCAGCGTTGTCTGATATTTCAGCTTGTATAACTGCTTTCTCTTCTGCGCAACGCGCCCTGTATTTTTGGACCATTTATCTAGAGCAGGGTGCTATGGTGTTCATCTTTGACTTGTATTTTATCTCTGTCTTGATAAGGGTTAGACAATACCACAATTATATACAGATAACATCATGAAAAACCATTCCAACCACCCCAAGGTTCCAACCACACCATACAGAGTATATTCTTACTAGAATATACCCACTTTTAAACATAATACAATAAATTTAAATGAAGTCTATAAAGCATAACCTTAGGCTTAATATATAGCATTTTAATTTTCTATTAATATATAAATCTTTTGAATTCTATTTTTATAAACTAATTATAATATAATTTATTAAGAAGCAGCTAAGTTCTAAATATAGCTACCTTAATTTATTATATAAAAATTATTTATATTAACTTTATTAATACTTGTAAATTAATCTTAAAATAAATATAAATTTCAGAATTACTTAAATTTAATATACTTTAATTATGTATTTTTAATAAGAATTTTAAATATCTTTTATGTAAGCTTTATTAAAAAGATAAAATTATAAATGTTAAAATTAAATTTTTTTAAATAATTAAGTAAACTTAATTTTAAAATCCTTAAATAAATACTATAGTTTATGTATATAGTTATAATTAAACCTTAATATTTAGTTTATTTTAAGCCTAGTTTAAGTATTTTAGTAAAGTATATATAAATATTTTTATATAAAAAAGTAAAGTAGCTACTTCTTAATCTTAATATTATAGGTTAGCCCCTAGGTTATCTATTAAAGAGTTATAAATTATATTCTAAGAGAAAGCTATTAGGCCCTTATTAAAGGCCTAATTTATAGGAAGGCTATATAATTATATACTTAAAGCATAATAACTCTAGGTCTAAAGGGGCCCTTAAATAGAGCCCTTTTTATTAAATATAGCTTAAGCTAAAGCTTAAGCCTATTATATAGCCTTTTTCTCTAAATATAGGACTAGTATAATATAGTTTAGTTATAGTCCTTAGGTTCTAAAGCTTATTCTTACCTTATATTAAAAACCTAAGATATAAGCTTTTATAATAAACCTTATTTTAGCTATATAATATCATTATATAAATTTCTTTAAAATATAGCTTAAAGCTTACATATACTTAGTTTATCTTTGTACTATATTCTACTTATTTTTATTATCCTATTATATACTTTTTATATTATACCTTTATTAATTATTAAAAAAGTAATTATAATCATTTTTCTTTTGTCTTATAATATAATCTTTCTTTTTTCTTTTTATTAGTTTTAAATATATACTTTGTATATATTAAGTTAGACTTCTTTTTTCTTTTTTTATTATGTCCCTCTTTTTCATTTAAATAAGAATTATGAATTACTTATCATATACTTATTATAAGCCTATTTAGGTTATAACTTAAGTGTATTAATTAAACTAAAGTAAAATAATAAGTCTTCATTTATAATCTAAGTTATATTTATTAACTTATAAAGTTAGCTTAATAAAGAAATATTACTTTATAATATAATACTCTTTTGGTTTTTTATACCTCTCTTTTAATTTTGAACTATATTTAATAAGAATCTACTTCCTTATAATATAATATTCTTTTAATTCCTTATATACTCCTTTCTTCCCTATTAAGAATCCTATAGGATATTATCTCTTTATCTTTATAATACCTTTATTATTACTTATAGATAACATAGGGTACCAGGAAGTAGCCAGGACCAGGAAATAGCTAGTTTTCAGCAAATTTATTAACTTTAGGCTACCCTAGCACCAACCTAGGGCTAGGTAAGTAATAAAAGTTAATATAAATTAATACTAACTATACGTAATTACTTAAATCTAATTAATTTTATACATTTAAAGTAATTAAAGTAAGTATAGTATTAATCTAAAGAGGGTAACCTTTAGTAGGAAAAATATACTTTATACTAAATAATACTAACTTTACCCTTAAAATCTTAGTCTATTATAAACTATTAATATATATATATATATATTTATACTAATTAATACTAATTAGGCTAGATTTACTATTATTTACTTAAAATCTAGCTTATTAAACTCTTTTATATTCTTCTTATAAGTTCTTATATTATACTTAGTCATGCTCTTTTTCTAGGGTATAGTAATTAGAGGTTGGAAAGCCGTGCCCTAGCTATAAAAAGAAGCCTTATTGTATTACTTAAAAGAATTTCTAGCTTTAAATGAATATTTCCTTTTATATTCTTAATAATCTATTTATCTAATTAGTCTTTATGTATTATAAAATATGTATTTCTAGTTTCTCTTCTTTATGTCCTCTCTTTTATACCTTTTATTCCTCTCTTTTTACCCCTTATTATATTAGAGGTTCCTTTACTTATGCTTATTAGAGCGCTTAAGAGTTTTAGTAGAATAGTGGGCCTTAGATTAAATAGCTTTAAATATGTTTCCTATTATTTCTTTTTAATAGCTCTATTCCATTTTCATTAGTATTAACTTTATAAATTAAATATTGTTTTTTTAAATTTATTTGAATCTCTTTAGTTGCTTTTAAGATATTAAGACTTTATACTTCTAATACTTATTATTTTTAATTAAAAGTATCTTATTATTTTAACCTATTAAAAGAATAATTATTATTATAAAAGAGTAAGAATAATTGCTTAAGTTGCTTATTTACCTTATAAATCTAGACTAATAGTAGTGAACTTAAGTTAAAGTTAATCTAAGCTCTCTATTTAAGGCTATTTTTATTACCCTTAGCTATACCTTAGGAACCCCTATAGGGGTTATGGAAGCAAAGGTAGAGTGATAGGGCCAGCACGCCCACATAGGGCAATAGTAGTCAAATTGAACCTAAGGAGCCTCTCCTTCCTCTTAAGGCCTTTGCTTCTCAATAGCTACTATATAGTAGCATGTAAGGGCTAGTATTTAATAAGGCCCGATAGGGGCCTATAGAGTCATTTAATCACCCACGGTAAGCCTACTTCCGGGCCCCCTAGCACTAATGGCATAACCAGCCCTAATAGATTGCCCCCCCCTTCTTTAGGACTTATCCTAAGTCCTTATTGCTTTATAGTTTATTGCTCCCTAGTTGCTACTTTATAGCCCCTTTTCTGTTTTATTATATCCATAGCCCCCCTACTGCTTTATTACCCTTACTACTTTATTGCCCTTACTGCTTTATTACCTTATAGCTGCTTTATATTTATTACTATTTATTATATCTATAGCCCCGTTTACTACTTTATTGCCCTTACTACTTTATAGTTCCTGCCTTATAAATACTTTATAATTATTGGTATTTATTATATCTATAGCCTCTTCTATTACTTTATTATATTTATAGCCCCTATTACTTTATACTGTATAGCTCTTATAGCCTTTACTATCTTATAGTTGCTGTCTTATAGTTGCTGTCTTATAGTTGCTATCTTATAGTTGCTGCTTTATAATACTTGCTGCCTCTCAGTATCTACAGCCCTTATTGCTTCATACTTTATAGCCCTTATAGCCTTTGCTGCTTCATAATTGCTGCCTTGTAGTTGCTACTTCATAGCACTTACCACCTCCCAGTATCCACAGCCCCTACTACTTTATAGCCCTTACTGCTTCATAGTTGCTACCTTATAGTTACCGCTTTATAGCACTTACTACCTCTCAATATCCATAGCCCCTACTACTTTATACTTCATAGCCCTTATAGCCCTTACTAATTTATAGTTTCTATTTGCCTTTATAGCTCTTGCTGCCTTATAGTTACTACTTAGTAGTTACTGCCTTATAGTTACTACTTTATAGCATTTATCCCCCTTCTTATAGCCTTACCCTATGGCTCTACTCCTTTAATATACTTATATTATATTATTACTCTATCTCCGTATAAAGAACTATACGTAATATAAAAGAAATTTCTATATTACTTTATAATCTACTTAATATTTAAGAAGGTTTAAACTTAAAGTCTTTATAATACTAATACTTTTTTTATATTACCTCTTTTAAGCACCCTTTTAATAATAATTACATTTAATATAAAAGTAGCTAGCTTTCTTGATTAAAAGATATAAGCTACTAGGTCTATAAAGTCTAATAAGGTTTATATATATTATTATATAATAATATATCTTCTTAAAGTTTAAAGCTTGTAATAAGTAATATATAATTTAGTACTCTTTAAAAATTCTTTCTAAATCTTATTATTAACAAGGGCCCCTAAGTATATATCTTAATCCTAAGTAAGTATTAGTAACTTAATAATCCTAGGAACTATATAGCATCATTATAACTCTTTCTTTAAGCCTCTTACCTAAATATCTTATAAACTCCCCCCTTAAGGCCTATAAGGTATCTAATAGATGAATATTTTATAAAATCTCCCTTAAGGCTTATAAGGCATTTTATAAATATCTTTATCTTATAAGGAACTTTCTTACTCTTATTTTCTTTTTCTTATAAGGCTTAATAGCCTATTTATTCCTTATTTATTACTTTTTTATTACTTTTTTATAGCTTTTTTATAACTATAGGTTCTTTATAATTATAACTTTCTTATAGTTATAACTTCTTTATAGCTTCTTTACAGCTTCTTTTATAGCTTCCTTATAGTTATAGTTTCCTTATAATTATAGCTTTTTTATAGCTTCCCTATAGCTTCTTTTATAGCTTCCTTATAGTTATAGCTTCTTTATAAGTATTATGCTCCTGCTGCTTCTTTATAGCTCCTTTATAACTAATAATTATAGTACTTTTGCAGCTTCTTTATAGCTTCCTATATTAATAGCTTCTTTATACCTCCTTTATGGCTTCCGTATAGCTTCCTTACCTTAATAATAGGGCCTTACTGGTTTACCTCCTATACATGGGTAGAGGTTCAATTTATAAGGGTTATAGAAGCAAAGGTAGAGTAATAGGGCTAGCATGCCTATATAGGGCAATAGTAGTTAAATTAAACCTAAGGAGCCTCTCCTTCCTCTTAAGGCTCTTGCTTCTTAATAGCTACTATATAGTAGCATGTAAGGGCTAGTATCCAATAAGGCCCGATAGGGGCCTATATAGTTGTTTGATCGCCCATAATAAGCCTACTTCCCGGCCCCTTGACACTAATGGCATAATGGGCCTTAACAACCCCTTTATAAAATACATTTTTTAAAACCGCAAAATATAAAGTACCAAGCTTACTTAATTAAGAGGAAGTAAGAATTTCTTTTTTATATAATTACTACTACTTAAAATTCAAAGACTCTTAAAAAACTTCTAAAGAAATTTATACCTTAGGGTCTTATTAAATATATTAATTAAATTAACAGTATCCAATTTGAACCTATTTTCCATTTCTTAAAGAGGAGAATACTATGAAGAAATAATATTTAATAAAAAAAAAGAACTACCTTAATTTAACTTAAGATTTTCTATTTTTTACTCTTATATAATAATATTTAACTTCTTTAGTTTAAGCTCAATAATAATCTTACCTTAAAATTATATACTATTTCCTTACTCTATCTATTAGCTACTTAACCTTATCTTTATTTATAGTTTTGAAAAAAAGCCATTACTTAAATAATATTACCCTAATTAGAAATATATTAGAATCTTATTATTATTAAGCTTAATTTATTAAAAGTACTTTTTAGAAGAAAAATAAGGCTATTTATAAGTATTTAAATTAATTAGGTTTATAATTATAATAACTAATATCTCTTTAACTATTACTACTTTATACTACTTAATATTAATATTATAATTAAAATCACTTCCTTCTAATTACTTATTTATTCTCTTAAGATTATTATAATAAAAGCTTTAAAGGGACTCTTTTTTATTACTTTTATTAATAAAGAGAGATACTTAATCTTTTTATAAATACTCTTAAGAAATTTAATATAATTTTCTTTTTATATTTTATTTAAGGGTATACCTTCTTTTTCTTTATTTATAAGAGACTTTTCTTTTCTTAAAAAAAGAAATCTTTTAATAGAAATAAGGGCTAGCTAATAAAGAAAGGCTAATCTTAAAAATCCTAATCTTCTGAAAATCCTTCCCTTATTTCTCTAGAACTTTTTAATTAAAAGCATTAAGCTTTATATTATCTATATAAGTTATTTTTAATGGATTTAATGTTCTATTTTACTTAAAGTCCTAATTCTTTAGACTTTTTTTTTATAATTTAAGGTACATTACGTTTTACTAATATTATTATTATTAAAATAATAAATATTATTAAATTTATTATTAATTAGTTTTAATATTTATTTAATTACATTCTTATATCTTTTGTAAATATACATAAAATTTAATCTTATAAGTAATATTTATATATTTATTATGAGATAATATAACTAGCTTAATTAAAATAACTCACTTCTTATTTATTATTAGATTTCCAATATTATTCTAATGAATTTGTGCTATAGAATAGCATTCAGTTCAGCGTGTGTTTCGGCAGGGTCGCAGTAT
>NQMI01000072.1:9663-24835 GCA_002270565.1 Stenocarpella maydis
AAATCTTAGACAATATAAAATATTATTCTTAATTAGCATTATTTGAAAGAAGAATTAAATAAGTATAGTTACCTATTATATCCTAAAGATATTAACCTTAATCCTTTTCTTCTGAAATAATACTAATAAGCTAAAGATATAGTTTAATAATCTTAAATTTATCATTAAATAAAAGAATAAATTTGGAATTCTAGTAATATAGAAATAGGGATACTTATTCATTAATACTAATAGTATAAAATGTAAAAGCATTTTTATAACAGCCAAGCTAAAATACTTATATCAATATTTTAAATACACTTATATAAAAAGACTATATAAGTTGCTTAAAAATGCTAGGTACAATAATATAAAATAGTCTACTTTAAAGGGAATATAGCAATTTTACTATTATTATTATTTATATATATAAGCTCTAAAATAATCTATATTCTGTATTAAGAATATGATATATTTTAACTATTAGATTATAATTAATATTATATAATTAGATTAAGATATTATTATTTACATAATGAATATAAGAACTAGCTTCTAGGATAGAATATGTTTTAACTATGTTCTCTATATAAAGTAAATAAAATATCCTTTAATAATATTAAATCTATATATATATTAGACCTTTAAACTAAATATTATATAACTTAGAAATAAACTTTAAATCTAAAGAATTCTGGAATAATATAAAGATACTAGTTATTTGATATAAAGAGATATTAATAAAAGTATATTAGGTAATTAAGAAGGTTAAGAAGCTATATATGCATCTTTAAAGAATATATAAATATCTTAAATAACGAAATCAGCTATATTATAAATAAGGAGATTATACTCTAAATAGCTATTAAAGCCCTTAATAATACTATTAGCCTCAATAGTATTATACTAACTGTCCTAACCTTTAAGATATACGTTTAAATTAACTATAATTTACCCCCTTTTCTGGATATCATTCTTCATATAAAAGTAAAACATAACTATATAATTAATAATAAAATTGATTTAAGTTTATATGAGATCCTTATACCTTCAATAAGCACTAAGTTAATAATCTAGAGAAAAGAACGTTTAGATTAAACTATATAAATCAAAGGCTAGGGAAGGCTATAACTTAATTATTAATATAATTAATAAGCTTTAAATATTTTATATAATATAGGCTAAAGTATACTATTAAGAAGCACCCTATTTAAATGAAATAAAAGATAAAAGTATTATATAATTAAAGCTAGATTAACCCTAAAAAGGAGAAAGATCCTAAAAGACTGCTATATAATCGTTTTATATATTCTTTATATAAAACAGTATAAATAACTTTAACCTAGCTATTAAGATTTATAAAAATAATATTATCAATATACCTAGAAGATTATTTAAGGAATTAAATACTTTAATATTTAATACACTTATAAATAAGAATATATTTACCTTTATATAATATAAACCTAAAGGAATATATAAAGAACTATAAGTATATAAAACGTAAATAGTATAGAAGATTAAGAATAAGTCTATACAATTAATTAAAAAGTCAAGATTAGTTATATAAGCCCATAAGGATAAATAGAAATAGACCATTCTTATTTAAGCTTTAATAATCTAGCAGATAAGCTAATAATTAATATTTATCCTTAGAGTTACCCTTATATAAGACTTTTATATTTATAATAAACTTAAAGATATTATTTAGGTATATACTTGATTAGAAGATAAGCTAAAAAGGACAATCATTATATAACTACTAAAAGAGCTAGAGGAGAAATACCTCTTAAGAATGATTCTTTTAATATCTAAATTATTTTAGTAGAATTTAAGCTATATTAATATAAAACCTATTATATTTATTATATAAAGGCCTAAAAGACAAATGTCTCTATTTATAATCTATATTTATTATATATAATCCATATTTATTATATATAATCTATATTTATTATATATAATCTATATTTATTATATATAATTTATATTTATTATATATAATTAATAAATTTGAAAATTGTATCTTTATAAAAATATAAGTAGATAATACTTTTATATTTATAACCTCACCTTTCTCTTAAAAGGAAGAAAAAGAGCCATAAAAAGAAGTCTTATATAAACTAAACATAATTCTTTTTACGAATGATTTATTCAATTTAGTAAAGAAAGAATCTATCTTAATGGTAAGAATATTACCTTTATATAAAAGAGATAAATAAACTAGCTATATTTAATAA
This sequence comes from Stenocarpella maydis, assembly GCA_002270565.1. Classification (NCBI taxonomy): domain Eukaryota; kingdom Fungi; phylum Ascomycota; class Sordariomycetes; order Diaporthales; family Diaporthaceae; genus Stenocarpella; species Stenocarpella maydis. The sequence continues at coordinate 11,883 of NQMI01000072.1, forward strand.
ACCCTTATATACAAGATACTTCTTAATAATATATTATATCATAACCCTAAAGTGTTTATATAGCCTTAAGTTATTAGCTAGAAGCTTTATATAACCTCTATATAGCTATTTAAGTTAAAGATCTTAAGGAAAAGGATATTAATACCTTAAATATGTAAATTAAGTAGTAGATCAAGAACCGATTAACAGGATTAATATTTATTCCCTTAAACCTTATATAAATAAAGCTATATATTGTTATTAATAGTTCTTTTACTAATAATAAAAACCTTAGTTTACAGCTTAGGTTTGTTGTTATACTAGTTATAGAAAAGAACTATATAAATACTATCTTTAAGATTAAAGTAATATTATTTACTAAAGCTTAACTAAATATAAAACAGTTATATAAAGTAGTTTAATAAGTAAACTTTATAGCATAATAGCTAGGTTTAATAATGAGATTACTCTTAATATAACTCTTAACTAGATAATAAACTCCTTAAATATACTATACATTTTAATATTTATTTACTTAAACTTATGATCTTTATACAAATATCTAATTAGGTTACGTATAATAAATAAAAGAAGACTAATAATAAATACTATATTTCTTTAGAAATTATATAAAAAAAGTGATCTTAGAAGTAAAATAGATTAATAATAAAGATAATCTAATAAATACTTATATAAAGAAAGATCTTAATTATACTTTAAAATATCTTATATTTTTAGATACTGTTAAGATTTATATAAAAGATTTTATAAATAAGCTAAGTAAAAGAAATTTATATAATATAAAGAAACTAGCTATATAAACCTTATTATATGAGGAATAAAATGATATAAATAATATACCTTTAAAAACTATATTAAGAATTAAATTCGAAACTTAAGCCTTAATAAGCTTTAATCTTATTATTGAATTATATAGTTAGGATTAAAAATATATTACTTGTACCTTATATATTAGAGGATAGTGAAAACATATAAAGATATACTAAGTATTTAATACAATTAGAAGAAAAGGTATAGAATACCTACAAATTTAAATTTAAAGATTAAGGGATATATAAAGAAGTAAGAGCTAAGACCACTAAATTATATAATAAGGTACAGTTGAAAGCGCTAAATATATAAAGAGGACAGCCTAGAACTAATATAAGAATATACTTAGAATAATATTAAAATAAAGCTAAAACTTTAGGGATATATAATAGATACCGCTAGAATAAAACTAAAATAAGTTATGGATAGAATAAAAATAAAGATAGAATATTTCGATATATAATAAATAACTCAAAGATAACCCTTTAAATATATAATTAGATACTAAATAAAGCCTTAAAAAAAACCTAAATAGATAAGGAATAGAAGCCTACAAAGTACAAGGGATATATAAGGACTACCTATATAAATCTGAAATAATAAAATAAAATAATAAAGGTAGTAAGCTTACTTTACTAACTATATATGAAAGTTAATTCTTTAGATTAATATTGGATTACTATAAGTATGAGAAAGTAAAATCCACTATATAAAAAATAACTTATTTTCTAAATACTAAAATTAATTATTTATCCTTATATAAGATTTCACTTTAGAATATAAAGGTTATAAAAAAGAGCTAATAATAATGTTTAATCTATTATAATAAAGAGAATTAATATCTAAATCCTTATTATTTAAATCTGTATTATCTTTATTTAAAAAAAAAGAATTATTATTATTTATATAACTATTATTATCTAAATTATTAGAACTAATCTCCTATTTTAAGAAGGTATTCTTTAAATAAACTAAGCTAGTATAATAGTAGCATTAGAGGCTATATAAAGACTAAATATAATTAATATAAGCACTACCTTAATATTTCATAAAGCAAGTATAACAGTAAAATTTGTTAATATATCTAGCGCTAGTATACTTACTAGTACACTTATATAAAAGATAATAGCTATAAAAGATAATAAGTATTATATAAAAGTAACCATCTTAATAGAGAATTCTACTAAATAGCCTTATAAATATCTTACTAAAAGAAAGCCAAACCTTAATATTAGAAGAAAGCGTTTTTATAATATACTCTTGCTTATTCTAAATATTATATAAAAACTAAACTTATTATATAAAGGTAGAAGAATTGAAGGGAAACTTATATTGATAAAGGATTAATTATAAGCTACTTATTAATAAGACTTGTAATCAAAAATACAAGCTATTATAGGTTACTGTTAATTTCATAAATAATAAGTAAATCTGTAATAGTAAAGGAGACAAAAGATATAATAGTATATAAAATAAAAAAAAAGAAAATAATAATGGAATTATGTAATACTTTAATATAAGAAGGAAGCTTATGAAATGTATAAATATATAAGTATATATATATTATATGATAAAAAGGAAAAACAGTTCAGAGGAAAAAGAGCAGAAATAATATACTTAAATATTTATTAGGATAATATATAAGTATATATTATTGGTACTCGTTTCCTTAATAATTAAATAAATACTTACTTATATAAATAATTTATTAGTAGGTAATTTAGTAACAGTAAATAAAACAGCTATTAAAAGAGCTAAAGAAGAGTTTTTTTATTTGTTATTTTAAGAAACTATCTTTCATATAAAAGAGGAAAGATAAAAGTAAAAAAGTATTATTATAATATCTAAGGGTTAGCTAACTTTGTAAATATATTATATAATATTTAAATTAGGGTGAATCATTTATAGATTAATTAAGTTAACTTTAGTTATAAAAGATAGCCTTAAAAAAGAGCTATTATATAAGTAATTTAGCCTTTTTAAAAGTATAGTTTCTAGGGATATATAATCTTAAAAGAAAAGAGAGTTTCTATTAGAATATTGCCCTATTAGATTATATATAATCCTATTGGGCTAGGCTGCCTGACTAAGCAATGTGGCTTAGTAGGAGAAGAGGCTACTTTTCTTGTTTATATGAAATGCCCTTGCTTCCTCTAGATAGTTAGAAGAGAAGCAAGCAATTACAGACCCATCAAACAGAACCCCACATATATACGTACTATGGCCATATGGGAAAGGCCGTTCAACACTAGTAAATTATATTATTAATTTTATTTAAGCTTTTAATATTAGTCTTATTAATAAGTTATGAAGTTTTCGAGTTTAAACGTATCGTTAGCTATTCAGTAACTTAATATTACTATATTAAGTTTAAAACTAAAGAGTAATAATATAAAAAGGCTATAAATCTTCAATATTTAATTTAGTTTCATTAAATACTTATTATTAGCATTCTTAATATAAAATCTATATTACTTTAAGATAAATATTTTACCTCCTAAGCTTATAATACTGCTTACATCATTATTTAATTAGCATTATAGTACATTAATATGATATTAGGATTTTGCTATTATATAATAATAAATATAAAAGCTATAGGTTTAATTCCTATTAATGTCCTTTTCTATTATTTATTATGAGACCGAAGTACTTAATTAGTAATAGCTAAATTTAGAATAGACTATTTTATTATACTATTTAGATATATTAATCATGCTTCCTTACTTTATATAACTAAATAAATAAAGCTGACAAGGGTTAATAATAAAATAAATACCTGGTATTCTAGGGTATAGTAATAAGAGATTAGAAAGCCGCGCCTTAGCTATGAAAGGGAGCCGTATCATATTACTTTAAAAGTTTCTAGCTTTAGAATCATAATCCTTTTTACTTCTTAATAATCTATCTATCTATCTAATTAATCTTTATGTATTATAAAATAGTTATTCCTAATCCCTCTTCTCTATATCCTCTCTCTCTCCTCATATTACATTAGAGGCTTCTCATATATACTTATTAGAGCATATAATGGCTTTAATAAAATTATATATTTCTAATTAGAGGGTATTAGATGTTTTTCTTATTATCTCTTTCTTTAGCAGCTTGTTTTGACTAGTATAATAATTGTATTTAAGTTAAAGTAAGGACTATATTACAGTTTAAGAATTCGAACTTAATAAATAAATATATATAATTATATCAGAAAGCTATAATGGTTATTTTAAGTATATTAAATATTTAAGGGACATAAAGTTTACAATTCATATAATATATAAAAAAAAGCAAAGAGACTAAAGAACTTCTTAAAAGAGATCTATTAGTAGAGATTTAAAGACATAGAAACGAATGTTAAGTTTAGCTGGTAAATGGCTATAGATAAATAAAATATAGTTTTAAAAAATAGATAACGCCTTTGATAACTCTTATAATTAAGGAAGAGATAATATTATATTTAAAAATTAATCTTTTAAAAAAAGGTTTCACTAGTTCTGATAATTACCATTTTATAACGTAATATATATACATAATGTTCTATAATATAGTAACCTTTCCTCGTTATCCTTCGCTTCGCTCTAGGCCACCTCGCTGTGGATAAGAACTCCAGCCGGCGTGCCGTGCTGACCATGCCATGGAATGCCATGTCCTCGGCATCCACAACAATTCGCGGGCGACGGGAGCTGGTAAGCTGATCCTCGCCGTGACTGGTCCACGACGGTTGTCGTCAATACCTCGGTCCAGGCTTCATGGTGTGAACCCATGATCTTGCTGATCAGACTCTAATTCTGTGCACCCAATGATAGCCATAGCAATTGTCACATTCTACATGTCCTGTCGGAATGCAGCCCAAGTCGCGCCATCACATCCATGCATACACGAGTCTCTACTGCTCCGAGGCTGCGTGCAGATCCCGCGCGACTGCGATGGGAGAAGCAGCATAGATCGTCAGCCACGTATCGACAGCGACACCCTGCAGCTTGGGGAAACGGAAGAATAGGGGGCCTTCCCAGGGCCGGGCATGTTGGGAGGCAGGTTGATTCCTACCTTGATGGACTGTTTCGTTCACTTGTTCTCCCCCAACGTATTCCATCGGCCCCATTCACTTTAGCAGGTTCTTTTATTCACGGCACAACAAAACCTCATCCCAGGCATTGGCAGATCCAGCGCGGTTGCACGAGACAATTTGAAACGGAGACTCACACAAAAAACGAAACATGGGCGACAAGGCAAACTACACGCCTTTAGTACGGAAGAGCAAATTCTCCAAAGAAGACGTCGACGTCGACAATGATGCAGACTCCCGGCTCCTTGACGACGAGCCTCCACAGCTACCAGTCCACAGGCCCACATGGAGAAGAAACCTTCCTTGGATCATTCATGGAGTCGTAATCATCCTGTACATTGCCATCCTTCCATATTTTTTCTCGATCTTTGGCAGCCCATCGCAGGACTGCGTCAACAAGATTCATTCTTACTGTGAGCTTTCATCGCGCCAACAACCTTGCACAGCCGGTTCACCCCCTAAACAGGAATGTTAAGGCTGACTGACTCATTCCCATCAGCCCCAATAAATGAAGCAATCAGTGAGGAGTACGTGGAATACTGGTTCAAAGGGTCACTTTGGTATGACTCTCCCTACAAGGGACCGCCGACGCCTGAGGTCAACAAAGCCTGGGCAGACCTGATGGAATGTAAGTAAATTTGGCTGACTCATTTATCCTAAAGTTGGCTGTGAGGCAAGAGATCACTAGATTGATACTATCTTTCCGTACAGATGGGGCCATCAGTGTCACAGCCGAAGACATCCAGCGCATCGGGCACAACCTGACCGCCGTGCAATACCCGCCAGAGGTTGGCGGTGGCTACCTCGCAGTGGCCATGGGCGCGCATCACATACACTGCCTGCACTATGTCTGGCAGGACCACTATACCTCTTACTTTCCAGAGACGAAAGCTAACAAAGAGGGCGCGCCTGAGATGTATGAGCGACACTATGAACACTGCATCGACTACCTCCGCCAGGGTATCATGTGCAACTTTGATCCTGGCATCATTCCGTACTACTGGGTTAACAAGCACAACCAACCAACTCCAGACGGCAACACCTTCCACAAGTGTGTGAACTGGGACCGGATCCAGGAGTGGCTGAAGGATCGAGCGGTGGATATGCCTGAGGGCTTCGAGTGGCATCAGCCACCTGATGCAGTGCCTTTGCCACACAACCCTTGATAATGTGCGGTGGCAACAGGGTAAATAGACAGCAGAATGACTGGCACGGCGGGACTGATCGGGTAACCAATTTCGGGGACACACTGTCATGTTTTTCTTCGTATCGAAAGCACCATAACAATTTAAGTTTCTCTTTCCGCAGCATAATCAACGATTAATCAACGACTGGTTTCATTCAGACCGACTCCGACAAGTTATTACGATCCATTCCACTAATATGTCGTGGATAGACTTCAAAACGTCTCCCAGGTGCTGCACAATCCATTGTGCATCATTGCTAACTCCTAAGACAATGTGCATCCAGCAGCAATGCCGCATGGACAGAGGTAAATTGGTCCCTGTGAGTTATCTTAACCTCGGACCGGGCCACTTGGAAAGTTTAGTCCATGACACAAGGGATTAACAATATTGATGCGCGAGGAATACCGAGATCACTAGCTAGAAGCAAAAGCGTTTTGGCACCGTATGAGATGACATGAGGAGAAACATCTACCAATCAGCCAATCACAGTGACATCTGATATAAATACTCCGTATTACCAGGTAGGTGTGCCGGATGGCTTTGCGGGGATGCTGGCATCATTGGACGCCCCCAGAAAAATTGATCAAGTTTGGTACCAACACTCACAATGCACTTGAGAAGCAGTTCAATCTTTTCAAACATTTTATCTGAAATAGATTGCGAATTCTTGTATAGGGAACTATGCCTGGTAATAGAACGCCGGGACATCACCTCAGGACCACAAGATGAGGCATGGTCCTCCGGCCTCCTCAGGCAACAAACCCACAAAGGAACTTATTGTGTACCGTGCCTCCTTAGTGCTCTTTCCCTGCCAATCATCGATACGCATGACCTCATGGAAGTTCCTCCAAGACCACACCAGTCAGCTCAGGCAGCCCTCGCGTACCAGGAGGGGGGGGGGGACCAGCTCACCTGGAGTTGAAGAGGGCCAGGTCGCCCTGGATTGGGGGAACGACCTTGGCTATGCGGCCTTCGAACACTTTTGGTGAGTAGGCATATCTCGGCCTCTCCTTCTGGTATTTTTCGTCATCTGAGGCGCCCTGCCACTGCCGATCGTGGACCAGCGTCTCGCCGCCGTGGATGGTCTTTAGCAGGATGTTCCAGGTAATTTGACCGACGACTTTACCAATCTCCAAATCCTTGTCACTCTGTTTCGATACATATATCAGTCATCCAAGTAAAAGAGAAAAAGACAGCTGCCTTGAACATCATCTTTTAGAGGGCAAGGGTGGAGAGGAGGGTGGGGGGAAGCATACGAATGGACCGAAGTCAGCATGAGGGGCAATGAAGTTCCCCTCTACCACACGGAGGATGCCTGCGAAGTATTCCCTGTCACCTTCCCGAGCCAGGCGTACCGGCAGTCCGCTGGCATCATGAAGGACATCCTTGACACGAGCTATAATATCGACACCCGCCTCGCGGATGAATCTTTCCTGAAGGGACCTTGCTGTGTCCACGAGGGAAAAATACTTTTCCATGTCTTGATTGACACAAAAAAGGAGCCATCAAGTCAGACAAAAGATATGAGACTGTGCGAGGGCCAGCAGGTTGTGTCTCTTACCCTGCGCATAATCAAACTGCGTAATACCCACAGTCGACAACAGTGGGAAGATCAGGTCCGGGTCATAGTGTCCCTGGTGCAAAAATGATTAGAAAGTACGTTCGGTCCACTACCAATCATATTAATAGGGTGGTTTTGATGAATGAAATCAACCACAACTTGCGAATTTTGTCTCGTGCACTATTTCCACCATTCGCTCACACTCCTTTGGCGAGAGGAAGCCCTTCTGGCGTACGCACGGGATATTATTGGCGAAGAGCCCTGCGAGAGACTCTCTCGTAAGGTTTTTATCTTCCAATGTGCTCCAGTTGGAGGTGATAAGCAGCTTGTCAGGGATTGTCATGATGGCGGTGGGAAATGGTCATGCCTCAAAGCACTGTCAAGCTGCCGACATCGAAAGTCCAAAGACTCTGAACTTGAATTATGGTTCTTCGGCTTCTTCGTCGACCCAACAGTGATCACTTCTACCCAGGGCAATGAATTCCATGTCGCCAATGCGGTAATATGCAGTCAGCCATCACACCGCGTTGGTCTTGGTGCCTCTTAGCCGAGATTCCCGGTCGCCGTCAGCTTCACTTGTGTCGCTGCCTGCATGATTCTCTTTGAAATATTAATTGTGTCGTTCCGGAACGTCCCGTACTCCCACTTGAGCACCACTGATCACTTCAACGTATGACGTTGCTTACCTCTCGGCATATTATCGCGTCCCGTCCTCGCATGAACCCCGCGTATTGTACGTCTTTCTATACATGTATTCCACCCATCTTGGCCTCTGTCCACCCTGCGGATAAATTTCGTGTACCTAGACGTTGTGTGACTTATAGTGAGCTTGCAGTTAATTTGTCCTGGTGCGAGGTGTAAACCTTGGACGCGGCAAGCATGCAGGTGATATTCTGATTCATGTTTCACAACACGAGACCAAGGCAAATATTATGCCCTCATCCTGCATATGTAGTCCATCAACCAGTGATAACCCACCTGATATGAAAGATCGTTACCGGACCTGGCCGAATAAGGCTGCCAAAACACGAACGGATGAACGGCTCAAGCAATGCGCTTACAGTGCATACACGCCAAGTGCTAGGGATTCAATCATTAGCCAGCCACCCATGCCATTTATGAACGGGAACCCGGGGCAACATCCCGAACAAAGCTTTGATCTGCATCACAGGGATTGATATACAGTATTTCATCCGCCTGTCGTGCATCCTCTTGCCAAAAGGAGCAGGTGTCAGCAGGTCTCACAAGACGCCGCTCCTGGTTGATTTTGAGGTCTAGAAAGGGTAAGGAGTGAGGTCTGGACATGTGATCAGAGCGAAATCCGAGGCAGCGCCACCACACCAACAGTAATAAGGATGCCGACGGAAAATACAAATGTCGCCCGAAGAAAATGACGAATCAATCCGGCCACGCAAAGCCGCATATGCGGATGACTGAAAACCAACGGCAACGTGGCGCGAGGTGGTCAAAACACAAGCGAGCGCAGCCTGACAGACCCGCGCCATCCAGAGTTCCGCTATTGGAGGGACAGAGAGAGAAAGGGGGGGGGTGCGCAATTCTGGCCTACATTGATGCATGTGATGCTCGTGGTCATCAGAGCAAATTGATCGGACCGTAAGAATTCCAAATAGGTCCAGATCCATGATCTCAACGGTTTAGACTCATCAAGGCTTCCAATGTGCACATCTGGATATGACTGCACAGTATAATTCCCGGGCTTTATTTTCTCTTGTACCTCTTCAGGCGCGGGTTGTCTCCCAGAGGGCTCAGAGATGTCGTTTGTCAAGTCAGCTGCGAGAATGTGGTAGAATTGAGCGAGATTATAAGAATCCTTGAACCTTGCTAGAATTTTGATGCTCGCCCTGGCGCAGCCTATAACAAGTCACTTTTAGGTTTCTTAGAGTAATTATGTATAATACTATTATTGTTGAAGAACTATATATAAGGGTTGTTGATACAAGCAGAGTGAATGAGTATATATAGCAGCCAAGTAGTGAAGCAGTAGCGTTGGAGCAGTATATTCATAGTGGCAGATACAACTAAACTTGCCCTTTTCCTCAAACAACTATACCTCACCCTTCTTATAGATGAAGTCCTTCATTACTCTATTATGCCTCCCTTGCGCTTATATGGCATACTAACAGGGCCGCCTTAATGGGTTTCACATTTACAGAATCCATTTTACGCCCTAGTGCTAAGGTTTCTTCCTAGATAGCACAATAAGTCTTAATACTATAATACGGGCTATATAGGTTAGCAACTATATTGACTAAAGTTTATATTTATATATTTCATTATTTTGATGGTTAGTTGCAATGACGAGTGGGGTGTGTTGCTTTATTCTCTTCTGATCTCTCTCGAGTATGGGTGGCAGTGGGCCGTAGCCGCAGCTTGTGGTTATATGTGGGTGAGTGCTATGTGAGTGAACATACCCCTCTGGCTACAGTATGGTGCTGTAGCGATAGCCCACCAATGTGCTGGTTGCCACTACTATGTACACTAGCAGTCTTTTCTTTTGCCGGACTGTGTCTCCCTCTCAAATTATAGAAAAAAAAATTCAGAGGCCGTGGGGTGTGAAGCAGCGTGTGTGTATTGTAACAGAAACAAAAGAATTGCCGCATTCGCCACCAAAATCCCTATATTGCCGTTGCTTTGTCGTAGCAGGCTCCTTTTGCCAAGTTCATCAAATATACCGTTGTGCCAAGTGCCCATCAAATACAGGCACCTAGAGAGGCCTAGCGTATTATAGCGGTCCCTGCTTCCCCTAGGAAGTTAGGAGCCATAATTATATAGTCCAGCATAATATAGTGCTTTCCTATATAAAATGTCTGCTTCCATCAACTTGCACTACCCATTTAATTATCTTTAAGTACTTAAGGGTTTTAAAAGAAATGCACGATAAGGAGACTTATACTTTCCTTTACCTATAGGCTACAGGTTGAATAAGGATTTGCCTAGAACTAGAATAATAATTATAAGAGACAGCTCTAGAACTGGAATAATAACTATCCGGCCTTCCGGACCCCTTCTCCCCCTTTACTAAGTGTTAACAATTAGCTAAATGGTGGTATGTTCGGATGCTGCAATACGATATAGATAATAATAAGTTTTAATAACAACTCGATTTGTAAAAATCCACTTCACCTAAGGCTATTTAAGTGAAGAACACTTAGCAAAGCCTCTCTATTAGGGCTAATAGCAGAGTTAGTTCGTATTTGAGATAATGTTAGGTAGTAGTTAGTTTAGTTAGGGATGATAGCAAATGTTAATATATAATATATTATAGCGCAATTATTAATAAAATGCATAGTAAAGCGTATAATATCTAATACCATTCTTGTTAAGTATATAAAAAACATGTTAAGCAGGAGTTAAGACTATGAAATCTTAACTGGGAACGCTTAATATGCATAGCTAGCAACTTAAGTGCCCGTGGGATAGTGGTAACCCTTGTTACCTAAACCCTTAGTGCATAGGCATTATTATAAAAATCTTTGCTATAAGGTCTCGCCAATAGGATGGATTTAAACTATATACTAGCCAACTATATAGCTCCTTAGGATAAGATGCAGGTAACGAGTTAATGGGGATCTGAAGTTTTGCTGGCTGTTGGTACTATATGATCCCTTTTTATATCTTAAGGTACTTGTTGACTTCTATGTGGGGCTTAGGGTGTTGGGAAGTGGTGATTCTCCTTTTATGTGGGGCAGCATTAGTGTATGTTAGCGTATTGCTAATTAAGTTGCATTAATTAGTTAATTGCTATTGAGTATGCTTTTGCTGGGTAAGTTAATATATAGCTGTTCTTATAGCAATTGTTGTGATCTCTTATATAGTGTTTAGGTAGATAAAGGGGTTATTACTAACTGGCTATAGTCTATATATCCTTCCACCTTAATGATAAGGGTATTGTTATTAATGAGGCATTCTAGTGCCTTATTTGGTATAATCTTTATAAAGGCATCTACTAGATTATAGTCCCTAGTAATCCACCGGATCTTATGGATCTTATGCTTCTCATATGACTGCCTTAATGCTATTATGTTAATTATTAGGTGTTTCTCTTTTATTATCCCTATCCTAGCTAGATACTTATATAATGAGTATAAGTCTATATAAATAATAAGAGGGATTTCTAGTAGACTTAGGCGTTTAGTAACCTGGCGTAAAGTAGCTCATATTATAATCCCTATATTAAAGCCGTTGACTATATTATAAATCTTAAAAGCAAGTATGCTATATATAACTTTCTTATACTTTATTAATAACTAATGGAGGATATTCCTAGTAATCTTCTATATAAAAATTGCTTAGTTTGCATTTTATTTATTAGGGTAATTATATAGCTAATTTGGGAATTGAGGTCCTTATTATTAGTAAAAGACCCATTTATAAAGATTATTAACTTAGCTGCTATAAGGTCTAGAGGAATATAATTAGGGCTATGGTTAAGGTGGTCCGCTTGCTATTTTAGCTGCCTGTTTAACTTAGCATAGTCCTCTTCTTTAGGGTCTTAAATCTATGCTGTAATAGAGAGGTTAAATGCTGCTTCTGGATAGTAAATAGAAGCTAGATATGCTCCTTATGTGTATTGTTCTGTATACTATTGAATGCGATCTGTAGCTATATAGTTAACTGGCTGTATCTTTGCCCCTTAGCCCTTCTATTTGAGATGTATAATGCTATTATATAATATTGTGATCTTTGTGCTGTTGAAGTCCAGTAATCTCTTAGGGGTTAATCTGTCCTTTAGCTTGCAGTGGATCTCCTCCTTTTTAATCTTTTGCTCCTTGAGTTCTAAGAAAGCCGGGGTATAGAGGGTGAGGGTATCGTCAGTCTGTATAGCAGTGATACTAAAGATGCCCTTGCTGCCCTTGCTGCCCTTACTGCGATAGTTAGCTATCAAAAGGCACGGGTTATATGCAGATACAATTATCCCCAGCTTCTCAATATAGTGTTTATAGTATATAGCCCACTAGTATACGCCAGCTTTAGTAATACCATATAGAGGCTTGATTATCTTTATAATTATGCTAGCCGGGTATTTATCCCTTATTTTAGGAGGAAGGTAGTATAAGATAGGCCTCTTAAGTATGGATTTTAACTATAGATAGGCTTAGGTAATATTATAGAGTTTAAGATATAGTCCCTTAGTTATTAAAGAAGGTATAAGAGTAAGAAGAAGTTAATAACCTATATATTATATTATTAGTAATTATATAAAGATCTTATATTTTATAAGATCCCTAAAGCTAGTTATAATTAAGCGGGACTTCTTATATGGCTTTTTAGTTTTACCCTTAATCTCCTTAATAATATAAGACTTAAAGAT
>NQMI01000072.1:24885-89440 GCA_002270565.1 Stenocarpella maydis
TAGTTTTTATGGGCTTTAGCATTACTAACAAACATACTAGTATTCTCTTAGTTATTACCCTCATAATTAATACCCTTAAATAGTTGATAAGGAATGCATAAAATTCATCACCTAAAGGGGGTTTAATCTATAGCATTATATATATTTATGTATATACCTTTAGCCATCTAGCACTCTTTAAAAGAGTAATTTAATAACTAACATCCTTCCTTCTAGCAAATAATGCATTTCTTCTTATATAAAAGATCATTTCTATTACTCCTTCTATAGGGGCAGTTGCATCCTTTAAAGAGCAGCTAGAAGTTGCCTTAGGGATAGTAATTACCTCATCCCAAGGGATATCACCTATATATAGAGTTCCTCAGGTGGTTGCCTCTATACCGCCAGTTATTATTATATCAGCAGTTAAGATAGAACTAGTTACTATTAAGGTACTGATCATCATCTTGCTCTTCATCCTCATCATAGTTACCATCCTATCCATTATCATTACCTTATCCTATAGTGTATGACCGGTAGGGGCATTAAGGCCCTAATAATGCAGCATAATGATAGAGCATATTATACACTTTATTGGCAGTAGTTGGGGCCATCAGCTTAATAAAGTAGAACTCAGGTATACCGCATATAGCACGGATAAGGTTATTATATAGTAGTTTGTCTCCAAGTGCTTCTTTATAGCTAAGTATTTCAGCGTATTACTTTATATTTTTAATTAAGATTTCTACTATTTCTAATATGGTTTTGCCCTCATTCCTCTGCTATATTAATGCAAAAGTAATAGTATTCTCTATTATTAAATATACTTATTATCTACTCTCTGTATCAAATTATTGATTAAGTTTAGCATATAATATAGTAAAGGCATTCTTATTTATAATTAACTAGATATAAAAATCCTTAGCTTTACCCTTTAATATTGCAGGTAATGCTACTTGGAAGTAAGTTAGGTATAGGTGGTTGTTTTTGCAGATATTATAAAAGAGACAGATTTTATCATCAAGCACTTTATCCATTGCTCTAGTAAATTTCTTATTATCCAAGTAGTATCTGGCCATATTAGCAGACATGCCCTTCTCCAGTAGTATGGCATATAGCTGTTGCAGAGGGATTGTAGTATGCTTCTCATAGGCAGCTTGGAATTCCTCTCACTTAAGTAGTGATCCATAGCCATCAGAAGTCTGATAGTTGTACATGCCCTATAGCTAACGGGATAGAGACTGAGATCTGGGTACGGCTGGGGCAGTAGGTTGTAATATAGGTCTATAGGTACTTGGGCCTATCCCTCTATTACTACTTAGTGCTAGTTGGCATTCCTTAAATGATAGACTATTATCAAAGGGGATATAGTTATAATATCTCTTCAACCATATCATCCATTAGTACTAGTATTACATAAATGCTAGGGCTTTTAGTAGGAAATCTATCTCTAATAATTCCATAAAGGCCTTTATATTATCATTAACCTATAAGTCTATTCCCTTACCTTATAGTATCTTCTTAAGGGCAGTAAGAATATTATAATGGATTACTCTAAATATTTACTCCTTCCAGTCCCTAAAGTCATCCTTAAAGTTAATATAAACTTCTTAGCTAGTATACCTTATATATACTTAATAGCATACTTACATATAGGTATTAAGATGAATTACATATAATCTTAAGTTACTTAGAGCATCTAGATCTAGGTTTACCCACTATAAACTAGGGTTAAGACTTATCTTAGCAGTAGCTTCCCTAAGTAATATATCCTCAATCATATCCAATAAGTTAATAGGGTTAAGACCAGTAGTAATTATTAGTGCGGCTGTTAATACTAATAGCATAAGGGTATTATCCTTATTACAGGGGTTCGCCATTATGATATATAGATCATATAGTTAATATATAATATTATAGTAAAGAATAAGGATATGCTGGAGCAAAGTAGGAGTAAAAAAAACATGGTAATAAGGGATAGTAAGTGTATAGTGGTAAGCTATTAGCAGGGGTACTGAAGATGTACCGGCTGGTAAGGTTAACCTTAGCTAGTATAGCTAATTGCTAAGGGGATTGCTAGGGTAGTTACCAATAGGTGCTAAAGTGGTGATATCTCTAGCATTATCTTCAAGAGTAGCTATAAGTTAATAACATTATATAGCCTTATGCATTCCGCGGTTGCTTTCTGATGATACTCAGGGCGTAATAGATGCACGTGGGATAAAGGTGTAATACAGCATTATGCATATAGAGCCCTCTTCTTCTTATAATAGGTAGTAACAATATCGCTAAAGACCACCGGAGCGTCATTAAGGAGTAATGCCATCAGTACTATTAGTACAGCCACTATTTAAGTATAATAATCTATATCTTCAATCCTTGCTAAACCGTGGTCCGCCTTGCAATTAATAATCAGTGTTAGATGGGTCACGTATTGTTTATTGTTTAATAATGTTTTATATTTCTCTCTTCTCTTCGAGTAGTGGTGCTGGGCTAGGAGCTGCAGGGCAATATTAGTGGGTGATTTGCTAGTAAAATACACCTTGGCTACATAGTGCTGAGCCGATAGCCCACCAATTCTCATCCATTGCATATTATAGTTTATAATATAGTTTTTATTAGCTTATTTTAAAATAGAAGTATATAATATAAATGATAAAATATTTGTAAATAATTTAATTTTTATTAAAAAGTAATAAAATACAATTTTTATTTATATAGATTTTAAGATATTTAGAAAGTACAAAACCAAAAAACAAGAAAAGTCTAATAACTTATATATAATGAGAATTCTATTAATTAATACATTATAATGAATATATATTTCAAACTTTACTAAAACAAATTAAAAAATAAGAGCCTTTTATTAACTAAAATAAAGTGTACTATAAGAAAGGAAATTACTAACTAATTAAGATTTACTTAATTTACTTTTACCTATCCAGGTTCTTATTGTCTCTTGGTTAATTAGTTGGCAATGGAGTAATTTCTAACCGACTGTTATTCCCTCTCGTCAAATAATCACCTTCCAGCGCCACTGTCTTCCAAGGCAGAAACAGCGCGTAAGTATAAAGGCCACGAGGGCGATGCCAAGGAAGCCGCCAGTGAGAATTGATGAGTTTCGTGGGCCAAGTGTGTCCAGGATCTCGACACTAACTGGGATGCTAACTAGACAGCTGGGTTTGTAACAGTGGTCAGTGAGTGAGCGACATGAATCCCATGTCATCCGGGGAGCAATTCCTGAACTAGGGCGAATGACCACAACTCACAAGAGGCTGACCAGGCTTTGGCTCGTTCCAAGGTAGCGGCCGAAGTCGTGTGGGTCACAAAGGCTTTTTAAGGGATCCTGTTAGTTCATGGTGGACGTCTGGCATGGAGGGCCGGGGCCGACGCGAGGTGGAGACGGGCTTACTTGCTGATGCACACAGGGGCCATGCTCATGATACTACCCGTGGTGGTACCAAACAGTGCGGCAAAGACATAGAACAGGGCCAGCCGGTCCCTGGTGACTGGCAGCCATAGACCGAAGACAACCGACATGGATAATACAAGAATGCAGACTATAGTGTTAAGGGCACCCATGCGATCCGAGACGATTCCGGCGAGGATGCGGCCACAACAGGAGCCTCTGCAGCGGCGGGGACGAGCCAGGTCAGCCATGTCATGCCGGGAGGGGGCTGGGGATGGCAGAGAAGCCCGGCAGAGGACAGCACGCACGCGTTGTAGATTGCAAGGACGGTAAAGGCCACGCTCGGGCTGAAGCCCCTAGCCTCGCCCCAGGAAGGCAATGTCCCCACAGAGGCAGACACAACAAACTCGAACACTAGGCAGGTTGTTTCCCAGCTCGTCAGTTACATGTCCGCGCCGCGTACCACAGAGGCAGGTGGAGAGACAAGAAGGCCAACTCACTTGCGATGCCCAGCGAGGCCCACAGGAACCTCATGTCCCTAAAGGAGCTCAGGTCGACGATCTGGACCCTCCTGGGGGTGTGGCCATGGCGGCGCAGCTCGAGGTGCCTCCCGCGGATGCACAGGTTCGCGACGAGCAGGAGGCAAAGGACCACGAGGGTGACGATGCGTACGGACCAGCCCCAGCCCAGGGACTGCAGGGTCTGGCGCATGAGCAGGGGGAAGGCGACGCCGCCGATGCTGCTGCCGGCGTAGACGATGCCGGCTGCGACGCCGCGGCGCCTGTCGAACCAGTGAGCGGTGACGGCCAGGCAGGTGGTGGTGGTGGCGGCGGCGGCGGCTCCGCACAGCACGCCCCAGGTCAGCACCAGCAGGGCGTAGGTCCGGGCGGACGCGGCCCCGGGGCTGCACACGTCGCCGGGCCCGCAGGTGAGGAAGGACATGCCCAGCATGCCGCCGACGAAGACGACGCTCGACACGAGCATGATGGCCCGCGGGCCGAAGCGGTCGAAGAGCTGGCCGAACTGCATGCCGAGGAAGAGGCACAGGAAGATGTTGATGGCCGGGATCCAGCCGACGTCGCGCGCCGAGAAGTCGTGCAGCTGGTGCGAGGCCAGGTACGACTGGAACGCGCCCACCGAGTTGATGACGCCAAACGTCGCCGTCACGCCCGCCGTCGACCCTGCCACCGTCAGCCACGCGCGCAGCCCGCCGTCCGGCACGGCCAGGGGCGTGGCTGTCGTCGAGAGAGGCCGCTCGAGCATCGAGCCGAGGTCCTGCCTGCTGTCCTGCCTGCTGTCCTGCCTGCTGTCCTGCGGCTTCTCATCGTCGCCGTCGCCGTCGCCGTCACCTCCATCGCGGCGGTGACTGTCATGGCCTCCAGCCGCCACGGCAGCAGGGCCAGAGGTCGTCGTCGCGGACGCACGCGGGCATGACGCCCTGCCGGCTGCGGACCCACAACGGGACAAGGACTCTGCCAGCTCCCTGTTGTCCGGACGAGCACCTTTCTCGGTGCTGATCTCATCCTCTCCCGTCCGCATCGCACCTAGGCTCCTCTCATGGTCGGCCATCACGTCGCCCAGGCTCGTGGCATCCGGCTCTGGCTTTTCCTCCATGGCGGGTGGGGCTTGTCATGTGGTGTCGTCTGGTCTTGGCTTGTGACTGGACTGGCTCAGCAGCAAGCGAGGTGGAGCAGCCGTCTGGGAGCAGCGAGAGCTTGCGCGCCTTTCTCTGCCGAGGGCACGACCATTGCAGGTTGCGTGCCGCGCTGGAAATATGTACACGCCCACATCTGTTATATACAAACCCAGCGCCCGTCGTCTTGGAGCCGCCTAGGGAAGCGGCCTCTTGATCTTACGTCATGCTCATGACCGAGCAGGACCGAGCAAGAACCGATGGCGGGCGGGAAAAAGAAGCCAGGTCGTGTTAGTTAGCCTCGGGCGGTTTCGATTGGTCTAGGCTATAATACCAGATGTGGGCTAACTAGTCCAACACAGAAGTTCCCAAGTGGCTCACCCTATGCTTTGCTATGCCCCAGCACGAGGCGGGACAGTGTATCTGGCATCCGTGAATCCAACAGGCAGGATCCTAGTGATTACCATCACCATTCAATTTGGATCATGACGCCCAGCACCATCGACAATATCACAGCCTGCCCTCCTGGTGTCCAAGCATCTCTCGGGTGACACGACATGCGAACCTGTTAGCGGCTCCCACCAATCGGGGACGGTACCTGCATTGACAGGGCTCTTGACTTGCTGACGGCCCTTCTTATGGTCGTACAAGACTACCCTTCCGATGTGCGGCGAGCCCGAAACCGGTCTCATCATGTTCGCTTGGAGCTGCTGTGCATCTGTCATGGGCAGGGGGCGGGGGGTGGGCTAAATTTGTGACTGCCATGTTGCCGTAGCAGAGATATACGTTGGTCCAGGAATCCTCCCTTACGAGTCTGAGTGTATCTAATCCTTCTCTACGACACTCATGCATTGGCATCTGCCTGGGCACCTCTTTCGGTTCCCGATTTGAGCTAAGCCTTCTCATGTTTCACCGTTGATCTCATGCCGCAGTGGTTATGGCTTTCCGCAAAGGAACCTCGCCACTGTACCTCTACGGGTCCCAGACCGAACGCGGCGGCTCAACGAGTACAAGAACCGATAGTCTTTGAATGTCACCTTGTTTCTTCAGAGTCACTTGCTCTTTTGAGACGCGTCATCACCAAAGTAAATATGGACCACCCACGTATGACTCATGCAAAATTACCTTGGCATGAGAACATGTAATACGAGACCAACTATGGCGGATAGAATTCCTAAGTCGAAACTTCTACTTCTCCAAAAGGCCACGAAAATTCACTAGCCCTTGGCTGGAGTCTAGTAACATAATTCCATCATCTGAACCTACCCCTCCCCGACGATTTCGGAAGTCAGCCCGATGAATGTGACGTGAGATGCAAAATTAATCCTCTCAATTGTTGGTGTCATTTCAGACAGCTGGTCACTAACTTCTGGATTATTCATCCGCTCTAACCTCTGACACAATGGGCTGCGTGATATAACACCGGGCCCGTGATGAACACGCAGGGTGTCAAGACGGCAGCCAATACATTGCGTGTGAAGACGATGGAGGCGAGCGCCGATGTGCTGTATATATTGTAGATGCCTGTGGCGTAGTTGTTGAGGGCCAGGATGGTGAGGTCGCTGTCGATCCCAGAAGCACACGGGAACTGTCGGGGACGGTCCAAATGGTCGGCCGCGCAGTTCACCATGGGTCCGCCCGGGCATGTCAGCGGGAGCCGCCGGTACTCCTTTTGCAGTTGCCAGTACAAAATCCGGGTCCACTTTGGCGCCTGGTGTCTCAGACACCAGCCGCAGCACGTTGATGAAGGGTGCAGACCTGCCTCCAGCTGCTTGAGAGTCGAGCATGTCTACTTATACGACCAAGCAAGTAGTCTTTTACGTCTTTTGATTACGGGAGGACTTCCGGATCACCGTATCCACCACTTCTGATGGAGTGATGCGGCAAGGCGCGGCAATCTCGTCTCGCAGCAAAAGCAGCAACCAATTCCAGCGGGACCGAGAGGTGTGAAGGAAATTTCAGACCCCAAAGCACACGCGCATATGGGGCGTTTTTACATGCAGATACTCCTAACTGCCTCTCTGACCGCTTCTTGGTAGGTACCTAAGTACCATATCACCCACCCTTGCTATACACCCCCAACCCATACACTAATTAAATATAAATACGCCAACTTCATTTACATATACTACAGTTGATATTAAAGCTATTAAGATATAGTTTTTAATACATAATAGCATTAAAAGTAATATTTATATTTATAGTAACAAACCTTATTTTAAAAGGCTAAACTTAAAGTTAAATTAATTGTAAACCTATTATATTAATATAATTTACTAATAAGTTAGTAATGTTAGTAAATTAACAAGTTCTATATCTTTTATATATTATTAAAGCTAATAAATAATTATTAAGAAATGCTATAATTCTTAATAAATAAGCTTATATAATATAGTTTACTAGTAAGTAGACTATATTAGTAAGTAGATTAATTTTATAATATTGATCAACTTCTATTAACCCTAGTATCATAAATGTAACAGGAATAGAAACCAGAAACGGACTGTTGGTCCGCTAGAGGCACAGATAAACCATACAGGCTAGCTAGCTAGGCCTATAGGAAGAGGCACGGCCGTTAATACACATAACCTAGATCACTCACTTATATAAGGAACGGATCACTTGGATCACTAGCAGGGTAGTAAGCCGAGTAAGCTACTAGATTACCAGGATCACCAACTCACCAGTAAGCTAGGTAAGCCAGGCTAAAGAGATAGACTATATATACGTATGATTATTATCACTAGATAGCATAACTTAAGACAGCTCTTTAGCAGTCAATCTAAATATTCACCTAGGAATAACTCTAACAGCTTTTAATCACTATTATTACATTGCTCAGAATGATTCCATCTTAAACGCCCCTTAAACATAAACCTACTCACTAGGTTTAATAGCCAAGAACCAGGTATAATCATGACCCCTAGCACCTACCTAGAGATAAGTAACTAATAAAGGTTAGTACTAATTAGTACTAAATATACTTGATTACTTAATTTTCAATTGATTCTGCTAATTTAAAAGTATTAATGGGACTATTTTACTAATTTAAAGAGACTTAATTTTAGTAGAAAAACAATACTTTATATTAATTAATACTAATTCTTTTTTAAAATCTTAAATCACTATAAACTATTCATATATATATATATTGATATTAACTAGTATTGATGAAGCTGGATTTATTATAATATAATCAAAACCTAATTCTTTAAACTGTTCTTTCTCTTTCATATATATTCTTATATAATACTTAACCTTATTAATATTATTATAATATTGTTTCCTTAAGTTATTATAAACTACCTCCTTAATACTAGTATTAACTTTACTAGCTAGCTACTTTCTTTTTTCTTTTCTTTATTTATTACTTGGATTTTCTTGATACTAAGTGCCCCTTTACGTTATATTTAGGTTTTCTTAGTCTTTTAGTATTTAATAAGTATTATATTAGCCTTTTTAAGAGTATAAATTGAATTCTTAAAAATAATAAGATTATTTATTATTACTTATATATCCTTTATTATTTAATCGTTAGCTTCTATAATTGATATAAGGAAGCTATCTTAATATTCAAAGATTCTACCTTTAATAAAACTTAATTATTTATTAACGTATTAAGTATTGAAAACGGGCCCAGAGGGGAGAGCGAGAGGACAAAACCTCCACACACACAAAAAGGCACACGTTCTGCCAGAGCCCTGATCAAGCAACCACCCCGAGAGGAGCGTGGAAGGCAAGAAGAGGAGCCCCTGACGCGATAGGAGAGTTATGAGGGGAATAGAGGGTGTCAAAAAGGAGAGGCAGAAAAAGAGGGCACAAGAAATAGTTTCACAGTACATACGTATATATCTGACAGATACAAATTCACAGGGTATAAAAAAAAGATTGATTTTCTAGGACTAGAAATTTCTCAAAAGCAACGCAGGAAGGCCCCTTCTTATAGCCTTGGAGGGAGGGGGGGGGGGATGCCAAGGCTGGTTTTCCTCCGGATTCCGAAACATGCCGGTTCCCCTAGACCCCGGAACACTAGTAATAAAATCAGGCACTAAGATGAGCTACCCATAGGTGCATTTCCTTTACCACCCTTACTACTAGTACCTATAAATTCAGACTAATTAGTACTATTACTTATTAGGGAACTCTAGTTAAAAACTCCTACTTTACCCTTAGAATGCAACTATGCCTCCTGTGCTACTATCCCACTAGCTTTTTTGGTGGAACCTTAGCGGATAACCTTGGTGGATTGCGCGGCAATCTGCCTCCGTTCTGCTTTAGCCTTCTCCTTCTCTACCCGCTTTAACTCCTCTATATTATTGATGCCCTAATAAACCGCATGCATTATCTTTTTATATTACAACTACTTCTGCTTGTAAAGGTGCAAAATTCTTACATTTAGCTGTTAAGCCTCCTCCTCTATAGCCTCTAGCTCTTCCTCCAGTTAATAGTATGTTAAGGTAACCTTATTTAACTAATTAGGAGTGAGACCTTAGATGTTGTAGTTGGATAAATTAAGGCGAATACAGGTCTAATAACGAATAGATTCTAAATCTACAACCTTATAGTCCTTAGCCAGGTTGTGCTCCTCGCAATAAGAATAAGGTATAGGAATAATGCTACCCTTTGAGGTAATAGCGAAAAGAAGGGCGGCCTTATGCTTGGTAATGGAAAAGGACTTTACAGGATAAGACTTAGTAACCCTACCCAATATAATGAATTAGGAAGGAGTAAATAAGAATGTAGATAAGCGAAAATAACTTACGGAATAATTTTGAGGATAAAAGAAGCAAGAAGGAAGATAGTATTATAAACTAATATATATTAGCGGCTAACTACTGCAGAAGATAACCCTGCAGGTTGGGAAGTGGCCCCCAAAAGGAGCGCTCTGCCTGATCTAATTAGTGATGCTACCTTATTAGGGTTAGGGTTAGGGACCTACTACGATCGATGAGATCGTTGTTAATTCCATCAAGCAATACTCAATTGATAGGATTACTATTGATATTGTTGATGACGAATGAAGAGTTAGAATATATAAGGATATGGTTATTATTACATTAGGTAGCTTTTGTAGAACAGACTCTTTAGTCGTTAATCTAAGTATTTAATCCCAATGTTGAATAGCCTTATAGCTAGTGATCATTGTTAAGTTAACAATATTGCTTAACAACTGCCTAATAATGTATTCCGAATATAAACCCTTAATCTTTCAGGATTAATATACTCGGAAACCCCTTTGATCATTACATATAAGTAAAACTCTAATATTTATAGTTATATATGCATTAACCTTATAATGATAGCTTTAAAATTACTAAGTTAAGGGTGTAGTACCGTTAAGGTTATTAATACTACCTAGCATTTGGCGTGGATTCCGCATTTTAGTCGTGGGGGATTGATATTCTTTTTTTAAAAAAAAGAAGACAGGGGGGCGGGGAGGGGGGCAAGTTTCGTTTTCACGGGACATCGGCATTATGAAGTGCTCTAAATCCGGGTGCATTGCAGAACGCCAGGGTTCATCAGTGAAAGACTTGGGGCTCCGAGACCCCGCGATGAGCTGGCAAAGCATTATGAAGATACGGGCTTATATAGGGGTTAGTGGGCCTACTTTTCTCTAAATCCGAAGATTCAATGCAGTGGGACAGATCCGTCAGAACTTCATGAATAACTCGATGTATTCCTCCATAAAGTTTGCGGCTACTCCGGGCCACCCCACATTCGCGTGACGGACGCGGTGTATGCATCTACTCACACCCTATAGAAAAACTTAAATATCTTTATGAGGGCCTGATGAAGGTGTCGATACGGTCTTTGACCGTGCCTGCAAGCTCTCTGATATTGAGGTTCCATTCTACTTGCCTGGTAACTGGACCGATCCCGAGCTGCACTTGGCGGGTAACATTCGCGCCTTCAATGGTATTTCGTCCAGATATAAGTGGCTGGAGATGTGTACAGGTAACCACCTGGGAGCCTTTTACGAGCCGGGGCATGTTGCAATGCAAAGGAGGTTTCTCGACTACTTCCTCTTCGATAAAAAGGATAACGGAATGCTTGATGTTCCTCGTCTTCAGATCCTACAACATCATGGCAAAGATACATTCTATCGAGAAGCCGGTAACGCGTTTTCCCTATCAAACGCAGAAGACATCGTCTTATACTTAACCCCTGACCAAAAGCTCTCCATGACTCACCCAACCGCATTCAGGACAAAAGGCTATGGACTCGAGTCCAAAAACTTGTACTTTCCCCTCGACTCCAGCTTCGCGGATTCTTTCGAGCTCCTTGGCTTCCCCTATCTCGACCTCGAGGTCAGCACAACGGCCAAGGACATGGACCTTTTCGTCTATCTCCGCGCCATTGACGAAAGTGGTGGTCCTATCGTCCTCTCAGGCAACCCATGGACAGCTTTGCGCGCGGGCATTTCCGTCTCTCGCATCGGAACGAGGTCGCGTAAAACTTCGTAGGGACCAAGGTTATTGATCAGCCTAATGTCGGTAGATACGAGGTTACTGAAGGGAAAATCTACAGGGTTCTGGTCCCTTTGTATTCGGCTACATTCTTATTTGATAAGGGCCAGTCATTGAGCCTTGAATTGGGCATATGGATACGCCTAGCACCATTCCGCCGATGAGACACGAGGGTGGGGATCGGATTGTTGAGAGGTTCAATGGTGAGAATGTGCTTCATTCCCATGCCGGACTTTTTCTCCCACGTGTACGTCGGTGGGTTTAGTTATGGCTCAAAACTGCTAGCCTCAGCATCTTGCCAAGACAATCGCAGCCAATGCTAAACTCTCATCACTCTGATATGGAACCCAGAATATTTTTTTTTTTTTCAAGATTGCCAACACTCCCTCTGAGTGATGAAACACATAGTGTAAACATAATTAATGTTCTTCATTGCTGGCTCGAAAGCATTTCAGACTAGGGCCATTCACTCAAGGATTGCATTTCCAGGTATGCTTACCTAGGCAGCAACTCGACATGGAAGCTTTTCAATGGCTCCCTCGGTAGCCTCGACCTGTAGTTCTTACACATTGACGATAGCAGCCTGCAGAGACTCGCGTTCAATTAAAAGCCCGCCATCTGGATCACCTGGATTGACAAGCTCTGTGCTCCACTATCGGCCACTAACTAGGTACTGGAGAGGAACAACGCCCGATGCAGAGATGTCTTGATGATGTTTCTATCTAATTAATTACTCAGATCAAGAATGAATGAGGGTGATTATTGAAGAATTGCATAGCCTCGACCCGCTCGTTATCTTGAACCACCTCTGGTCCGCTTTCCTTGAAGTTGTATGTCTCCAGACCACCCTCTGTATACCTCGGCCAATGGGCAAGATGCAACCCATGATTATTCGGGTCTAGAGTGCGAATAAACGAGATAAAGGTCGTTTGATAGGCCTGAGTGTTCATACTCAGGGCATACGGAAGTCCCGCAAATATGTAGAAGGTGACATCGAAGGCATGGAATGATCCGACCACAGGCAGGTGCGTCAGATCCAAGTCGGGGAGCAGGCCGTCCGACGGGATGCTGACGTCGGTGACATAGTTCCAGACCGTTTGATCCGAGGGCTTGTAGTGCGCCAGCAGGTTGCGGCGTTGCGCCTGGAAGCTGTAGTCGCCTACCACCGCGGCCAGGCGCTTATAGTTGGGTGTGACGGCGTTGAAGACTCCGGTGTCAAAGGGGGAGCCCTGGGTGATATCTGACGGGTAGAGTTCCATGAGGGTGGCCATCTCGGCGTCAGAAGCCTTCGGCCACCATGTTTCTTTGAAGTACTTGACAAAGTCGTCATCCGTGAGGGTCTCGAGTTGAGCAACCAGGGAGAATACTGTGCCTTCGTCTCGCATGTTGCCAGTAATCAGAGGCACCGAGGCCATCTTACCGGCAGCAGCTAGGCGGTGAGGAGAGTCCTTGAGATGCTTCCCATCAGGGCGGATAGTCCATGTAGAGGCCAGTGAGCGAGGTCCAAGGACTAAGAAAGGCACATGGTCAGCAGAGTGTCGTAAGTCAAGAGTCAGAAGACGGGGAGGAGTAACTGACGGAATCCCTCGTCGTTGACAGAAGCCATGATGTCGTCGAAATCAGCATCCTTCAAGCAGGCAATCTTGTCTGTGGCACTGGTGCAGCCAGTCCTCTCGACCATGTGGTCAAAGACAGGCTGGCCGCGCTCGGCATTCTCGACCATAACCGGCCCGCCAGACATGGCGATCGCGCCGCGGAACAGATCAGCAGCCCCCTCTCCATCATCCCACAGCAGATGCGACGAGACTGACCAACTGCCAGCTGACTCGCCCATGATGACAACCTGATCCGGGTCCCCGCCGAAATCCGCGATATGCTCCTGGACCCACTGCATGGCAACCCTTTGGTCCTCAAGCCCGAGGTTGAGAAGTCCCGCCTCCTCCATCTCCTTTGACGCAGAGAAGCCAAGGGCATGAAGGCGGTAATTGGCTGAAACGCCAATGATGGGCTGGCCCAGGTCGACCGAGGTCTGCACCAGCCCGCCGACGTTGTAGTTTGGAGCGGTGCCGCGGATGACGTCCGTCTCGCTGGCAAATGTAAAGGGGCTACCGGCCTCGAATCCGCCACCATGGATCCAGATCACCACGGGCAGCTTGTCACCACTCGTGGCGCCGACTGGCGTTTGCACGTTGATGCGGAGGCAGTCCTCGCTGCGTGTCCGCCCGATAGTGTTGTAGACCGTGTCAACCAGAGAGCCGACGACGGGGCCGATTGCCGTGCCAGCTTCGCCCAAGATCAAGCTGCTGGATGAGTTCATGGACAGGATTGATCCCGCCGACTTCTGTGGGCAGATAGGACCGTAGCTGCTGCCATCGAAGTCGCCCAGTTGCTCGGTGTAGAGCTGCGGGTGCTCGAAACGGCCAGCCGAGGCGAAGGGGATCCCTTGTAAGTGTTACCTACAGGTGTTGAGATCATTTAATTAGTGGGCATGGCTTGGCTAAACATACCTAGAAACTCCTTGATGTTGCCGTTGATGCGCCCAGTGATGTTGGCATACGCGATCTCTACCTTTGGGCTCAATGCACCACGAGCCGTAACAGGCTTTGCAGTGGCGAGGGCCTGGTTTGACGCCGCAAGGATAGCCGTAAGGCCCTCCCACTTAGCCGCCATATTGGACCACAGGAGTCAGAGAAAACGTAAAACAGTGTAGTGAGGAGTCAACCTTGAGGCCTCAGCTCACCAGTAGGATATACCGCGGAGAGAGAAGCATACAAGTCCGGCTCCGCTCTGTCAAGGGATACTGGTGCCGCTAAATATACGATGGAGAACAGTCTCTATGCCCAGGGGCACAATCTGTAATCTTAATGGATATCATTTGATGGGTACCATTTGCTGCCCTACTTGGCATTTATTAGTCAATCTAGTAAGCTGTAATCTTAACAGGTATCATCCTTTGTCATTGTACCACCTGAGATTTCCTCATTCTCTCTCGATTTGCCAGCCACATGCACATCATCATCACTCAAATACCCAAACGGTTATCAAAGCACACAATTTCTGCAACGTGAAAACCATCCCAGGTAGCGATCGGCAACCAAGGTCCAATATCAGAGTGCCATGCGATTGACCGCGGTCATTTCAACAACGGTTCGTATTTCGCGAGGGTGGACATCCAAGACCGAGATTTCCGCGGATGTAGCCGAGGGGTGTCCGCGCATCCAGGCCGGAGAAATACGCTATCAAGCTGGTTGTGGCGGAATGCATTCGCAGATAGTAGTCAGGACGAAGTATGGTAGAGCTGAGCCTCCTATAGACTACATAGGGCCCAGCAATCCTTACTCGTGGACTTCAACGACTTGCTACATCTGGCGTCCGTAAAGACGGAAGGCGAGAACAGTTTGAAAGTACAAAATTAAAAAACATATTATTTAGCATGCAAAAGTGCCTATGTGCTGCCTCACGTTCCGTTCTTCTTCCCAAATCACGTCCCTCTGAACAACAATAGTATTCATGAGCAGTTCATCACCGAGCTCCTCGCGCTTGGCACCAGAATTGGCTACTCCAGACATTGAGGACGTCTTGCTCCTGCCGTGGTGTAGGTACTCCGGATCGTTGCTCGTGGTCAGTCGCTCATGCAGTGGTTTGCGGGGCGCTTGAAGCTGTGATAGACTCCAGGACGCGACCTGCTGCTGTCTGTGCTGGCGAAAGCTCTAAGATTCGACATGATAGGGTAGGACTTGGTGTCACAGTTTGACCTGGGAGTGCCGCAGCGCATCTTGCGGTACACCGGCACGAGGGTATCTGCGCAGGCGCAGATGATGGCGATGTAGATCTCTATTACTGTGGAAGTCCATATTAAGCGTATTGCTCTATATAAATATTCAGTTAATATGGTCACGAAAGCCCGGGGAATATATCCTTGATATGTACTTACTGGTTATACCCGTTATGCTAATATAGTCAAGTAAAGCAAAAGAGTCGAAATGTATTAGGCTAGGAATTATAATAATGTTTAAAATGCTTGACTTGTAATAAAATATTACTATAAGCTTCATATACGAGCCTAAAAAAAGGAGTTAGCAGCCTTAGTAGCTAGGGTGTAGAAAAATACTTTCAAGAGCCTTGGAAGGAATAGCTTCGTTGCACCGATGAGCTGCGTCTTTGTTAAAAGTATGGAAAGGGGTTGGATGCTATTGCAGTACCAGGTAAGCGCACGAATCACGCCAATCTTAAGCTATGCAACCACAGCAACATGTCGCAATTTTCCCTCCAAAGCGCCTCTACATGCACCATTTATCTGGTACCCCTATGCGCTTGGCAACATGTGTGTCAGACCGGCCAAGATCGGGCAGGGTTATAGCTAGCCGAATTGGCAACGATGATCGCGAGCGTGACCGTACTTCAACATTTCGACTTCCGTAATGGGCTGCCAAGGCACAACGGCAGGATCTAGAGGGATCATTTCAAGTAATCTGGACAATACATGGGCAAAAGGCGATGCCGGATCACGAAAAAATCGGCCGATCTCACTCGTTGTCTATCAAGCTCAAATAAACTTCAGTCAACCCCGTATTGGTTAGTTAGCCTTACATGGTGTTTAGGTATATATACCCAGCCGGAACATAGAGTTCTGTGCGAGGAATAATAATCCTCGCTGTGATCCTCCTGTCTTATTGACGTAATCACATCCATATTGACCATGTCGCTCTTTCGTCAGTCCAAGTCCCAGCCTCGCTGGACAGGAGTCACGTTCTCAGCTCTGCTTGCTGCGGGCTCTGTCACCAATGCCTCCGTTATCCCCCGTCAGATCCAGCCATCCCAGCTGCTGAGGAGCTATGACTATGTCATCGCGGGAGGTGGCACGGCAGGCCTGACAGTGGCGGACCGTCTCACTGAGGACCCCGACGTCAATGTCTTGGTCCTCGAAGCCGGTGTATTTGGTGACATGGACTACAATCTCTATATCAACTTCGCAACGAGAGAAGAAAGGGATTCCGTCAACTGGCCTGGCCTCCAGTCTGTGCCTCAGCCCAAACTGAATGGCAAGCCCTTCAAGGTTACTATCGCAAGGCAAGTTGGAGGCGGCTCGTCTGTAAACGCGATGGTAAACATGCGTGGATCTGCCGAGGATTACGACCGCTGGCAGACACTGTTCGGATCTGAGGCTCAAGAAGGCACTGCTGACTGGAGCTGGGACGGAATCCTGCCCTACTTCAAGAAGGTAGGAATCAACCGCGTCGGATATGCGGAAGCACTGAGCCAACATTTCTCTCAATATAGGGCCTGCACTTTACCGAGCCACCGCCTGAGCTCACTGAGAACTTTGACACTATCAAGTATGACCCCTCTTACTGGGGTGACACGTCGGAGATCTATGCTGGCTGGCCGAGGTTCTACTACCCAGGCGTCAAACCCTTAGTGGAGGCATTCAAGGAGCTCGATGGCATTGAGTTCCCACCAGACAGTGGTGCTGGAAAGGCTGGTGTCTACTGGTTCCCTACCCTCCAGGACCCCCGAACCGTGACTCGCTCCTACGCTGCCACAGGTCACTATCTCAGCGTCAATGCCACGCGGCCAAACTACCATCTCTTGACCAACGCCATGGCCAACAGGATCCTTCTGGATGATGATCTGTCTGCCACCGGAGTCGATTTCAAGTCCGGAAACAGCACAATTCTCACCGTCAAGGCTGATAAGGAAGTTATTGTGTCTGCTGGTGCAGTTCATACTCCCCAGCTGTTGCAGCTGAGCGGTATCGGCCCCAGGAAACTCCTTGAGGAAGGCGGTATTGAAGTCCTCGTCGACTTGCCCGGTGTTGGCCAAAACTTCCACGACCACAGCAGTCTGTCGACCATGAACATCACACGTAAGTGCTAATCTAGGCTCAGGTGGGAGGGGCTTCCCTCATGGAAACGTGTAGTCTGACCCATTTATAGTCACCAGGCTCGCAGATATCCACCCGAACCCCAATGATATCGTCGATGGAAACGAGTGGAAGGAGTGGGCCGACGAACTGTGGGCGGCCAACAGAACTGGCCCTTACTCGATCGCAATCATGAACCTCGCCGGCTGGCTGCCCCTGACCGCCGTGTCTGACAAGGCCGAGGAGCTCGCCACCGCGCTGGAGCAGCAGGAATTCGCCAGCCTCCTGCCCGCCGACGCGGACACCACCATCGTCGCCGGCTACGAGGCGCAGATGAAGCTCCTGGCCGCCCAGATGCGGTCCAAGGACACGTCCTTCATGCGCGTACGACTAATGGCGGAGCAGGGCTCCCAGGGCCCAATCGCGATGCAGTCCTTCACCCGTGGCAGCATCAACATTAACACGACCGACCCCTGGAACACGGAGCCGGTCATTGACTACCGCGCCCTGACCAACCCCATCGAGGCCGACTTCTTCGCCGAAGCCATCAGGTTCGTGCGCCGCTACAACTTCGAGACCTCGCTCGCCGACAGGTTCGCCCCCGTCGAGCACACCCCGGGGGCCAACGTCACCTCGGACGCGGACCTCAAGGCCTACATCGCCGGCGCCCTGGAGCCGAGCGACTACCACCCCGTCGGCACGTGCGCCATGATGCCGCTTGAGCTGGGTGGTGTCGTCGACCAGACGCTTCGCGTGTATGGTGTCAAGAAGCTGCGGGTCGTCGACGCCAGCATCATGCCCATGGTCCCCAGTGCCAACACTTGCCAGCCTACCTACGCCCTGGCCGAGAAGGCAAGTCGTTTCTTGAATGAGTTCATATTTTTGTCTTACATCTTGCATTCTCTGTCGTCTCATAAACATTATTCCGTGATTAGGCATGCGCTAACAGATGGTGACTTATAGGCTGCGGAAATCATCAAGCAGGGCATTTAAGAATTCTAGGTACAATCACAAGCTGCGCCAAACTCGGACACTTGTGAGGCCCTCGAGGCCTATTTCTTTTTCATTACGCTGCTTACCCGAGAGCGCTGGACTGTGTTCTTTGAAATCTAAAGAGATAGAGGGACTCCTCCATCGTCTCGGACCGCAGTACCACTCTGTGATCTTGTGTGAGATCCTATCGTCTCAATTGTGGTAGAAGTCTACACGGTGTATCGAAAAAATGGCGCGTTGTCGGCCAGCTCCTGCTCGAGTGCCTTCTGCTCATCCGTCATTTCTTGCCTCGATACCTCGCCTGAAACACGGCCTCGGCGGGTGTTCTCAATGCGGTACCAAATAGTCATGAAGAGAGTCAGCATAAATGCAAGGCTGCAATAACAGGACGTTAGTTGAACGACATGCACCAATGCGGGAGCCACCGGGAGGGCACCTATGCAGGTAAAACTTACCTGATGACACCAATCAAAATGCCGTGTCCCGTGATGTATCGAGGTCCATCCCTGGTCAAGTATACATAGGACGCTATAATACCACCGCAGTTTCCTCCCATTACCTGCATGGCAATACCCGTGCCTCTCTTTAGGGAGCCCCCGATGTTGCCGCTGTTCCAGGCCATCGCAAGAGGGACTGTAGGATATACCCCGACCGCGGCCATCACCAACCCGCCGTACTGAGCCGAGGTGTTGCTTGTCCCCGCCAGGAGCGCGAAGCCAGCAATGCCGATGAGCTGGAACGCCAGCAGGAAAGTACCGCGCTGCTTGGCGCGGTCCGCCGCATAGCTGGCCGCGATGGTGAAGGCACAGGCACACACATACGGCGGCACACTCATCAGCTGTGCGTTGTTGGCGGTGTATCCCATGCCCCTAATGATGGTGGGTGAGAAGAGGGCGATGGAGTATATGGGACAGAAGCCCGCGAGGAAGATGCCACAGTGCATGTAGATCTTCCAGTCGCCGATGGCCTGCCACACATACTTCATATTGAAGCTCTCGGAAAGAGCCCCGCCGTCGGCGCGCAGACGTCTCACAACCTCGCTACGCTCGCTTTCGTTCAGGAATTTGGCGGTCGTGGGGTAGTCGGAGATAGCCCAGTAGGCAGTGAATGAGACC
Source organism: Stenocarpella maydis (assembly GCA_002270565.1). Taxonomy (NCBI): domain Eukaryota; kingdom Fungi; phylum Ascomycota; class Sordariomycetes; order Diaporthales; family Diaporthaceae; genus Stenocarpella; species Stenocarpella maydis. Next base: position 44,345 of record NQMI01000072.1, read on the forward strand.
AGTATACTCAGTATGCCCTCCAGTATGAAGATCCACGACCCTAGTACCTGTTATTCACCTGCTACGGGTCTGAAAGTGGTACATTCTGGAACATCCCGAGAAACAAAGATCGGGCAACTGTAGCAAGATAAGAATTGTACTCACAGGCAGACAAGCCGCCGATGCCGCTCATCTCGGCGATGCCCCTGGCCAGGATGCCGCCAAAGGCACCGGCCAGCGTGGCGGCTGAGAAGAAGAGGGCCATGCGGAAGCCGCACTCGTGCCGGCAGTACCACTGCGTGATGTAGTAGTTGACGCCAGGGAAGAGACCGCCCTCGAACGCGCCGAGGAACACCCTTGTGGCCATCAGGCCTGAGTAATTCTTGACGAAGCCCTGCCCAATCATGCTCGCAGACCAGCCGACCATAATGAAGGTCAGCCATATGGAGGGGCGTGTGCGCTTCATCATCATGTTTGATGGGATCTCGGCGGCACTTCAAGATGGCGGTCGTTAAGAAATGGTGCTATGACTCCTTCGGACTTTAGGCTCTTGTCCCACTTACATGTAAAACGGGAAGAGTATAGCAAGGCAGTCATTGTATTGCAGGCCTTCGAGGTTGAGGTCCTGCTCGAGATGGTCCAGTCGGGCGTTTCCTATGTTGGTCCTGTCGAGAAAACAGAGCCTATCTTTGTTTGTTAGGAATCACATCCAGATTGAAATATAGAAGCATTTTTGTAGGGACTCACAAGTAGATCAATGACATAAACGGGATGATGTGCCAGTCCAACTTCCGCAGCAGCTTTTTGATGGCGCTGCGGTCGTATCCCGCCGACTCGGTGATGTCGACCACGGATGCATTCGCCGAGATATCCGTAGGCTCAAGAGCCTTTTCTTTTATTGAAGGCTCCATGGCGTCTCAATTTGTACTGCTGGATACACCAATAGCGAAAATCCTTCCCAGGTTCCAAGCACTGGGCGCACAGCAGGTGGAGGGGGCAAGGCGCAGACAGGCGAGGAAGGCCTCAGTCGAGTTGCACAGCGGGAAACGGCAGGGTTTAAATAATCCGTTGAGGCCTTACCACGAGCACATGAGTAAGTCCCTAGTCATGTAATTATGAGGACACCCAGTAATCCTTGGCTGCCCTCCCCCTTCCGGCAGTAGCTCATATTCCAGCGCCATTTGGCAAGCCCGGCGCTTCGCATCATGGCCATACAAAGCAGAGCTTATCGGTCAGGCCCAATGTTGGTCCCGGTTGGAATGCAGGTCAGATTCTAGACTGCGTTGTCCTCCCGTCGTGCGCTCAATACGTCTTAGACAAGGGCTCACTAGAGCAAGCCACGGCGCACCGTACCAGGCTCTAGCGGCCGACGCCTCCCCCCGCCCCTTGGCAGGAATAAGATGTCCCATCTGAACCAAGCTCACGGGGTAGCCAAGCTGACGGTAGTTGATATTGGTGTGCAGCCAATGGGTTCCTGGTGGATGGGCAGGCGTGGCGGCCGGCTTATCTGCTACCAATAGCTCCCGCGGCCAAGATATCCCCACAATGCTTAGTCCATTGTCAAGGCTTAACAAGACAGTAAGGTTTGAAGAGAGATCCTCCGCCTAACGACAGGGCATTAATGATTCTGATATAGGCTGTATTCAACTGAGGAGGTTGATACAATCTTTCCAAATGACGTTCGTTATTGTTAATGGGGATCTTCCGTGGCACACTGATTGCTATAATACTTTAAGCTTTATGTTTTGGGAATGTTCTGAGCTGTTCCAACGGCAGATATCAGATTTGGTTGTCAGTGACTCAGCACACACCACTGGCATTTTGCAGCACACTTGCATTATCACCCACTAAACAGGGTCCGGAAGCAACGCTAGCAAAGCAAGTGATCCAATACTACGGCACCATAGGATTGAATGAGCGCAGGAAAGGGACTTAGTTCGTTCTATGTAATCTATGATGAGTGGAGATGAAAACAGCACGATTTCTTCCTAGGCCAAGTCCACTTCTGCTAGTCTCTCCAGTAGGTCTCCTTGGAACCTAAATGAATCTCCCATGACAGATCTTAGAAAAAATATCGCGACATGTCCGCTTTCACAACGCTGTAGGCATCGTCGAAAGCTTTGACCAGTTCCTCGGGGAGCGGGCCCATCTCGAGCGCCGCGAGGTTTTCCTCGAGTTGTTCGGCCGAGCTCGCTGAAGTGATGATAGCATCGCCGGACTCCTTGCTCAGTCTACTGTGGTAATTCATCCATCTCAGGGCCACTTGGGCTGTTTCGAGCCCAAGGCTTCTGGTAAGTGGGCGTATCTTGTCCAGGGCATCGAAGTGCGCATCATTCCAATACTTCTTCCGGTACAACGTCCCCTGCACATGCTTGGGGTCGAATCGACCGCCCTCGTGGGTTTCTGTTTCGCGGTCATAGCGGTCGGTCAGGAGCCCGCCAGCCAGAGGGTTATAGGCATAGAACGCGATGCCGTAGTGTCTCAGCGCTGGGAGGAGCTCTGTCTCGACCCCACGATGCAGCGCGTGGTAGATCCCCTGGTACACGTCGATCTTTTTCCATCCGTTGCGGTCGATTATCTCGCTCATCTGTGCCACCTCCCACGCAGCAAAGTTGCTGATACCGAATCGTGTGAAATAGCCCTCGTCGTACAGTTCGTTGACTTCGCGAAGTGTCTGTTCGAAAGGTCGGCTGCGGTCTGGTCCGTGGAGATACAAGAGGTCTACTTTCTTCGTCTTAAGGGCGCTCGCGCTCTCAAGCATCATATCCCGCAAGGTCTTGCTCCTTGTATCCAGGAACGGCGGTATGTAGACGCCGGGGGGAGGCAGCTTCGTGGCTAGGGCAATGCCACGAGACTGCCAGTCCAGCTGGGCCAGGTAGGCCTCGGAGCTGCCTCCGCCGTACATACGCGCCGTGTCCACTTCCAAATGTCCGTGGCTCTGGAAGACGTCCAAGATCTTGGCCGCAACTTCCAGATCGTTGACTCGAGCTTGCTCAGCGCCTAGATTGAGTCATGACCAGTAAGTAGCTGTCGCTATTTTGCGTATATAAAGAAGTAATCACCTTTTTTACCAAAGGTCATTGCGCCAAAGACGACCTTTTGGTTTGACTGAGACTGAGATGGGGGCGTCATGTTGTAAAAAGCGTGTAGAAATTCGAAGGTTCAAAGATCGTTTATAGCGCTTGCTCCAAATGAAATGCTGTGAACTAGTGTAGGCAGTTTGGTAAATTGAGATGGATCTGGACTGGATTGTCAGTTTTTAAAGACCTTTCACTTGAACAGGTGCTATCCTCTTGCAATGATCATTCAAAGGGCGTGACGGCACACGGATTTAGGAATTCAGTGACTCTATTATTATCGTAGGCTGAGTGTTACCTCGTGAGCATTCAAGCTGGTTTAGATCTTGGTTGACCCCAGTATTCAAGTGACACCAGAAAGTCGTGTTCCTCCGGAATCCCCAGCTCTTGTCACCAAGGCTCAGGTTTTGGTGCATCGTTTCCAAACGGATCGGCGATCTCTCCGAACTCCGGTTTGGAGTTTTCAGTAAGCGTGAAACTTGTGGATCATTCGCTGCGGGCGGACTTCAAAGTTACGGTCTTGAGAAACTCAGCCGCTGACACGCCTCACAGGACATAAGCAAGGGCGGGACGGATACGCTGCGGGCGTGAGTGGGGATCATATGGTGGGCTTTCTTCGTTTCTTGACGGCTCAATCACAAGTGCCAGACGACCATCAAATGGGTTTTTGCATTGTATATTCTGATGGCGGATGCCTCAAAGAGCCTTCAAAGTTTTCATTTGATATTAACTTTCATTAATGTCAAATGGCGGGCGTCCTTCATATAATTGGTCTGGGACTCAGTTCTCGTACAGCACGAATGGGTTCCGTTGGGGCAGCTTCGCACCCACGAACTGACTGACTTACGGATCCTGTCCTGAGAAGAACTAGCATACTGCAAACTAAGGCGATTTGTGGTATTTTATCAGGTAAAATAGGATTCTGTCTGCCATCGTCCTCGGTGTCTTCTTGTCATCAGAATGATTGCATAGCCCTTAACCTATTCTCAGAAGCTCCACGGCTTGCTGATATATCAGGGGCTATTATATCGAAGGCATGGGGAAGCCCAGGATATACATGGAGTTCCACCTGTATATTTTCAGCCAGGAGCCTTGTAGCGTACGTGATGTCCTCGTCTCGAAATATGTCGAGAACTCCAACGTCGATGTAAGTGGGTGGTAGACCCTTCAGACTCTTCGCGCGCGCTGGTGCAGCATATGGAGACACGTCTCCGTTGGGTTTGCCAGCCTTATCACCAAGCAACGAAGTCCATCCTATCACATTATATGAGGTTTTCCACACTGCAAAAGGTTCGATGGCATCGTTGGCAGTGTTGTTGCGGTCGTCAAGCATTGGATAGATCAGGATCTGCTTGGCAAGAGGCGGCTGCAGGTTTCTGTCGCGGGCCATCAACGCAACACCGGCAGCCAGGCCACCTCCTGCGCTCTGGCCGTAGACGGCAATTCTGGCCGGGTCGATATTGAGATCGTGGGCATTCTTCTGTAACCAGCAGAGACCAGCATAGCAGTCGCTCACAAGCGTCGTGTCCTTAAATTCAGGCGCAAGGCGATAGTCAACACTGAATATAGGGATTGATGTCTCGCTCACACAACATGCAAGCTCTTTTGCAGACATCTGAGGGGTTCCCATTACCATTCCACCGCCATGGATATGCAGTATAGCCGGACCAGGCGTTGAACGCTTTTCCTTCCTTGCAAACCCAAGTATTGGGATCTGATGTCCATCCAGTGCCTCCGTGTAGTAAAGTGTCTGTTCAACATCGGGCTTATCTGGTAGCTGGTCGATGAATGCGCCCAATTGTGCTTCACGCGCCTTGCGACCCGATATGACGGTATCTGCAGTCAGTTCCTGCCCGTTTGAGAGGAGAGGCGCTAGTGATCCGATGACCTTAGAATACTCAGGGTCATATTGAAACGGCATGGTAGCGTAGATAGTAGGTGATGAAGGAGGAGGCTCTATTGGAAAATCTGATATTCTCGATCTTGTTGGCCCTGGAAGAGGACTGTGCTAGGTTACTAGGTATGGAGAGGGGTTGGAGCCACGAGTCCCGGAGCTTCCGTCGATAATTATAAATCAATAGTAGCCCCGAGGTTCCCCGCATTTCTCCGCCCCCCAACCAGGTGTGCATTATATAATAACTGTCAAGGCCTGGTGGCTGCGTGTTTGCTAGGCTGTGGGGTCCTTATCGATAAGACACCCAGCCGCCCCTGCTGCCTTCAAATAGCCCTCCAGTTGCTATCGCCAGAGGCACCTTTCGACCCGGGATTAGATAATATCTTATATTAACTATTACTATTAGATGCTGTAACTAGTTCACTAGGTGTCTAAAAGGAGCATGTACTCCCAAAAGCCTGGTAGTAGTTGGTATTTATATATTTGAATCACCCGTTCTGACAGTTATTATTATGGGTTGGCAGGATGTTTATGGCTGTGTTGTATCATAACCCTTTGGGCTGGGCAGGGCTGCCGACTTTTGAAGACCCTTGTAGCAGTGGTATTAATGAGGTCATTGATGTGTTAGGAGTAATCCATACAAAGAATCACTGGTTGAATATTGGGACTCAGGATGCTCTAGCTGGTAGTTAGAGGTAGAACCTAACCCTGCGAGCCTTCGTATGCATACGAGATGTCCCGGCCTCATTGCAAAAAGACATCTTCTCTTGTCACCTAGTGAGTCCCAGCTAGACAGCTAATCAAAGAAGTGCCAAAGTAGAATTTCGTCTGATCTTGTACGCATTCACCTGCCCCCCCCCCCTCCAAAAAAAAACTCCTGACCACAGCACCACTTCGCCCCACGCAGCACACACTTGGCAATTCAAAGGCGCTGTCGTACAGAGGTTTAGGACATTGGATTGTGGTCAAGCTTGATAACTCTCCAAAGACCAAGGTTCGAATCCTTGCAGCGTCATCTATTTTTGCTGGTGTCTTCACAGGCGGTCGGCTGCGTCTTAGATGTGCCAGTCCTCAATTGGCTTTCTCAGCCCCGTAAGCCTGCGCATGCCCTACAAGCGAGCATGCCTCTCCACCCCTGGTGGCTGTCTCGAGCGCAGTTGCATCAGTATCTCATTTCAGGCGGAGGAGCCGCATGTGGCTTTATTCCACTTTATTGCTCGCAGTCTTGGTATCAAGTGACTGTATGCGCCTGCTCGCTTGGCAACGGGCGACTGTTGGCCCTCTCAACAAATACCACGAGCAAACGCCGGCTCCGTCGTTTCGGGTCCGATGCCCGTCGGATCAACGGATGCTTGGGTGAGTCCTCGGCCACTTCTTCGCCGAGGGATACGAGGCTATAAGTGGCTCTCGTTGATAATAGATGGTGGGGTGCAGGTGTGTTGGAGACGTTGACTCGGTAGTATTTAAAGCATGAGTGGGAAGCCAAGGCTTTTTACCTAGCCGACGAACGGGGTGTTTCCGTCCGAAGCCAGTTTGGACCCCGGTCGTGTTTGTTGCTCCATGGACATTCTGGGTGGACACCGGCGTGGGTCGGATCGCTTTGGGGTATCTTCCACAAATCCTCAGTCACGAGGATCAGCCTTGGTGCCCATCCGGAAGTGGGGTGTGCAAGGCCAAAGGCGCAATGTTGGAACGAACACTGACTGTCGCCTACACTCTCCTTCCATGGGGGGTAAAGTCCCATTGAGGCTACATGTCCGTATGATGCCCTTCTGCCATGGGCATTCAAGTGTGCACGATGGCGCCTGGGCAGCGCCGAGTGCAGCGGCAGACCTCCTCCGTGTGGCACCCCCCTTTATTAATTAACCAAGAGCTACCAACTGGTGCAGGGTCAGGGGCGCGTAAGTCGACCCGGCAGCAGACCAGGTCTGGGCATATGGGCTCGATTATTCCGGTTGGCCCTGCTTCGTGAAAGTTGTATTCTCTACATATTACTTTACTCTGCGACGCCAGCCGTTGCTTTTTATTAAGCATCTCGACTCCGTCTCCATAGTGATCCCTGTGCCGGATACTCAGTCTTTTTTGCATCATCCCGGCTTCATCGCACTGCCAGTGCATGCCACCTCATCTTTCTCTCAAGGTCTAATCCACGATACGCCGCCACAATGAAGTTCTCACTACCCGCCATAGCCCTCGCATTCGGCGCCATCACCGCCTCTGCATCCCCCGTGGACCTTGCGGAGAGGGCGACGCCGACAGTCTATCTGTGCGGCGATAGCACCATGGCCAAAAACGGGGCCAACGATGGCTCGACAGACGGTTGGGGCCAATACTTTGGCCAGTTCTCAACTGCCACCGTCGTCAACAAGGCCATCGGCGGCCGGTCTGCCCGTTCGTACACGGCCGAAGGCCGCTTCACCGAGGTTGCGAACCTGGTCAAGCCGGGCGACATCGTGGTGATAGAGTTTGGGCATAATGACGGCGGCAGTCCGGTGAACAACGACAACGGCCGCAGTGACTGCCCGGGCGCTGGCACCGAGACTTGCATTTCCAGCAAGGACGGCTCGACCGTCTACACCTTCGTCTTCTACGCCGTCCAGGCGGCCAAGCTGATGGTGTCCAAGGGCGCCACGGTCGTCCTGAGCTCGCAGACGCCCAACAACATGTGGGAGACGGGCAGCTGGTCCTACGCGCCCCCGCGCTTCGTCGGGTACGTAAAGACGGCCGCCAACGCTGTCGCCAGCAGCAGTGTCACCTACGTCGACCACTACTACGCCCAGGCCCTGGCCTACAAGAAGCTCGGCAACAGCGGCACAAACGCCCTCTACCCCAAGGTAACTTTGATATATCAGAATAATTATTATTAGTTAACCCAGTTATACGTGCTAATCGTCAACCCTCCAGGACCACACCCACACCAGCCCAGCCGGTGCGAAGCTCGCTGCGCAGGCCTTTGCCCAGGCCATTGCTTCCAAGATGAACGGCACCACCAGCCTGACCAACTACATTGTGAACCCTCCGCCAAGTGTCTACTAAGCCGGCAACAGAACCGGGATGGAAACTGCGTGGCTAGCTTATGGAGAATAGCATTTGATCTTTTTGAGTGTAAATATTCAAACAGTGAGGCAGATTTGTGTGGATTGCACTCCTAAAAATATAATACATGTGAAATCTGTACAGTTGAGGTGAGTGATCAGGCGTATTGCATTGATAAATCCGATATTCTTGGACCCTATAGCAGACTTTTATGAGCCCTCGGGCACCCGCCCAAAAACTAATATGGGTGTAATCCATTTGCTAGGGTAGCGCAAGTGAGGACAACTCCACAAACTGGAGTCATTGTTACCGTCGGCCCAATGTCCCTCTTCTCCTGGTCGGAAGTTTGGGGTCAACTTCAGTCCAGACCCTTTAAAACCATGACCTCACCGCAACACTCTGATTTCAACCTTGGAATACAATAAAAATTTTAGAACGCTACATGCATACCTGCCCGTGCACAGAAGGCTTACAATAAATACAGTGAAGGATAGAAAATATCCTGGCCGCAAATCAGTGAATCAATGAGCCAGGGCCACCAAGGGTGTTGCTCCGGGGAAGAAGCTGCTCGGCATGGTGGGCACAGGGATCGGAACCGTGAACCCGAAGCCAGTCTTCAGGTCGTCCGGCATGGAGGCAGCCTGATAGCCAGTCGGCGCAGATGCGACGGCCATAGTGGTCGTGTACGAACCGCCACTACCCCTTAGGCACGCGCCCTTACCGAAGGCGTTATGGCAGACGTAGTCGACCTTGCTTCCGCTGTCGGTCCACATGGCAAAGTCCTCGACCGCCATGCCCCTGCAGGGCGTGTCGGCCTCGCACTTGAACTGGACCGGCCCGCGCTGCGTCCCCGAGGCGCAGGTCCCCTTCCAGTCGCTAAAGGTCATGTTGGTCAGTTGCACGCCGCTGCCGGCGGCCGGGGACATGGAGGCCCAGGCCTGGTCGACGTCGAGCGAGTAGGCGTTGCCGTGCCCTATGAACTCGCTGAACTCGGCATCCTCGACGTAGCCTGACCCGCCGTTGCTCTTGACCATGAGCATCTGGTTGCTGCCCACCGTGTACACCTTGCGGTAGGCAATGTTGGATATGGCTGTGCCCGCCCCGAGGGAACCGATTGCGCATCCACCGGAGAGGTTGCAGTAGATCTGCTCAATAAGGATGTTCTTGGCCGGTGACTTGACTGTAACGCATCTATTTGTCGCTGTCAGTCGCAATTCTTGACCTGTATGGCGAGAGGTTTATACAAAGATGTCTGCGGGTCTCACACACAGCGGAGTTGAATGAAATAAATCATCGTCCCGTATCAGGGCCTCGTACACCGCCTTGCGTACATTTCATCGACATCAAAGGGGGATATTTCAGTAGTGAAGAGGTCACCTACTCGTCTCTGTTGGTCACCATCACATCGTGGATGTGGATATTCGTGCCCCACACGTCGATACCATCAAGCCCACCGTGGTCACCGCCGCGTATGGCAAGATTATAGAGCTCACCATTCGTGCTGGTGTCCAGGGAAATATGAAACGCCGGCGAATCAACAAATTTAATATCGTGAACAGAAAAGTCGCTGGTCTTGGTGACTCTTAGGAGACGTGCACCGGAGAGCGATCCTGTCTTGTGGATCTCATACCCGTACCCCTGCATGACACCGGACCCCTTGCTGGAGAAGAACTCGATGTCCTTGCTGTTTTGGATGCCTATCATGTTGCCGCCTGCGGTCCCGGTACGGTAGATTGTGCCGTCCAGCTGGATACCGACGCCAGTGCCCTTATTCAGGGTGGCCCAGGTCGACATGGCATAGTCACCCGTGGGAATGACGACTGCGAGATCGTCAGCATCCCGCGTCCTGTTCAAGGGCTTTGCCAGTGGTTGACACGCATAGTGTGACTAAACGTCGATTACTCACCCATACCACCAGCCGCGCATGCAGCCCAAGCCTTGGTAAGAGCCGCGCCAAGGTCTGTCTTCTTGTCTGCCTTGGCGCCGTAGTCAAGCACATTGCACGTCTTTTTGGACCGCTTGGCTGCGGTGCTTGTCGTCGGGCCGACGCTACCAGAGAGCTGGGCTGCAGCTGCACCTGCGAGCACGAGGAGGTGCACAAGGGGTAATTTCATATTTCCGTGGCCTGTTGACTAAGTTCACCAGTATAACTATGACCCAAAAGATAGGCGGAAGATCGCCGAGAAAGTAAAGTGAATGAAGGCGTTTTTTATGTATGCGCTCTGCGCCACATGCAGTGAGTGAATGCACAGAACTGGTATCCAGGACCCCGGAAGCTAAAGAGGGCCGTCAAAGGCTCTCTGTGATATCCTTTGCTGCTCCTATGTATCCACCAGGCCAGATTGGGTGCCATAGCTAATTAAAGCTTTTCCCTTAATAATACAAGCTTGACCCGCCCTACCAACTCGACTGACAATCCGATGACCTGCCGGCCCATCAGGAAAGAGAACATGCCAAGCAAGGTGTTCATGGGTCCACACCTGCAAATCACAAGACCTAACCCACTTATCCTCACGATGAGCCTTGATTAGGTCGCCTACCTATTTCCACCAAGGAGCAGGTGTCAAAGTTCCGCGTTTGCCGGGTTCTGCCTAGGGTGAGCCCCTGCTCTTGACTCGGGATCGAGCATGGCGGGTAACAAATTGATTGGTGTGAGACGCGCTAGGACCTGGTCCAACTTTGACGACGGCCCTTATATATAGCACGAATATTTTGGGTAGATTGTGCCAGTCTCCTTTCCGACTGCGGTGGCGAACACAACTTGTTTCCGTTTGATTTTGAGTAAGGACCTGGCCAGGGTCTATTCGAAGTCTCCGTAGCTGAACAAAACTGGTTGGAATCATAACTCACCCTATTTTAAGTACCCATTTCGACCAACCCTTTGTCAGTACAAAGAACAATCATTCGTTACTCCTAGAACCGTGCCCTGTCCATATATGACTATTCTTCGCGTATGGTGCCGCGCACACATTCGAATAGCAAGTTCTTTGTGCCACTCACAGCGGCCATAGTGCCGGGTTAAGAAGAGATCTTGCTCGGAGCACAATATACCCTGGGCTTTAGCTTGGGACCATGTAAAAAATACGTATAAACCGCCAGTCAACGGGGGGAATTGTGTCACTTACGGGTCTATGAAAAGAATAAAGTCAATCAATATTAGTCGTTGTAATCCTGATTATTGCGATGGGTCTTACAGGGTCCCTTTCCTCAGGCAGCGATATTGAGTGCGACTGTGCCATCAGACTGGGCAGAAGTGGGCGCATCAATGTCGAGTGTCCATCTTGTGCCCACTCCAATGGGACAGAACAATACAAATAAGTGATCCCGCTGCAGTGGTGGCACGGGCAGCACAGGAGGATTCACGTTAATGACCAGAAAGTAATTGTAATGCATATTATTTCGAAATCTCCTGCCATTGTTTGATTCATGTAGACCAACAGGCGCGTGGAGCTTGGACTTGTAAAGCTTAAATCTATGCCGGAGAGGTGTCATCCTCTCCCCATTCACCGCTCTTCTGGGACCACAAAATGCAGCCTGGAAATCATTTTCGACGGTCCACGTACCTAGTTTGAAGGCAATCGGAGCCCCTAGGGCAGTATAGCGCCCGTCTATTCAGACAAATTGTTGTTATTATTGTGTCTCGGCTTGTTTCGTACTTAATCCGATCACGCTTCCCCTTTTTAAAAAGGAATTTTGAAAAGGAATTTTGAAAAGGAATTTTTTTTAAAAAAAAACAACATGCGGCGGTCCAGGGGTCCCTTCATACAATCATAAACGCCCAAAGACCCAGCGTTAGTTATGTTTTAGACATGTCGATATAAGTGCAGTTTGGGACCTGTGCTGTCACGTATGACCATACCCATTGGAATACACGAGATCCTGTCCGCTCTCCCAAACTTAAGCCAATGAGGGCCTGATTAGTAGCTGAGTCGGTGACGATCAGCGAATACCCGGTGTTGTACGTCTTGCCCCCCCCCCCTCTCTTTTTTTTTCATTCTGGCATCCACTGGTGCGACCCACTTGGTGACTCGATGCAGAGACGCACCTCCCACGAGGACTCGTTACTCGCCAATCGGGTGATGGGACGTTGAAATTTTGAGGATGAGCAAGTTACCTTAGTTTATACTATGGTATACCAGCAGCGATGCTTCTATACCGAAACAAAAAAGGGCCAAAGGCTGTAATCGCCGCTGCCTTCATCCTTGCCATATCTCTGTTGCATAACTCCTTTCTACACCTATTGTCCTTGGAGTCAGTGGTGGGAGTAGCAAGTGCGATCGGCATATTTACTTGGTCCAGGCAAGTAATAAGTGATCAAAATTTTCCAGCACTCTAAGAAGCCACATACCAACGCCTCAGATCAATTCGTGCGTGACACAAAGCCTCATCTCACTTGAGTCTAGGGTCTACAGATTCGACTTGGGCCAGACTATGGTGCTGCCAACCAAACTACGTCTGACAGCACAACTAGTTACTCCTAGTACTTTTGGAACCTAAGATCCAATGTCTACACCTCCGCTTTCCAAGGTGTCATTACCCGAGCCTCCAATTTTCCTGTTCGGGCCTGAATCACGATTATCACACCCATAAATGGAAACCAGACATCCATTTCCAAAATGGTTGGGGCCACACTTGGAGCAGTCACCAACTTTCCGAATGTCTTGATATGCAAGCCACATATTATCGCCAGTGGTCCGGCAAGCATTTCCATCATTGTCAGTCCCCCGGATCTTGACACTGCAACCAGAACCATGGGCATTGACCCAACAATTTCCAGCACTTGCCAGGCTGTCGCTGGAGACAAAGATCTTCGAGCCGCGCTCCATGTTGTTGACAACCTTGTCACACCACTTCAGATTGGTAGTACTACAGAGGGTATCCCCTTTGCAGTCATAATATGGCGACGGGGTTGGCGTGCCAGCAGGAGGGGTGGTGGTTGGTGTAGGTGTCGGTGCGGTCAAACCCGCCCAGGACGACCAACTCGATGTGTAATCAGCCGGGTAAGCCGATTCCGGGGCGAGGGCTGCGCTCATAGTCAGGATCTGGCTGTCGGAGTTTACCATATCATCGTCCAGGACAGCACAAGTATCAGTCAGGCCCCACTGCCCTGCGTAATATTCCCAACGGGCCAGCATGTTGGTTCCCAGCGGCTCGTACGCAGTAATCCACAGGTAAATAGTTCTGCCATCTTCGTCTACAGTCCGAAGCCTCATCTTTATATCAGTAACTGGTTTATTGGGGCCGTACCTTCCAGACTTCGAGAGCGCCAATTGATGTGAGGGAGCTCGTGAAACCAGGTGCCGCCTTGCATCGGATGACGGGCGTGACCCGCCATTGCTTGATCTTTTGGTCTGTTAGTACAGTGGTAATGGCGGGCCACTCCCTGGCAGTATTCTTGCTTGCCACCAGAATCGATTGGTGAGCATAGTGCCAGCCAACGCTCCAATCCTGGCCGGAAGTCACGGCAGTTGGTGCCGCCGCCTGCTGCGGCGGATCTGGCTTGACAATGAATTCGAGAGCCTCATTTCTCCTATAGACCGTTGGTGCCGCAGAGTGGCCTTCCTGACCCTAGCCTCGTGCAGAGGTCTCTCTATCCTGTTATATTGTCAATGTGGGGCAATGTGATATGATTTGAGCTGCCCAATTGTTGGAGGAAACGAGGCACTTGGGAATACCTTAACTATGTCGGGCTTCGGAGCAGACGGAAACCACTGTTGAACCCGACGTTTCGGGGCAATCCGGTCCACATCTTATCGTGGTTCCTTTGATGATCTATATCCATATCACTATCATCAGGTTCTTGAAATATGTATCTCAAGTAGATATGGACGTTGTTGTGTCCACCTAATGCCCTCATAATCGCGTTCGCAAATTTCTCGTATTCTAACTGGGTCGGTGATACAGATCTCCGGCAGCCGAGTAATCTTTCCTGGATATCAGGGGCGCGTCACAGCATGCAATACAGATCTTATGGAGTTGGGTATACCATTGCCACTTGCCCTGCTCTCGGACCCCTTGCTTGTAGATAAAATGCCCTTGGAGTGTCGCCCAAGCGTTGACCTATGGACTCTCAAGGTTTACGGTCCTGGGCCTCTTCGATGTAGGTTCTTTTTTGTCAGTGGTAGAAGTCGTTCCAGTGTTGCAATGGCTTGGTAATCAGCTCTCCAGCGTGTTGGGCCTCCACGACGGCGTCTGGGAACCCATCGTTATGGTGTCGAATCTAAGGTCATGGGATCAATTGGCTCAGATTGAATACTCGGCTGTATCTTTGGGTCTGAGTCTGTAGGCAATGAAGCCAGAGAAATGCGCCAGATTGAATGTAAATAGCTTGCAACAATATACATAGTTAGGTGTATTCGTCTGTATCCTGCGAGGCTTCCTGGCTGGTTTGGGTTCTGCGAGCCTCGAGTCTTCGTTTTGGCTGATATCTTTGTTATCTTAAACAGCTGATGACTGGAAGGTTCTTCGTTTCGACTAAACTCAGCTGATGTCGTGTTTCGTAGCTGCAGTAGCACTGCAGCAAAGGAGCTTCGGTTGGCGCACTTCTTGTGGCATGCGTCTCTGCGCAAACTGTAGAAGAAAAAGACTAGCATTCATAAACACGTTGGCAGCACAAATAAGATCGCTGGATGCCATCCACCAATCCAGCAGGAAGGTCGGTCTAGCCAAAGCTTTGTGAACCCACTCAATACCGAGGAATACATGCACGCGCCATCAGAATCAATATTGCGTCGTGCACATAACCCCACCTCCCCCTCCCCATCAAAAGAATGCTTCGAAAACTGTTGGAAACTTTCTGACAAACCATGTCGCAGCGTGGAGACAGTGACCCATCCGCAGTGAAGCCATCCAGCCCCAGGCATGTTATCGAAGAGTCACATCCTCAAGTTCGCCCTGCCGCAGTGCGATGTTCTTACTTCGTACTGCTACTGCTCATGCGATTCGATATCGGTGTGCAAAATATTCGCGCGGCTCCTATGTGAAGTCGTTGACTAGGACACAAGTCTAAGAATCTATTTTAAACGGAATTGTAATTGATTAAGAACGGGACCAGCTAAGAATTTATATATAAGCCCTGTCCTCTGCACGCTCACACCAATTTTGCAATTTAACAAGAGCAGCCATTAGAATTTTAACCACTATATTGTTGAACGGTCCGCAGGCGATGCCCGACTCAATTGACAACAATAAAACGATGGTGGCCTAGCGCACAACTGGCACATCGTACACATTCGAAACGCTTGAAGACTACCTGCGTCTCACGAGACTGCGGGCAGCAGCCCTAACGGCGGCATCTCAAGTGCTACTTGTTTGACAATTGGGCAAGAACAAACTTTGAAGAACTAACTTTGAAGACTAAACTTTGAGGGAGCTCTCGGATGGTTGAGGCTTTGGGGTAGCCCGTCGGGGGGCAGGGTACGAGCATATGGCTAGATCGGGAGCAAAGTTCAAAGGCGCAAGGAAACTAGGTACCAACAACAGGTAGGCATCGGCCTGGTGAGTATAGTGTTTTATCATGCATAATTAGGCAATTCCCAAGACCTTGGACCGGAAATGAATGCCATGCTTATAGTACTAGCGGAATAGAGTTTGCATGTTGGGAGCTACTTCTGGCGGTTGTGCTCCCTTTAGCTTCCATAGTCAGCTTGGGCATCCCGAGCAGCGCCGACAGTCCCGGCTGGATGAACTCAAAAATGCCCGAGTCTCTGCAAGCTCCGGCGGCTGTTGAGCCCTGATCTGAAGCTTCAAAACATGGAGAGACTGGCAATCGGTCTGGCTTTCAGCCAAGAATGGCACTTGAAGAAAATTATTACGGTTAGACTTTGATATTTAAAAAGACATTCCTAACCCTTTAAATATTTAAATAAACAAAGTTTATTAATAAATATTAATAAGTTGAAAGTCAGTTAAATTTTATTATATTTATATAATTCTTAACTATTAGTATTTATTTAGTAAGTAAATATAATCTACAACTAAAAGTAAATACTTTATAAAGAACTAAAAGTTTAAAAATAAAACAACTATTTAATTTATTATTCCTCTTATTTTCGAAAACTAACATTATAAAAGTTCTAAATGTTAAAATCTAGATAAATTTATAATAATAAAGTTATAATACTAAACATATTTTAACATATTTTTAAAGATATATAACGAAATATATAATAAATTAAAAGTTATATTAAATTACTTTAGTAAAGCCTTATAGAAATAATAATATTTTAAGCTCCCTATTAAGGGTTTATTTACCTAAGTTTTTCTTATTTCCATAAGTAACTTAATTCACCATATACACGTAATATAATGTGCGATGACTTCTCATGAGAGTAGAAGCTTGCCCAGCTATCCCGGAGATGAATCCAATGCTCATGGGTATAAAATATGATGAAAATGAAAGAAGTAGGAACGCGTCGCCGAGGAGGATCAACAGGCCAATAATCATAACGCCACCCCGGGAAAGGCTCGCGTCTGCGGGCTGGGGGTTGTCGCCAAGAGGCCTTCCTCCACCCTCACCTCGCTGGTGACCAGGATGTTGGTCCGGAGTTGCTCGTCGGACACGCTGGACCCAATCAGCCTGGACTCGCTGTCCCTCCTGTCCCTCGCGTCGTCGGCCTGCCTGACCTTGGCCTTGACGGGCGACTTTGGCTCCTGGGCGCTCACCCACGCCGAGATGTTGTTGTTGTGGTACAGCGCGCCGTCGTTCTCGACGTCGTCGCCCCACCCCGTCTCGAGCTCGATGTCGCCGCCGCCGCCGCCGTGCCTGCTGCCGCCGTGGGACGACACGACGCCCTCCGAGTCCCCGCTGCCCTTGGACCCCTTGGCGAAGCCGCCGGCGCCGGGCGCGTGGTGCGACGAGGCGCCCTTCCTGGTCCGCATCCCGCCGAACACGCTGGGCCGCCTGCGGCTCGGGCCCGACGACGGCGTCCTCCCGTCGTCGGCGTAGTAGCCCGACCTGTCCCTGGCCGTGCGCAGGCCCAGCCACGGGAGCCACGAGGCGAACAGGTGCCGGACCGTCGGGAGGCACGCGCACAGGATGGCGCAGTTGAGCTCCACCATCGACCAGATGGCCGCCGGGGCGCCGTAGTAGGACGGGTCGCCCGCGGCGACCGCCTCCCGGAGCTTTGTGGCGCGGACGATGGAGATGACGCACGTGCTGTTGGTGGCATACGGGTCAGAAAACCTTGCACAGGACTCGGGAGATGAGGACAATGGATGATTGACTCTGGGTCGAGGTGACGCGGAGCTGGGCTGAAACCCTGCGAGTCCCGTACGGCTGCCGTCTGGAAACCATGACGGGGCAGGGCGTGTGCTCAAGACCCATCTGGGCTGCGACACGACTCCGCAGGTTCCCCCGAGCCTTGGCCCCTTGTGCAATGTCTGGCCTTCGGGATGTGGTGGTGGTGGTGGCAAGGATCTCATCAGGAAAAACTTACAAGAAGCCCAGACAGAACACCAGAATCAAGAGAACCTTCTGCCGGATGGGTAGCTGCAGAGTGTTGATGAGAGGTATGGGAAGGAGGAAAACGATAAAGTCGGTCGTGATGTTGATTCCCGCGGCGATGTACCAGACGGTCAGGCTGTCGATGCAGTGCGAGGCGAGACTCGGGATGATGTTGCTCAGCGGGGTGCAGCCGAAGGAGACGAGGATGGACTGCGCGACGTTCCACGAGGTCGAGAAGCAGATGATGATGATGGACAGCCGCTGCAGCCAGGCCGCCATGAAGATGCGCCTGTACTGCAGGAGCAGGCTGATCTTGACACAGCAGAGGGCCCAGATGTAGAGCTGGATGACGGAAAAGAGTGTCTTCAGCTGGTTCGTCAGGTTCTCCGGACTGGAAAGCCACCAGTGCCTCCCTGTGCCATAGTATCCCTCTGTGAGGGCTGTTAGCTACATATATGTAGGATGGGATGGTACGGTCGTAGGATGAGACCGATTGGGGTCGACAGACCTAAGGCTGTGCAGATATTCACACCGATTGCAAGAATCTAAAGTGGAGGTTAGCCATGATGCTTTCTTTCAAAACCCAACACCAATGGCAAAAGGAATAAGCACAACAAAAACCCATACCTGTGTGATGACTATCATTAAATCATCAAGGCCGGCATTTCGAAGTTGCACGAGTCTCGTGTACATGCGTAATATGACAATAATCGTGGTGATGGAGCCCAGAGTTGCCGACAGGCCGATCATCAACTCCGACATCGACTCATGGTCTAGAGAGTGGTCGGGTGGGTTGAGCGACATGGCGACGGTGGCCCGAGTAGGTTAGCCCTCGACGAGTATCAGTCTCTCAAGCCGCGGCCGAGGACGACGGGTCTTCTTTCTCTTCCTCTTCCTCTCTCTCTCTCTCTCTGAGATGAGGTTAAGTGGCTATGGGGAAATGATCAACTCCGCCGAGACACGCGATGGAAGAAGGCGGTTGAAGGTGCCTTTGACGAAGACAAAAATATTCCAATATAGCCCTCCACATCCGGCATGCCAGGAACAGAGGTGGCCAGGGTATCGACTTAATACACCAAGCTTCCTTCTCCTGTCCTCCTTCGTCCCAGCATCAAGACGCGGGCAATCCCAGTGGGCGCGCATAGCGAGTCTTTTAACCCCAATGCCACCCTACATCTCGACTAGTTTAGTTCGTGCCAACCCAGACAGGGTCGCTGGCCCGCCCAGTGCAACCCCGATTTAATGTCCGAGCACAGCTACTTTGTAAATTGCGGTTGCTAGATCTTGGGAGCCGGGAGTCCAGGAGTACACAGTATGGCAGTGCTGTCAGTGCGGCGAACTGCACCAGGCCGGTTCCGGGGCCAGGCCCAAGGGGCCTGGCGAACTGGCATCTTGCATGTGCTGCTGTTGCATGGCGTGCATAGCTTGCATAACAGAAGAGAGGATCACTGGTAGGACAGGATGTGAGAGGGCCCATGAGCGTCTCCTGCAGAAGCAGCATTTCCTGCAGCATCCCAAGCGTGGCCTCATACGTACGGTATCACAGCCGGTGTTTCCAGGGGTGAGTGCCGGTTTCCTGGCGCAGCGAACAGTATCATGTTGGGAAGTTGGCAGAGGGGAGAAGAGGCAAAAAAGCAACGGTAGCGGTGGCTCCAGCTACGTACACGGCTTAGATCAGGCCGGAGTGGCACGACGGGACAGTGACACCGGCTGCTGCGTATCCCTTTGTCTCGCCACTATCCCGTCACCAAACTCTTGGTAGTTCGTCCCGGTTGAGCAGGGCCGCCTGGACGCCTAGCCCACGTGTGACTCCGAATTGCAGCTGCATGCACGTGGAGAAGACGCCCAAGACAAGCCTCTTGCAATCCGTCGAGAACATTGGCCATGGCGGCGATGATATGCATCCCATCGAGGAGCTGATGTTCGGCCGGCCGGTCTGGCCTAACCAGCCTGAGATGTCTGAAAGACGATCGCGCGGCCTACACTACACAATAGACAGTCCACTAAATAACCGGGGCCTTCAAATAAAGTTTCGATCTGCGGTCCACGGACTGGGACGACAGGGTTTGAACTGCTAACGAGTGCCACTCTTGGCCCCCGGTCCAATTACAATATACGGGGCTGCAGCCTGGGCTTCCTGCTCGAGTGGTCTGATCCCAGCCCGTGCCTCTTCCACGGTGTGTGTCCAATTGGACGCTGGAATCAAAGTTCAACTTGATCGAGGTGGCCTTTTTCCCCATCCATCCCCCCCCCCCCAACGACGCCAACGTCGGTATCTGTGCATTGCCAAGGTGGCATTCTGCCTTATCAAGGCTTCTAAACTATTTGCAGACAAACCGACATTTGGGCCGTAAAAGACAAGCTCACTAAACTCTCTAGTGAATTCTGAATGGTTAAGTATTAGCTGATCATACCCTATGATGTGTGGTTATTGTGTGGGCGGTGGTTTGGCCTGAAGGGTTTTAAGTGCACAAATTCGATAGCAAAATTCCCGTCCTCCCCCCCAGCCTGGAAGGTTTTCCCCATCGGTGGTATCTGCGGGGCATCAGGGCCGGAGATGAACCCGGAAGCAAATCGGCCTGATGGTCTTCCCAGAGTCACAATGGGTGTGACCGTCGCAATCTACGTACGCCATCACTGTCACTCACCATCACTTTCCATAACCTGATAACGACTCGTCAGTGGCGGACTGGCCATTGTACAATACTACATCTACCTACTACCCACACAATTGTCCCTCGGTATACTACTATAGTCGTCGCTTTTCATGTGGTCTCGAAATCGTCACGCAGGCGATGTCCCACTTCCCGCATTGCGCCACGGGCCCAGCATGACTAGTCGCGAGACACGGGTGGCTATGGCGTTTGAGGCTGGCCGCTGTTTATGGTCCGGTATCACAGTGTCGGCGCCAGCAAAGCTGGTCCCTGGAATCAATCTCAGCTTTCCAGAAGCTGGGGAACAGTGTCCGAGTCTCGACGCTAATAAACTAATTATCAACGTCCATTGTGCCCGGCCCCATCGGGACAATAGCTGCCCTACGACGGAACACCAAGGGAAACACACACACACACACACCACTAGTACGCGCCACATACACCTGCGCAGGCAGCCCTCTCATGGCTGCGAGCCCCTCGTCACATGGAGAAGGCATCTTGGACTGCCTGGGAGAGTGCTCCGCAATTGTCAGTGCGCAGCACTACTAGCAGTCGCCATCATCCGCCCCCGCTCGGCAAATACCTGGCTACCTGGCGCTAGAGACCGTTGAGGACAACCGTAAAAGCCCGTGCACTGCCACCCTGCCAGCTGCCTGCTTCCTTTTGAGTCAGGGAACCCGCTGACAAGACGACCCGGGCATGTAAGATGATCGTCTCCCGATTGTAGCGCCTGCGATCCCCCTCGCCCCGCCGGCCGGCCGGCGGGGCTGGCACGGTTGAGTCGAGGGGGGGGGGGTGGTGGACAGGGGGAACCCCTCGCACTCTTGGCAATTGGACCTTTACGGGCTGGATACCTATACGGAGTAATGAGATAACAAAGAGACTGCAGACTGCGTGTCGTTGCGACTGGCTGAGTTCCCAACGCCAATTGTTCGCCGTTGGATGGTGCTGCCGTACCGCACACCCACAGTGGCAGTACACTTGTAAATATTAGCAGATGCTCCGTACGGATACATCCGCCCATACCACCTACTTTCGCAGCGGATAAAATGGCCTAATACGTCATGTGTACCCTCGCCCAGTCGGTATCCCATTGACATCCCGATGAAACGCGAGGATGGGCCCTCTTCCAAGGCTATCTGGCCTCTCGGGATCAACATGGCGACGGGATGATTCTGAAACCACGACTCGAATGCCTGTCCTCTGTGCTCGTCCATGTGTCGTGGTAGATATGGTCTGTGATATCGCTCAACGGCTTCGGAATTATTACCCCCCAGACTGTAAACGGCGGAGTATAATACCGCGCATCTGGGGGGCTCACACGCGACCGGCCTGGCCTGTATGTTGCCAGCAAACACACAAAACGGCGCTCAGACATCTGGCGACAGCCACATTCTGTACGCGAACCCCCTTCTCAAACCTGGCGAGGTCTCTCGATTCCTTCCCCCTGGGCTGCCCCGTGTCAAGTGCGATCCTCCCATTGGATCAGTGAGGATATGCCCACTCGGGGCCGTTCATGGGTCGGATGGGAGGGGGGCGTTTGACCATTTGCTCAGCCGCAGGACTCGTTTGACCATTTGCTCAGCTGCAGGACTCGTGCGCCACCGACGCACAGCAAATCCTCGGCGGCCCTCGCCTCGACTATCTGCGTGCCTGTGCCTGAGGCGTGCGGTGGGCCTCCGCGGTTTCATATCACCTCTGCAGTCTGTACACTACGTAGCCCCTCCTGTATCTACACAGGCCAGGGGGGCCACCCACCCGGGCATTTTCTCCGCGAGTGTCTCTTGCTGGCGCACACCCGGCGACACGGATAAAAGAGCAACAACAACAAGAGCAACAAAAAGAACAGCCGCGACAAGCCACGCGTCATGCGCGATATACGAACTGGGAGAGTGCCAAGTGTGCGCGGTGCAGTTGTGGGGGCAACGGTAGCAGCACCACCCCGCGGATATCACAGTTCCTGATGTCCTCCCACCCGCTGCCCGTCACAGTAATAATAAGTGCATAGACGCAGGGGAGTACTCTCACTCCTCGGCAGGCTCGGGCGGCGGCGACCAAGGCCCCAGATCAGCGCGGCCGTTAGACTATATACTGTTATCTACACTAGCAACCGGGCCTTCCCCCCCCCCCCCCCCCGTCAGGGAATGGCCCTGTCGGTGGCAGTCAGTGTCAACCGCGGCCGCCCGGGTGCAGAGCCGTGCATCCGAGGAGGTCCCGGCGTTGCGCAAGCCGGGGCCACTATCGAATATTGCCACATCTGCAACCGTGGGCGGTGGACTCGCTGTTTAATAAAAGTGCCGTTCCCCCCTGAGGCGAGCGGCCCGGAAAACCAGCTGGTATTGCTGTTTTGCTGATACCCTAGGGTAGATAGTAGCACTCGGCGAGGCCTTTCACGAACCTTAGCACGTAGGATTGGCACGGTTTACGGTGCAGCGCGCATCGCCGGGGGGCGCGGGATGCGGGACAAATCTGCCCGGCTATCTAAGGTTAATAACCTGTGCCCCACATGTGGCCAGTAATAAGGGCAAAGCAAGCACGAGATCTTCGGCTCCGGATGATTTGCATCGTCGTCTGGAGGTCCGGGTCTCTCGTTAAAAAGGGGCGGGAGGGGGGCCGGGTTGTTATCGCGGCAATACGACAGCCTTTTGCGTCCTCGTGCCAGATCTGGAGATTACCCTGCCGATCAGTTACGCTCCGCCACCTGAGGTCGAAGCTGTCCCTAGACGTCTGAGCGCTCTTTCATCCAGTCTTGATGGCGTCCCGCCTTCACTACCGGCCGAAGCGAGAGTTTGGAGCCCCTGACAGACAGCGGCACCCATGCGCAGCCCAGTCTTTGGGCGCAGCGATCCCATCTTAGAGCGAGCTGGGCATCAAGCCATGGTCTGTCGTGTGGTTTGTCCAAACACATGTCGCCGGCCCCAGGTTTGGCGAGCTAGTGGCCGGCCCGGAAGGGCTGCCAACGCCGAGGAAGCCGTGGGACAAAGAGCTGGAGGACCTCAGACGCCCCCGGTCGATGCGTTGTTATTGTTTGGCTTGGGCATCAGGGCTGACAGCGGCCCTCTCCCCCACCATGTGAAGCCCAGCGAATGTCTCGTTGAGCAGGTGCGCGTACAATCACGCCACCTTGACTGCGTGGCTGACCTGGGCTCGAACGTAGAGCAGGGCTAGTATGGCGACAGACCAGCCGCGAGGGCACAGTGACGCGGGCTTTCCTGGGACCCCTTGGCGTGGACGTGGCACCTCTTGGGACCAGAGATATCGAGCATGTCAGGACCGCCACACGACGGCCTGACCGCCCTCTCGGTACCGCCAAGACAGCATACATACGCAGACCTCCTCCCATCAGCGCCGGTCGGACACCATGTAAGAAATCTGCGGACAGCCCAACCCCTTGGCTAAGTCGCTGGTTGCCCCTGAAGCGAAGGATCCAAGCCATGCTCAATCACCGGGAGGGGGGTCTACCAGAATCCCGCTTCTTCTGGTAGGCTTATAAGTCCCTTGGCCGGAGGATGTCGATCCCTGACCTAGCGTCTGGCCGGGTTCGCGACCCTAAGTCCGGGGCCGTGGACATGAGCCCGTCCTGGCTGGAAGCAATGTCTGACGGGCGCAGAGCTTTGGCAGGGCGAGACGGCGCCAGGGCATTTGTGGACGTATTCATTGCCCACCGTCGACGGAATC
This sequence comes from Stenocarpella maydis, assembly GCA_002270565.1. Taxonomy (NCBI): domain Eukaryota; kingdom Fungi; phylum Ascomycota; class Sordariomycetes; order Diaporthales; family Diaporthaceae; genus Stenocarpella; species Stenocarpella maydis. The sequence goes on from NQMI01000072.1 coordinate 68,108, forward strand.
GAAAAAACCTTGATTACGTTACAACGAGATATATCCCAAGGGCTTTGGGCCTGATTGCAAGACGAGTCCAGTGCAATAGGGGCTCGAATTTGCAAAATTCTCCATTGCAGCGCCTTCGCGTTTCCTCTGGGTGTCAAGCCTGCCTAATAATAGGAGGCATAAGGGATCACGGCGTATGGCGTTATCGAACCCATAATGAAGGCGCATGATACGTTGAGATGTGTGGATGTTATGCAACTGGGGAGTGGCATGATCATGTTGCCAGCTGAAACGAATTGTACCTAGGTAATGGATGCGGTACTATTTGGCCCAAACGAGTATCCGGCACCTAACTATTTGCAAAGCAGAGACCTAGTAGACAACAATCCGCTAGAAATCTGGTGTTATAGCTCATATCACAATACGAGGTTATTCCACTGCAGGGACTGGATGAAGGAAGGGGGGAAAAGAGACTACTTGATGACCGTAGGGGCCACCCTGGACAACACCCCTTCCCCCCCTCGACGGGGAGATGAGTTGATTTGGTTTCGAATTTCTGTGGTGCTTAGAAGATCCATTTCCCCTCAAAAAACCCTCAATGGACATGTACCTTGCAATATTAGCGGCTGCGTCTTTGAGCGTTTACGACTGTATGAGGCGACCGCCGCAGCTCCTTAATATATAAGGGAATTGTGACCGGATCAAAAACGAAATCAGGGGAGGGCAGATCGAGCGCAAAGCATTCCCCCTCTGCTGATGATCCAAAGTACGGGTAAACAACGCCATCGCACTCGCACACAGTTTTTTAAGCAGTCCTTTAGTTACATGTAGAAGGAAAATGCGACCAATACATAAGTATGCAGTCTCTCCGGTTGGGGGATGTGCAGACAGCGGTTCATGGAAGGCAACAAAGAAGACCGCCTTCATATATGTGTCTTTAAACAGTAGGGAAACCATAATATATTTAATGCCAGACCTAATTTCATTCTTCATCCAATTATAATTCCTTAATTTCTTTTAAAAAAGAAAAGAGCTATAATAATCCCTTTGTATAATTATAAATACTTAAAACCCTGATAAGTATAACTTTATATATAAGTCCAAGCTAAAGATATAGCTTTGGCTATATTACGCTTTATAGAGGATACAAATATCAGATACTTAATTTATCTATTACCCCTTAACAACTTTAAACAATACAGCTAAGGGAACATATGCAGATATCTATCTCATCAGTCAAAAAATTGGGGGTGGGGGTCGGATGGGGATGTCGTGCCTTCGTCAACATGGTCCGGCGAGGCATCATGCTGCTTGCCAGCCGGGAAATAAAGTCCTAAAAAAGAGGATGTGGTTTGAATAAACTGGCTATTCTCAAACTGAGCCGGTAACCAGGGATGTCCATTTCAATTTCCGTCCACTACTTGTACATAGAACAACCAAAAGTGAATCAATCCGATTGTATGTTCGCCTCTAATAACGCCTCGCCTCGCACTCCTGATGAGCCCCATAGAAACCTTGCAGTCAGTCATGCCCCCCTCGACCAGCATGCGGGGCACCGCAGAGCCGCCGGTCTGAATTTTACAAAGCAATAACCATGCGCAGAACGAAAACAGAACACAAAAGGAAAAATTGGGGGGAGAAGTCCCAGCTGGTCTACCACGTTACAACCAACCCGTGCAGAGGTAAGCCAGCCACTCAGGCATCAATGGTGGCCCCTCAGACCGATGGCTGCGAAACCGGATCCTCCTCAGCCTCGTCGATGCTCGTCTTGAACCCCCTCTCCCTCCCCCTCTCCTCCAGCGCCCTCCCCAGCGCCGCGAACCCGGGGTCGTCCCCGGGGAAGTTGTTGGTGCTGAGCTCCAGCTCCCTCAGCTCAGGGAGCGCCCCGCGCTCGAGCGCCGCCGCCAGCGCGAGAGTGTTGTCCCTGTGCAGATTGCAGCCCGTCATCCGGAGGCTCTCGAGCCTGCTGCCGGCGGCGCCGTCCGCCGCCAGCGCCGCGATCAGCAGCGCCGCGCCCCGGGAGCCCAGCAGGCTGTCGTTGAGGTTGAGGGACCGCAGGGCCGGCCAGCCGGCCACGGCGGCCGCGAGGGCCCTGTGCTCGGAGCCCCGGCTCGTGAAGATGTTGTCATTGAGGTCGAGGTCCTCGATGGCGTGCAGGCGCGCCAGGCCCTCCGACAACAGGAGGTCCATCCCCTCGCGGCGGACGCCGTTGGTACCGAAGTGGAGGGTCCGCAGGCCCGGGTGCGCCGCGAGGGCGGCCGCCCACTCTGCCATGCCAAAGAGCGGCTTATCATCATCCTGGACGTAGCGGTTGCGGTCGCTCAGCAGGGCCTGCAGGGGCGGGGCGGCGCCGCCGGGCACGCTGGCTTTGTTCCTGGAGAGCTCGACGAGCGCCTTTGCGAGGTTGACGCCGGTCTCGGGGCCGATGCCCATGTTGTTGATGTTGAACTCCCGCAGCGGTGTGTGGCTCCGCACCAGGCGCAGAAAGGGCCACTCGACCTCCGGGCCGAAGGCGTTGTCCTCGAGATTGATGGACTCGAGGTTGGGGAGCTCGAGGCAGGCCGAAACGAGGGCGTCCATGGCAGGGGCTATCTCGGTTTGCCCGCGCGAGGCGAAGCAGTTGGAGAAGTCGGCGCGGCGAAGCCTCTTCTTGGACCGCAGTGCCACTGCTAGGGGATAAGCAGCCCATATGCCTATCGAGGCCCCGTTGAAGGAGATCTCTTCTAGGAGGGGGAGGTGCTCGATGGCGATGATATAGGGGCGGATCTGCTCTGGAGTGTCGAGCTTGACGACGACATCTTTGCCGAGGGTGAACTTGCGGATATGGTAGAGGCTGCCAAACGTGTTGAAGAACAAGGCCACCTGGGATGCGTCGGCGGGATGGAAGATGAACTTGTCCAGGGTGAAGGCAATCGGCTCGCCAAGCGGGCGAGTCGCCAGGCTCATCAATTCGGCGCGGAGCCTGCTTCCCAGGCTATGGCATGTGCAGTCATGTGAGCACCTGGCTCTCCCTAACGTCCTGCCTAGGGGGCACTGGTTTGCACTGAGCTTCTTCACACGAGCGTCGAGGATTCCACGAGTGCGCCTTGCAGCCGAGGGCCTGGGCCTGGGCCTGGGCCTGGCCGCAGCTGCGGGCTCGGACGAGCGGGCGTTGGGACCTGAGGAACCAGTGTCGACCATCGTTGGATATGGGAAATGTAGTGTTGTTGGGTAACGAGTGCGTATTGCAGATTATGCAGAGTGTCACGTCAAGTCAAATGAAGACAAATGAAGAATAGTAGATCTGAAAATGGTATTGCTCTGGGCTTATGGGGACAAAACCAATAAGGCATCGAGAGGCCGGAGCACGATTTAGTACCGGGTTGTTCCTCATGGTGCCTTCTACCAAGGTGTCGGGTTGATCTGAAGATAGGTCCCGCGCAGACAAAGATGAGGCTGACAATGTTTTATAGGCAATATGTCGAAATTTTGCTGGCTGAAAGGGCTTTGAGGCGGCGTGTCAATTGGTCTTGGTGTCCATACAGCGTCTTGAAGAAACGCACAATGTCGTTGACGACGACAGTAATTCTGAAGCTCAGAGATCGGGCCAGGTATGCGAGCCGTTGAAGCTTTCTGCTAAGAAAATTCATCGAGGGTATTGGTCTCCGAGGCAAGGCACTCAAACAGACCCAATTGCTACGGGCTGAGCCGGAGCAAGGTGGATGAAAGAGCACGGCGGGCAGCAGAGCACGCACATTTCCGTGGGTTTCAAGGATACTTTGTATTCTATTCTGAGAATGAGTCAGGCTCCCACCCAACTCTTTACAGGCCTCCGAAGTTGTACGTAGACTGAGGAGGCTGTTGTGGACATTTGCGGTAGTTAGACTGTTGCGCGTCCCCGGGAAACTGCTGGGCCGAGGCAACGTTATGGTGGACCTGACTTGAGATATGGTCCAAAATTATCTCAACCCAGTTCAAGTCCTGATCCTTTAGACTATAACCCTCATCACCTCGGCTAACGTGAGTTCCGAAGAGCCAAATAAAGGAACCATCAGGGTCTTCTAGTTCCAAGGCCTTTTGTATTGTTTTGCTTGACGCCTGGGGGGGGGGTGGCTGATGATATATACGAGTGGCTTCGACTGGTTTGGCTCTTGGCGGACTGTTGGACGTTTAGCCGCACAAATTGAATCAACCTCCGGGCAGCGGAGCCTCAGTGGCCTGAAGCAGGTTTGCCCTGCTGCATTCTCTGGTTTGGCGACAGTCGAATATTCGGTAGGTGGTAGGTGTCAACAGGACGGAGATATCGAAGAACACTGTCAGCACGGGCAAGCACACGCTGCCCGTTGCAGTATCGCCTTTCCAACACTAGTCTGTGGCCATCAACGTCCCAGGTTCCCTGTTACGCTGCCCACCATAACGGCGACCTCGCGGTCCCAGCCCGCGGCCCTCTCGCTCTTTGTCTTTGCCATGGCACTAGGCGGTTGGCTGCCGCGTATCACACACTCCCGAATAGCGGCCGCAACGTTGTCCTTGTTTGTCCTCAGTGTCCTCGCGGACACGCCACCCCGGTTGATGATCTCCTGGACACGGGACGACAGGGCGCCGGCCATTGTGCGCCAGAAATAGCTGGGCAGCGAGCCGGTTTCGAGGTAGGCCAGCAGGGGGTGGAGGAGGTTGCCGTGGCCCTTGTCGGTGCCGGTGCCCGGCGGCAGCAGTGGGTGTGCCGGGGCCTTTGTGGCATCCAGGACCATCTCAAGCGCGACGATATTCTGGCATCGGGCGGCGACCTCGGCCAGGGTGCGCTCCAGCCTGGGCAGGGCAGCGAGGGCGTCGCGGAGGGTGGATGTGCTGCTCTGCAGCTGCGTACGCAGGTAGGCCTCGAGGGCTCGCAGCATCAAGAGGGGCGACCACTTCTGGCCCTTTTCGAGGGTGGTCGGAGAGAGGAGGTAGAGGGTTGTGAGTGCAGATACAGTCCTGGCCTTTGTCTCCTCAGACTGGGCGAATGTGGAGGAGCCCGAGGCGGACCCCATTGAGAACTCGCGTATTATCCTCTCGCTGGTCTCCCTGACGGCCGTCTCGATCGGCTGGGTGACATTGTCCTGCAGGGAGCGGATGCTGTCGACCCTGTCGAGGCCCTGGCCCTCGTCACCGGAGCCCTTGTGCTCGAGGATCTCGCGCAGGGACAGCATGGTGTGAGCGCAGCGTACCAGGGTCCTGTGGTCCTCCTTCTTGGTGCCCGGTGCCAGCTCGGCGTGCTGTATCTCGAGCTGGCGGCCGAGCTGCAGGCAGCGGCCGACGGCGCGTCCCAGCCTCAGGGTCTCCCACAGACGGCTGGCGACCTGCCTGACCTCGTCTGCCTCTGCGTGTTTCTGGATGACCTCCTTCTCGAGCTGCCTGTAGCTGTCGTTGAGGCTCCTGACCTGGCCGTCGAGCTCCCGGACGATCCTCCCGCTGGCCTCGGTCTGGTCCTTTGTGTGTGTGAGCAGGGGCAGGGCGGAGCGGGTGGTGAGGAGGTCGATGTGGGAGTCGATCTCCTGGATGTCGAAGAGGACGCGGGACAGTGGTGTCGAGAGGTCGAGGGGGGTATCGTTGGCGTTGTTTGTGGAGAGGACGAGGGTGTTTGCGAAGGCCGAGGGGGAGAAATCTGGGGCGACAAAGGTCTCGTAGTCGATGTAGGAGGGCTCCTCTTCGCGGCCGTCTGTTGGGCTGTCCATTTTGGATGTGCTCACCGGGTACGGTCGGAGCAGTATTGCGATGCTGTTTTCGAGTTTATCGAGGAGGGGCTTCCGTGGTGTTTGTGGGCATCGTCTGTATCGGTCAGTGGGTGGCCCTTGAGCTGCTAATGGCTGGCTGTTGTAACGGTAGTCGTTGGTTGGAAGTCGAAGCTCGGAAAAGCTCCCCACGATCTATCTGGCTTCAATGGAGCTTGGGCCCTGGCCGATTTGGGTGCAGGGGTAACGCATCGACGCACACAAGCTATACTCCGTACTCCGTACTCGGGCTCCAGCGGCTTCTTCCCCTTGTCGGATGAAGTCATCTGATATACACTACCTATGTACGGAGTACCTGTGCATCCATGTACCTCTGTACTTATGTATCGGATGTGTCTATGTATCTTATGTACCTAAATACAGTACACTTCGGTCTGTCAACATTGGGTTTAGCAGCAAGACTAAACAGACCAACTAGTAGGCACACACATCCCATGGACTTTTTGATTCAGTCCATCCACAGGTATGGTCAGCAATAAACACCGCAACAACAACAAATACATACAAATAAGCACCAGCAAGAATATACTACAAGATGACGTTCTTCGCGTCTTCGGTCTTGGCGAGCTTATCCGCTTATCCTCCACGCTAGGAGGGATAGATCCATGCTCTCCGCCAATCTGCCCCACCATTATCCACCTCCCCCCGCCTTCCCATTGGCTGCACTGCTGCTGAGTGATTTTCGAGCCTGAGCTCTGACTGGCCTGACAGTCTCCCTGGGCCTGCGGCTTCTTCGGAGTCTCGGCTCTTGTGGGATTTTGCTGCTGTAGCAGCAACTGACTTTTAAGCATTTGCCGTAGAGTCCAGGTCAGAGCGTCGGTCGAGCACAACTCTTATTCTTGTTCCTCCGCTCCTCATCGCTCCCTCCAGAACCTCCCCCCTCCATTCCAGACATCACAACACGACGCGACATGACATGACATGACATGACAGGGCCCTGTCTCTCCGCCTCTCTCTGCTCGCCTGTCTGTTTACCCTTCCGACTAGACCGATTTCTTGATTGAAATGCGGTCAGCGAGCTAGAAGAAACCGAGTTGATCTAATCCTCGCCAATCAACGAGCTGGCTGCACTGCGTCGTGCCCGATATATAATATATTTATTTTCTCCGTGAACCGACGTCAGCGACAAGTGCTTGCTCGAATAACGATACCGCGATAAATCGAATCCCCCGAGAGGGACATCCCATCCGCCCAAGATGCCCGTCTTCGACGCCAGGGATATCATCTCGTGGGCCCCCGGCGACAACGACACAGACACCGTCATCGGCGGCATCCACTTCAACCTGACGGCCCTCAAGCACTGGAACTTCACCCTCTATTCCAACGGCACCCTCTCCAATGGCTCCCGCTGCATGCTCACCTTTGGCGACTACACCCCCAAATACGTCTTCCCCAACGGCACCTTCCTCAACACCACCTCGTGCTACACGCCCATCGACCCCATACACACCAGGGGCTTCATCAGCATCGCCCTGGCCGTGGTCTTTGGCGTCGCCCTCGTCTTCACCCTCATATGCCTCAAGAAGCATGGCACCATGTACCTGCCCACCGAGAAGCGCTTCAGGCCCGTCGGCAGGAGGTGGCAGTGGTACTGGATGATCGCAATGTGCGCCACCGGCTTCGTCAGCCTCGTCACAAACATCGACGTCGACCGCTACTACCTCCCTGAGATCCCCATCGTCCTCACCTCCTTCTTCTGGTTCCTCATGAACCTGTGCTCCATGGCCGCCGTCTGGGAGGCCGTCCGCCACTGGGGCAGCTGGCAGGAGAGGCAGTTCATCGACCCGGACCCCTTCCGCCTCAAGATGGACGACAGGCGCGCCAAGTTCGAGTTCTGGGTGCCTCTCTTCTTCTACCTCTGGTGGTGGCTCGACTTCTTCATGGGCATCCCCCGCAACTGGGGCTCCCTGGAACTGCAGCGCTCCGAGGAGCAGACCTGGGCCAGGGCCGCCCCCGGCGCAACCGACAACAGGCTCAAGGCCGCCGCCTTCCTGCTTCTCATGTGCTGGCTCACCACCGCCTACTACCTCCGCCACTCCATCAAGCACTACAAAGAGCGCAACAGGGGCATCTTCAACCGCGCCCTCGGCTTCGTCAAGTTCACCCCCTACCGCTTCATGCTCATCCTCCCTCTCGCCCTCTCCGTCGTCGCCTACCAGGCCCTGAGCTCCTGGAAGTTTGAGTACTCGGTCATGGACATCCGGGGGGACAATGTTGCTACATTTGTCGGCGGATACGCCCCGGCCCTGTTGATCCTGCTCGTGCAGATCGTCGCCGGCTTCCTCAACCCCAACGAGGACAGAGAGCTCATCCGCCAGCGCCGCATTCGCGGCGCCCAGGCTGACCACGAGCTCGGCGTCGTCCGGAAGCCCGCCTGGTGGAGGCGCCTCAACGGCGAGGTGCGCGAGGGCGAGACCATGCGGGAGCGTATTGCTCGAAATGTCCGCGAGGTCGGCGGAGGCCGAGCCACGGCCAAGAACATCGACGAGATGCATGAGGTCCGTGTGAGGGAGGCAGATGCCTCCAATGCCCAGCCCGATGTTGAGGCCGGCCAGGTACGACGCACCACCTCCAACGCTGGAGCTGTCCCTGCAGCGCGCAGCGCGCCGGGCTTCACCGCCTTCTCCGCCAACAGCGACCGCCGCCGATCAGAACAGGCCGTGCAGGCCGTGGCAGGACTGTTGTTCCCCAACGCCGGAAATGCCCAGAGCTTTGCGGACCGGGTGAGCTACCTCTCGACCGACGGGCCACCTCCGCCGTATCCGGAGCCCGCCCAGCACCCACAGCACGAGGAGCGGGGCCGCCAGCACAGTGACGACTCAGCCAGGTCCGCGACGGGATCTGCACGGCCTGCCCCTGCCAATAGGAGCACAAGCGCAAACACCAGTAATTCCATCTCGTCTCCGCCACAGCAGATCAAGAGCATGCTGGATGTATAGGCGTCGGCTTGGTCCCTCGGGCACATCAGCTTGTCTTGAAAAGCCCTCGCCCACCCACCACCATTTATGAGACATGACGATATAATGGCGGAAATAAATACACACTCATTATAATAGGTATCTTGCATGGAGACGGCGACCGATTGGGCCGGTCTTCCAGCCTGGCGTTGTTGGGTCTCTGCACTTTGGGGAAAGGGGGGGGGTGGAGACCATCCGACACACTCCTTGGGGCACAGCACATTATATATAGACTTGCAAGTGTAATTATTGTAGCTAATTTGTAACTTACGTTCGAACCTGAACGGCTTTTGGATAAGCCCTTAAGGCGGCCCGGGACTCATTCCCCAGTGGCTTGCATGGCGCTCCTCATAATGCTTGTGTCTTGACATGGCCAAATGCTGGCGTCGACAGATGGAAGAACTCGAATGAAGGGCCGTAGGGTTTGGCTTAGTCCTTGAATGCAATTAATCATTCGCATGGGGACCTAGTTCTGTTCTCGATCCGATTGCAGTATCCTTGCTTTATATATGTATAGGGGGGGGGAGAGCTGCAGACGCTCCCGACACAGGGCATCCTCCCGGGCCATGCCAACAGCAGGCAAGAGGCACCCGTAGTCTTCAGCACAAGAGTTCCCGTTGCACCGTCATTGGCCCCCATTGAGGCCGACAGTTTGAATCCGCGAGTCAACCTGGGGGAAAAGGTGACTGAGCGTTGTTAGTGCCCACGAGGGCCTCTTGCTTCTTTGCACCCGTGCCGTCTGCTCAGAATAATCGAACTCGGGGCGGGAGCCGGCCCCGCCGTGAAGAGGTATCGAGACTGCTGCTGGACCTGTTTGGCTGGCAGCCCGCGGGTGCGCGGTATAGTCAGCTATCCAGAGCCTACGATCGAAGAAGCTCCTGCGAAGGATCCCAAACTACCTTCGAGGCTGGGGCTTCCGGCCATGGCTGTCCGCTTTTGGTTCCCGCGCAGCGTGCGGCGCCCCGGCACACCCGCACCTGTCCCGAATCGGCCCCACCGATTGATTCATTGTTGACGACGGGGAACGGGACCCGGCGTTCTGCATGGTGGGGGCCTTGGTTGGCGCCTCGGTTCTCACTCTGTACATGGAAGCAGAGGCCAAGAAGGCGGGCTGATCCTTGAGAAGCGGGGCAGCTGGTTGCTAATAAGCACAGCTGTTCAAGTCGTCTTGTATCGGAAGCCTGAGCAGTCTGGTGCCCCCTTCCCCTATGTCCCTGGGTAGCCCTCGCTCGACTATCGCGGCGCTCACATTCGTAGCCGCAAGACACGCTCACGCACCGTCGGCCGCCAGGGTGTTTTGCGGGTCGAGTGGCGGATGTGGACAGGTCGAGCCCCGCTATACCAAATTGCCATTGAATATTGGATTGCACTGGCCAGCATCGGCCGCAGGAGGCAGTGAGGACGGCTGCCGCGGAGTCCCCACCAGCGGGGCTGTCCGTACGAGATTTAATCCACGGGCAGGCGGGTTTCGGGATATCAAAATGGGATTTTCCGGCTCGGTCCAGCCTCGCCTCTTGGGAAGAAGGCTCTGTTTTGTTCCCTGTTTGCTGTGTTGGCCGACTAGATACTTATGGTTGAAGAGTATCAGAGAAGCACGGTGTGGGACGCGGATGGTTATGTCTATGGCGAGTTGAGGTAATCTTGGAGTCTTTCTGGATGGTTATTATTAACGAGACGGCAAAGCGGCATATATGTGAACATAAACACAAAATTTGTCCTGTGCCGTGAACAAGGTTATGCGTCGCCGTTTCACTGTCGTTGTCGCCGAGGCATCTTGTGGTCAGCCTCGCAGGTTTTTCTTTTTCTCCGCCGACCGCACCCGGAGAAAATCTCCCATAGGTAAATTGATGCGGTTGGTGTCTTGGGCTTGGCGCTACATGGGATGGATCCAGCTGGGGGGATCCCCCCTCTCTTGTGTGGCTAAGGTTATTCCCCTGCCCGTCCTGAAACACCCGTGGATCGTGACCGAGCGGAAAATGGAGGCTACTTCGGCGGCAAGCGGGCAGCCCAGCTGGCAAAGACTTTCGAGAAGCCCGCTGGAAAGGAGTGCAGGGCGGACTATCCACCGATACCTACCTGCAGGATAGGAGAAATGCAGGCCCGGTCAGAGTCATCTGCTCTCAGGCGGGTAGTCAGAGGTGCTTGAGGTATCTTCGTAGGGTTGAAGGCATTTACGCAGCCATGTTTCCATGACAATGTTTCTACTGCGGGAGATCGACCCGGCCGAACAGCGGATGGCAGGTGACTTGCCTTGGGATGTTTCTCGGCAGTGCATGATCGACCTGAGGCTCTTTGCCAGGGCGCTCAGGGCGCATTTGGTGAGTGAGTCGTCTCAGCCGGTCCATCGCGGCAATGCAGTGGGTCGGGATGTAACTGTAATCAGCCTTCTAGCGCATGTACTGCAAAGATGAACCCACTTTGCCCGTCTGATTTGTTCGCGTACCCGACATGACATCGCCTGCTCCCCCTGATACACCCCTGAGCTCATCCCGGCTCGCGTTTAATTCTGACATGTCGAGCACACCCTGTCCTGGAGCCGCAAGCAAACACTTTGTCATTTGTCCGGGCAGCGCATGAAGCCAACTGCCACCAATCAAGGGGGGAGTTCGTGGCGTCTCCAGGGCAAAACTCATCTCGGCTCACACCGACAATGGCGGGTCTTCCTCGGTCGTCCTCTATGTGGGAATCGGGGGGCGGGGGGGGGGGGGGGGGACGAGAGCAGCGGCACAATACATAAGGGACATCGTCTGCATCCTGGCTTTCTTCTCTTGTATCTTCAGTCTCAGCTTAAGCTTCACGACAGTTCCCTCCTGTTTGGACAACAGCCATTCTTTTCTAGCAAGCCAGCTCTTGCGATATCATTCTTTGAAACTATAAAAAAAATCAACACTCACTTACAGGCCGAGCCTACCAAGTTGTTCCAAACAAATCCCACAATATCAACCTCCCCAAACAAGAATCAGTCAACATGTACAAGCAAATCTCCGCTGCCGCCCTCTTCGCCGCCGGCGTCTCCGCCCACGGCCGGGTCACCTCCCCGACCCCCCGCCCCCTGGGCGACGCCATGAAGGCCGCCTGCGGCACCCAGGTCTGGAACATGCAGTCGTCGGACCCCAACGGCAACATCCAGACCATGGCCCAGGTCGGCACCTCGCAGTCTGACTTCGACGCCACCAAGTGCCACCTGTGGCAGTGCCGCGGCTACCAGTTCGCCGACGCCACCGCGTCCTCGATCCAGCGCTTCGCCCCGGGCCAGAAGGTCCCCTTTGTCGTCGACATCGCCGCGCCCCACACGGGCGTCGCCAACGTCTCTGTTGTCGATCTCGGTGCGAACCGCGTCATCGGCGACGCGCTCATCTCGTGGGACTCGTACGCCTCCACGGCCACGGGCGTCAAGCCCGGCGACGAGAACTTCTCCGTCACCATCCCCGCCGACCTGCCCTCCACCTGCGCCACCGAGGGCGGCTGCGCCCTCCAGTGGTGGTGGGATGCCCGCTCCATCGACCAGACATACATGTCCTGCGTCGACTTTGTCGTATCTGGCGCCTCCGGCTCCGGCTCCGGCTCTGCCTCTGGCTCTCCCTCGGGATCTGCCTCGGGCTCCGGCTCGGCCCCCTCCCCCACCAGCTCCGCTGCCCCTGCTGCCTCCAGCGCCGCTGCTGGATCTGACTCCTCCTCCTCTTGCACCAAGCGCAAGACCCGCCGTGCCTTCCGCGCTTAAGCGGTTTCCCGGCCTCGATTTCTTTTAAAGGCGCGGCGCTCTCGGGTTCCTAGAGTACCCAAAGGGCATGTGTCTGAGTAGGATCGGGTCGTGAGTGTCTTGGTGACTGGGGGATGAGATCTGCTTCCTGGGTGGTTGTGGGCTGGAAACTGTTGTTGCTTCTCTGTATATACCATACAAATTCAAGACTTTTGTACATGTTCCTAATTCATTGACTGATGTGTCTCTCAGGCATGACTTCCAGTTGTGACTTTGAAACGCTATATTGGTAGGTAGAGTGTACTAATTTATGCTGATGAGTAACCACTGCCACGGCTTTTGTCCTGATTACCTAGGTACTTTGGCTTATTTGTAACTAATCTACCCATACTTGGGCCGCCCTTAGGCTGCTTTTACAACTTAGTATATTCGGCTACATTTCGTAGTGGCTTCAGAGTGCTGGTATTCGTATCGGAGGCTAAATCTGGAGCGAATTTAATTGATAAAAATTAGCTACAGCAACTACAGAGTCTAGCCTCATCACTAGGCTGCCACCACGTCTTTGAGCCTTTACAAACGTATGAAGGGACCGTCGTGGCTCTTTTTATTCTTTCCTTCCTCATTTTGAAGAGGGTATTGCCATCGGACTAAAACTGAGACCAGCTACAGAGTCACACAAAAAGATAAATTTGAGGGGTGGGGAAGAGAGTCTGCATACCTAGTGTAATCATTGAATGAACCAACCTTGATATATACCTAGGTAGAGTAAACAAATGAGCGCATTGGTGACCTGTGTAGATAACATGAGGAACAAGTGTCAAGAAAAGATAGTCTGAATATGACATAGCAGAAATTTAGGCACAGCACACTGCTAGTGAGTATGGCCGACAGGCTAAGCAACACCAGCGCCGGTTACACTTACCATAGTGTCGAAAAGCACAACAGTAAGGAAAGAGCCAGTAATTGGCAAGAATTAATTGCTCAAAATTTCCACATAAAAGAAATTGTCTTCTCTCCGGGAGGAGGACTTTTACCCGCAATTGCTTATCACTCAAATCATCTCTGCCCACGAAAATCAATTGATACGTCTGAAAGCAAACTACCTACCCGAGACTTACACCCTACTTGTTTGCCCAAGTAGCACCCTATTATCATTGGGCTTATAAATACGTGTACCTGGCCTGAGCACGACAATCAACAACAATGGGTTCGCCATTTCAGACTTACTACGACCCGGAATACAAAATCCCACGTTTCTTGTATCGTGGATTCAACAAGTACTCAGAGTGCATGTGTGGTCTATCTGGAGGCAACACCACCGATGGTATTGTGCCCCGTGCATTTATGGATGGGGAACTCGACAAATACAAGGACCCGTCGATGGCCGACATCTTTTTCAAGCTCCACGTTTGCAATGAGGCATTCCCGACGCCATTCTGCTCGTGGACACACAATTGGACCATTGCGCTCTGGTTCGCGACCCATCGATTCAAGGATCGAGGAGCCGAGCTCTGCCCGGAGGATTATGACGGCGCGTATGTTGCGGTCCTCGACACCCAGGCCCTTGGCGACCAGGAGATGCTGCGGGACAAGATATTTCACACCGCCCAGTTCGGAAACGAGAAATTCTCCGCCGCTTGTGAGTGGCTCATATGGGGTCCCGTTTCTGGCCCGGCGTACCGCTGCGTACCACTGTCCACGATACGTGGGGCCATTTCCACAAACACAACCTGGCCGTTTGGCAACCTGACGAAGTCAGCGCCCTCCCTGCTCGGCAGCGAGATTCGCGACAGCCTGATGGTCGCAGGGTGCTTCCAGAGGGACAGCGACACCAGCGCCGACGCCACGCTTGTGGTCGCCGCGGCGGAGCAGGGCCGCCGGATGTGGGGGTGCTCAGTAGGCTTTCGCCCGGACCCGGCCCTCGAGAGCGACCCGGATAGGCCGCTGTTCCCGCCGGCGTTGTTGGAGTACCTCCTGCAGCTCCTGGGCGGCTCGGACCCGGTCCTGTCGGGCCGGCCGCTGGTACATGGCCGCACGTTAGTCGCGGGGTATGGGGACCTGAGGCTCACGCATGAACTACTATCCCAGGCAGACGCTCGCTGGAGGCACCTGAATGCTGATAGGACCTGGACTCGTGTTGACTGGGGAGGAATCTGGAGGGACTTTGTTCTGATGAGAAGCCATCTGGCTGTTCAGGCTGTGTCGAGATGGTCGAGGGAAAGGGCTAAACAAGTCCTGGAGAATCCTGTTATCTAGTGATCTCGCAGCCCATTTAAGAACACAATCTGATCCGGCATCACTCTTGGTGGCAGGACATTATGGATCTCGCAGTGCTGGGGTTTCTTGTGTCTAAATTGAGCATTAATGATCAGGCTCTGACTAGGCGAGGACCAGGGAGGACCGGGAGGATCACACACTACGAACATTGGGGCCCGGTCTGTCGCGTCTGAGTGGAAATCATCCTCTCATTGTCATGCTACTGTTGCGCCGTCTTAGCGCGTGAAAGGAGGCATATGGAAAAGCGGCCGCCTACTGCTTGGCGCGTAATGCATGGGTACTGTCCGAATAGCGTTTTTGACTAGGGTCGTATGCCTATATATAGACTACCCACTGGCCCGTACGGGCCAGTAGGTAGTCTTAGAATTCAGTCCTTTTTACTTCGTTACCAGTTAGCAGTACTGAGGCCTCACTCAGATACCTTCTAACATTAATCAATATCCGGAAGGACATAGATTAATAATGAAGAAGAGGCATCCGTTCATACGGATGCGTTAAGAGCAAGTTGTATGACTCCCGTATGGAGGAGGTTACCTATTGCGACGGTATCGCTACTAGGCCCACCTGCCATCTGGTATCTCAACTTCTGTATGAAGGAGGTTTCCCCTATTGCAGCGTTGTTACTAATAGGGCCCTCCCTTATACGGTGAATTAACCACTCATGTGGTGGAAAAGGACTTATACATACTGCAGCAAAGTTGCTAGAATACTCTCCGTTTCTAACACCATGCAAACCAGCCATATGAGATCTCAAATATGTATTATGACGAAGCCGCTAGACATACTCTTATACATAGTAACTTCCTATCCCCTAACTAAATGCAAACTTAAGCTTGAACTTAAGTATAAGTTTGAACTTAAGTTTGAGCCAACTAAGCGCGAACTCAACCTTCTAGAATAATAACTTCCCAAGCCCTTTATATATAAAACTCGCTAAGTAATTTAATACCTAAGGGATATATATAATTTAGGTTGCTATATATTATGGGAAAGATAAGCAATACATAAAGATTGGCTTTAAGATTATACTAGCTGGGGAGAGGAGGAATTCGTATGAATTAATTTAAATGTCTTATAATATATAGGATGATTTCTTTACAAATAAGATATCTATAAGGGGATTAATTATATGCCTATTACTCTTGTATTTATATAGCTGGTAAGAGAGGGGTAAGAAAGAATGTGTTTTAGGAGGCGGGGAAGGCAAGAAAAGGGCAAGTTTATAATGTAACTAGGAACCGTATGACTCGTTCAAGTAAAAAGCGCTAGTGTCCGAATAGCGTTTTTGACTAGGGTCGTATGTCTATATATAGACTACCTACTGGCCCGTACGGGCCAGTAGGTAGTCTTAGAATTCAGTCCTTTTTACTTCGTTACCAGTCAGCAGTACCGAGGCCTCACCCAGATACCTTCCAACAGGTACTATATATATATGCCTTGAAGACTTGCTTGGAGGCGACCTGTATGAGAGCTTAATTATACTCGTGAAATTCTCCGACCCCTACTTGTTTACTACGTCAGCAGCCATCATCCGTACCCTCTGCCTGGTTCTGTTTTAACATGCCTCTCCATAGCCACTGGGCTATTGCTACTGTGGGCTGTCTTGGGAACAATGCTATTGCTTGCAGGCCTTCGGTGGCAGTCTTCCCGCTACACGCCAGCCTGAGATCACATTTTGAACCCTCTACTAAACCTCGCTCGGGGGTCAGATAAACGGTCGGAACACAGGCCTGATGCGGACACCGAAATACATTCTGCTGCAGATAAATCCAAACCATCTCTCCCTTCGAATACGCCCGTGGCTCCGGTAACCCACAGCAGGACAGGCCATCATGGCGTGTGTGTCCAAGATGCGGCAAATGCGAGCCTTGGTGTAAGTCGGCACGCGCCGCAGCACTGCATCCAATGCTCATTTGGAGTGTTCCTCAGCTTACCTTGCAGCCGATCCATACTGATCAAGCCACTTACTCGATAGGCACCCGAGCTCATCGTCATAAACATGCCCTACCGCACCGACAAGCGCGATCGAGTGACCCCAATGGGCTCCGCGACAGGCCTGCGCCTCACCTTCCTCCCCGGCGTCCCCCCTCAACCCCCCCCCCGGTGGAGTCCCGGACGCCGCGATGTGCCACAAGATCACAGGGCTGGACGGGCAAGGTCCGCGCCCCGTGGCGCGCCCGCGTGGATTTGCCGTATCACATCGTCCAGCACAACCTCAGGTCGGCCATCATATTCGAGAACGGCCTGGACTGGGACTTGGGCTAATTATAGCCGGCGATGATAGCGACTGGCATTGGGTAGGAGACGAACGACTGGTTGCCCGGCTATATGAAAAGAATCGTTGGGACTGGTTACGAAAGTGGTCCTGGTAAATGATGGAGTTTGAAAGGGATGCTGACCGGTATTTCATGGCGTGACCGGACGACGAGGAGGCTGTTGGGATCCGTCGCAGCTCTCCCGGGGCACACGCCAGCCACCTCGTGACCACTCAGTTAATCTCTTCCCTGTCCTTCCTTGTTGTAGGCCTCGACTAAGACCTCTTTCCATCTCTGGTGATGTAATAAAGGCCCATGTGCACCCATTGATGCCGATCAGATAAGATGCGGTGCTGCATCGCCCGTTGCACGATATCCGCAAAGTCATCCGCACCCGTCGGATATTTATTATTAGCGCCGAACAATCCCCCAGCTCGTCGGCTCCTCTATGGTTGTTTTCAGGGGTGGGACCTAATTAGGAAATCTACGTCTTGGCTACATTGACAATCATGCGTACGGCTGCCCCGAAAGGGAATATAGCCGCCTCGGTTAAGCAAGACTGCGCCAGCTTACCAATTGCGGCCGCAATGCTCATTGAGTTATATCCTGTTGGTATCCTGTTGGACTAGATATGGTCCCGCTTAAAACCGCGGCCTCTGCCTTTGAACACAACGGAGCCGGGGCTTAGCCGGCGTGTCATACTCAATCCAGCCCTAGCGCACTTATAGATACCACCCTGCTGCTCTCACAGTGTCACTGCATGATTCTAGAGGGCCCAGATTTCCTAATTTTTTTCTGGTCCCAATAAATGCGCCTACCGACAACCGGGGGCGCTGTGATTGCAGAGTGCCACCCACTGCCCCGGGGGGAAGCGCATCCCCTATTTCGCATACGGAGCCAAGCCGGGCACAGCCCAAGGATAAGGAAGGTGATATCTGTCAGACGACTCCATTATAGCCGCCATTATGATGCTTCCCAGGGTGCTATCCGATCTCGCCAACCGTTGAGTGGTAAACCGTCTCCTGATGCCATGCCATTACATCACATAGCTGTCTTGATAACTCGTGCTCGTGGCCTGCCATACCGACTTCCGATCGGGAAGTGCCAGACTCATGCACGTGGTAATGCTACCTCTCACAAGGATTCCCCAATACTGATTGGTGATCGCTTACAATAAACACGTTTATGCTTATGCAGCTTCAAAAAATAATTACCTATGATGGTCTTGTGCAGGTGAGGCCTGGATCGTGAAAGTGTATATAGAGCCTCGACCACCGCGCCTATCCTCTCTCAACCTTTACTCTCTTCATCCCATCTCCCAGCTCAAGTCTCTCCTTCAACTCCAAGTCTACACTCTCGCTCTATCCAGGTATCAGCCTACAAGAATCAAACCCACCACCTCCAAAATGAAGTCCGTCATCATCGCTATCCTGGCCGCCGTCGCCATGGCCGCTCCCGCCACCGAGGTCGAGGCCCGCCAGGCTCCCGCCCACACCGTCCCGGCCTGCGCCTGCGCCAACGACGCCGGCCAGACCACCACCGGAGCCTGCCTCTACGGCAACGGCGGCCAGGTCACGCTCGACGGCCAGTCCTACGTACGTAGAGACTTGCTCACTTTCCCCTTTTGACCCATCAAACCAAGTCCTTCCCTCGCCTACCTCCCCTGCCCGCTCCTTCCTAGGACCACCCCCCCTCTAGACATGCCCATAAGACAGACAGGATATGGGGACCCGCTTGCTAACACACGACGAACGCAAACAGTGCTACCCAAGCTCCGTGGCGCTTGAGAGCCGCACTCCGGGCCTGTTCAGCGCCGACGAGTGCAAGAACAAGTACCCGCTCTTCCCCAAGAGCGTCTGCAAGACCGTCAAGGTCTGCCCTATCCAGGGTGCAGGTGATTTTCAGGGTATCTGCTAAGCGGATCGATCGCCCTTGGCAAAAAGCTTGGAGGGAAGGCCTCTTGGGAGGAATTGAGGGTTAGCTGAGGAGGGAGAGGGGGAGACAGGGACAGAGAATATATTAAGGATGTATGCGTTTATGAAGATAGATGATCCCGTATAAGTGGCAATCTAGCTGCATAAATACAACGTTATTCACAGGATTTCGTATCTGCCGGTGATGGTCTGTTAGTCTTTCTAGTGAGCCGCATCCTATGTATAGGAACTTGATCGGGACTGGGGATATGTGCGGCGTGGCACGGTGTGCGCCACTCATTTCCTGAGGCTGTATTGGACGTCGTCTTAGCTAGAGTGAAATAGACCATATATGCGGTGGCATGGGTCTGATGCAGTATTGGTTGGTCTATTTGTGTCCACATAACAAAATCGCGCAAACATGTCCTACCTCGAGGGTACCATAGTGCTGATCATGAACTGTGTTTGGGAATACTTATATGCGAAAAAGACGCGAAAACGTTGCGCGGGCGTACTTATTAACCCACCCCCCCCTTTTAGTTTTTACTGTGCGGACATCCTGACTAACTCGTAATACTCAACATACTGACGAGAGAGGGGGCAACCCTCGTTTTCCATAAGATCCGGATCGATCGACCCTGGCGCTCATAATTTCTTTGGATCTTCTCGACCAATATCGCTGCTCACAGCGAGAGGAGAGTAACTCGCGAATGGACGGCCCAACAGATGGGAGGGACAGAGTAGATTATAGCGATTTTGCGACTAGTATAGAGCAGAGATCGTCCGCATCGAGCGTGAAACACACACGTTCCGCCTTCTCCAGAACATAGACATTGCACGCGAATTCTCGGGCCATACTCACGAGCAAGGTCGTACAACCGGCTTCTTGCTTGGGACAGTGGACGGTCGCTACGCCGGCCTGCCCCGCCGCACCGAGAGGTACTAGGCCGCCTCCATAACCTGGGTCTAACGTACTGCATGGGGACGTCCTCAGCACAACTTCATACTCATGTACTCGGGGACGGCTGGACTAGGATGATTGACTTCGAGCTCGAGACTCCCCAAGAAGTGCACGACCAGGGACTTCGCGTGCGATGATGATGACTGAGTTTATGTATTAAAGAAGAAAAGTCCAAATATGGCCTGCTACATAGCATGTAACTAAAACTCTAAATTCGAGAGAAGTACCCGGAAAAGAAAATTGGACGTCTTCCCGACTCACTCATTGCCCGGCTGCCCTGAGCTATATATAGTTAACTCTAATCTCTAGGAACATCTATATTGGCGATTCTCGCACTTAGGATGCCGGAGCATTAGTCTCCTTCCCAGTGTACTTCTTCGAAGCGGCCAACTTTGGCCAAGGGGCGAACATGTTGCTACCAGATGGCGGCAGCGCATGCTCCAGCTCCAGCTCGGGGAAATTCCTAGTCAACACGTCTCGCATGGTACTGTTCTGCACCCATTTGAACCCCTCAGGCGTATACGTCTTCTCGTTCCACTGCGTGGCGATGAACCGATCACTCTTGAGCCGCCGCGAGGCCATGAGGATGAAAATCCGGAACGCGGTGTCGCTGAACCCAAAGCCTTGGGGCAGCGGCTCGCTGTGGCTCCCCACCAGGACGTCTACCGCCTCAATGTCGCCGCCGTAGACTTCCTCCAGGTCCCGCGCCAGCGCCGCACGGTCCTTGGCTGCCTTGGTCGAGCCCTTGACGCCACCCACGAGCTCCTCAAATGTCTTAGGCGCCGGCATTCGGAGGAGCCGCCGGAACTGGTTGTACCGTGGGACTCCGCGCTCTCGGTCGCGGAGTATGTCAACCGTCCCCATGTCGCGCGTGGGTACACCATCAGGCGTGGTCAGGTTGCGGAGAAAGTCTGGATAGTTGTGATTGGTGATCGCACCGGGGTAGTTGATACCGAATGAGTAGAATGCGTCGGCAAATGACAGGGCTCTGGGCCCGATGAATGGGTCCTGTGCCTTGGAAAATATCAGGTCCACGGTGGGAACTGTGGAGTGATGCTCACCCCCCTGCGCCTTGAAGAAGGCGATGTTGTCTAAAGAGCTGTCAATATCCGACCCATGACATTCTCCTTGCTGACTGGCAACTTACCAGGGACCAGAGAGTGCATCCTATACACCGAGACGAATTCCTCTGTGAGCGAATATGGAACCCCGTCTTGTCCCGCGCCTGATCCAGGGATTCCGCTGATTGCTTCGCTTGTCTCCGATATCCGACCAACCAACTTGTTCAGTGTTTCTCCAGCTAAGCCCCACCAATTCCCGTTCATGGCAATCTCCAGGGCTGGGTGGGCGAGGATCGCCGGTGTCCACTCCACAGTATGTATCTTAGCCATTAATGCGCAGTTGATCAGGCGAGCCTTGAAAATTTATTGTTATCAGCACTGTATCTCATATCCAACAATGGGTCTTTGAGCATTTACGACTGTATGAAGGGACACTGCCGTAGGTCCTTTTTATTTTCCTAAAAAAAAAAGGGTTGGGGG